>VZTG01000999.1:136442-158719 GCA_013397845.1 Melanocharis versteri | reverse complement strand
CGGGCGGCGGCTGGGTCCGGCCCGGGGCCGGCGGGGCGGCCTCTTCGTCCCCTTCCTTCTCTTCTTCCTCCTCTTTTTCCTCTTCCTTTTTTCTCCTCGTCCTTTTCCTCTTCCTCCTCTTTTCCTCTCGTTGTTCCCCTCCCCGCTCTCGCTCCTCCTGCCGCTGATCCCCCGGGGATCGGTGCTGGGCCCAGTCCTGTTCGGTATCTCGGCTGATGATCTGGAGGAGGGGATCGAATGCTCCGGTGGCGAATTCGGGAACAAGGCCGAGCTGGGTGGGATGTGGCGGTGCTGGAGGGCAGCAGGGCTGCGCAGGGCAGGCCGGACCCGCGGGACGAGGCCGCTGCTGCGGCTGTCCGCAAGGCCGAGTGTCTGGTGCTGCACTCGGGGTCACACCGAGCCCTGCGAATGCTCCGGGCTGGGAGGAGTGTTTGGAAAGCTGGGAAAGGCCTTGGGATGTGCTGGTGACAGCGGCTAAACGTGAGCCCAGGCGGGCAAGAGGCCGATGGCCCCTNGGCCTCAGGCTGGGCCAGGGGAGGCTCAGGGTGGAATCAGCAGGAATTTCCCCATGGAAAGGGTGCTCAGGCCTTGGAACTGCCCAGGGAGGTTTGGAGTGCCCATCCCTGTGGATGTCCCAGGAATTTCTGGAGGTGGCACTCAGAGCTCTGGGCTGGGGACAAGGTGGGCATCGGGCACAGCTTGGACTCGATGGTCTTGGAGGTCTTTTCCAACGAAAATGATCCTGGGATTCCTCCTGTCAGTGTGGTGAGCCCCAGGGCACTGCAGCTCCGGGGGATCCCGCTGTGCTGTTGTGACACATCCTGGCCGGGCTCGGCGGCTCTGGCAGGGAAAGGATCAGTGAGTCCCTCTGTCCCTGACCCTCAGCAGCATCCAGGAATGTTTTGTGTCCCCAGCTGCTCTAAATCCTGGAGTTTCACAGCGTTTCCAGCGTGTCTGAGGTGTCTCTGTGCCTGCTGCCCTTCCCGTGGTGTTGCTGAGTTTGCGGGGATTCAGGGAATTGTGGCTGCTGTAAGATCATTGCTTTTCATCCTTTTATTGATGATTCCTTGCAGCTTCCCTGACACTACACCAGGCACAGGACGGGGGTGTTGGGGTGTCTGTGCGGGGCCAGGAGTTGAACTGGATGATCCTTATGGATCTCCTCCAGCTCAGGATATTCTGTGATTCAGTGGTTACAAAACCTGGCTGGGGTTGGGGTGAAGACGGTGACTCAGTTGTTTTGTTTTGTGTTCTGCCCTGACTTGTGCTCTCTTAAACTCGTGCTCTGTGTCACTTTTTCATTACACAACGCCTGTTCTGAAAAAAAGCAGTGAAATAAGCGAGACACCAGGCTCAGCTTTCTTGTGAGGATCGTAGGAAAGAGAAGAATTCAACATTCCTGGGATTTTTGTCACCAAAGAAATGGAAGAGATTGAGTGCTCTTGTTGCCACACAATCTCTGTTTTGTTTGTAGGAAAAGTTAAGCTGGTTTCTTATTTTATTTATTATTTCTGATTTCAGATCAGTTTGAAATGCAGTTGGAAGTGCAGTTTGCTGTGTTTGACCACACTCATGTTTCACGTGGCTCAAACTGATGTATTTGTACAAGTGGAATTTTTTTTTGAGCTCTGCAGGATTCTTTAACAAACCCAAAAGGTTCAAGGACTCCGAGGCTGCAGAACTTCAAAAATGGGACCTTTTTTTAAATTTATCATTTTAATATTAATATTTATAATTTATTATGATCACTTATTAAAATTTAGCAAGTGCAACAGAACAGGAACTGGAATTATTGGGGCTAAATCTTAGAATCCCTTGCCAGGAAAAGATTGTCATTGTTCTGTTGTAAATTAGGCCATCCAGAATATCAGATTATCACGTGTGGAAGGTCTGGGGAGCTGCTGGGTTTGGAAGTTTGGTGCCTTTTGTTGGCAGCAGCAATGGGACAGATCCAGCTGCCTCTTCATCTGGAGCTGCTCCTTCCTTGGAACACCTGTGGGGAAAAAGGAGTGCTCCTTTTCCCACCTAATCCAGCCCTTACAATTCCCTTACTTTTTATTTCCTTTTCTATTTTTCTCTAATTCAATTTTCTAGTATTTTTCCTAGTATTTCTTTCTATTATTACTGTTTGCTTTTCCCGTGCCACAGCCGGATTTTCCCCCGTGATTCCGAGCCCACAGAGCTGAGCAGAGCCTTGCAATGTGCCTGGGCTGCTCTGGACACAGCTGCATGTCCTGGGACAACACTCTGGGATCGTTTCCTGGAGGAGGGTAGCTTCTTTTATTGGAGAGGAACCCCCAACACTTTTGGAAGCTTCAAATTTCCTGTCTGGATCCGTGCCCGGCCCGCGTGCCCTCGCTGTTTTCCCGGCTCTGTCCTTCCTCTTCCGTAACCTTCACCCTGGAGCAGCCCCGTTCCCTTTGATCTTTGTTTTCCTGCCCTTCACTCCTGCATTGTTGGCAGCTCAGGGAGCAGGAAGTGTTTGCTGGGTGGTTTGGGAGGCACCCAGGGCCGTGCAGGGGATCAGGGATTGCTGGCAAGGGCGATCAGGACATTCCCTGTTTCCCTGCGTGTTGCTGGGAAGTTTCCCAGTTTCATTCCAGGGTTGGATTTGTCTTTTTGGGGCTCCTTAACTTTGTCCTCCTCTGCCAGGGCTGAGCGTCCTCCTCGTTCTCCTCCTGTTTCCAGGAGAATCTTTTTCCATTTTGTTCCTTTTCCTACCTAATCCAGCCCTCAAGGCCTTACATTTCCCTTATNCTATGTATTTTATTATATTTACTACATGTTTACGATATTTTTATTTCATATATTATAAATATTATAAATATTATTTATATTTTTGTAATTTTTATATTTAAAAATATTTTTAATATTTTGTTATATTTACTACATATATATAATTCCTAAATTCTGAGCCTGCGTTTTTATGACATTTCTTTCTCATTTTTTGGAGTTATTTTTGCTCTGCTCCCCCATCCTGCCTTGATTATTTTTAATATAGCCTCACTGTTTTGGCTATTTTTTAAATTATGAAAGGTATTTTATTGTATATTATACATAAACTATGAGTTGTTAACTTTCATCTTGGTGTTTCCAGGCTCTGAAATATAATCTTTGTTAGTGACGCTTAAGTATTTTCAATGTTTTTAGCTTTTTTGACAGATAAATGCAATTATTTCATTTTTAGGTTATTGGCATCGATGAAACAAAACAGACTCACTTTTCAAGCAAAAACTGCATCTTAAAAAGCCTTTGCAGAGAACTGGATTTGTATTATTTTGAAAAATTTAAAAAGTTATTTTAATAATCAATTTTAATCTAATTTTTTAGGATCTAATAGTGCCATGAGTAGGGATCGTTACAGGCAGGGCTGCCTTGTGACTGCAGGGTCATCCTGGCTCTGATCTCTAATTAAATCCAAGCTGGAATTCTCTAATTAGGCTCCACAAAGGCCAGGCAAGCAAATGAAGGTGTGTGGGATTCAATCTCTGCCTTTCATCCACGTCTTTCTGCTTTATCTCCTGGAAAACAGCACGTGGAGTAGCCTCCACTCCCTTTATATTTACTTGGCACCATGAGAAGTTCTTCCATGCTTTGTGTAAAATTTGAAATATTTCTTTGCAGGCGAGGGTTTGTTTCACTTCAGGGGCAAATTGGTCGAGAAAATTTTGGTTTTAGTGATCACAGTCACTAAAAAATCAACAAGCACTGGTTTAGCACAAAAGCCTTCTGTGCCAGAAGTGCTCGAGTAGTGATTTTTTTGTGCTAAATCACTGCTCCAGTGCTTATTTTCTCTGTTTCTTGCACAGAAAGTGACACAGGTGGAGAAACAGTCTTGTATTTTAGTATATTTCTGGATTTTTTTAACCCAGATCTTACTTGGCAAGGCTGTCCCAAGGGAATTCGGGGCTGAAATAACAAAATATTTTGGAAGTTGGAAAGCTGTGTGTGCTCGGCAGGGCAGGAGCTGCCACCTGCCCAGGCTGGGAGCTGGGATTGGGAAAGAAAGATGGGAACAGGGGGGCTTTGAGCATTCCCACTCCTGGCCTGGTTCAGTCCTCAAAGTGGGTTATTCCCTCTTCTTTTGGTCTTATTTCTGTGTATTACCCATCCCTTCTGGTGAAAAAAGGGAAAAGAAATAATGCAGGAAATGTGGATAGAGGGCTGGAAAGGCTGGGAGAGCTGGGAATGTTCACCTGGAGAGGAGAAGGATCCAGGGAAACCCCAGAGCCCCTTGCAGAGCCTAAAGGGGCTCCAGGAAAGCTGGAGAGGGACTGGGGACAAGGGATGGAGGGACAGGACACAGGGAATGGCTTCCCACCGGGAAAGGGGAGATTTGGGTGGGGTATTGGGAAGGAATTCCTGGCTGGGAGGGTGGGGAGGCCCTGGGCTGGAATTCCCAGAGAAGCTGTGGCTGCCCCTGGATCCCTGGAATATCCCAGGCCAGGCTGGAGCAGCCTGGGATGGTGGGAGTGTCCCTGCTGTGGCAGGGATGGATTGGGATGAGTTTTCAGGTCCCCCCATCCCTCCCAGCGAGGGATTCCATGACATTCAACTTGCTTTTGGCTTAGTGGAGGGGTGATCCTGAAAATTTGCAAAGCATTCCCTCCTGTCCTGGAGGAGCTGTGACAGAGCCTTGAGGCAGAAGCTGTCTGAGCATTTCTGCTTTTGGGAGCGGGAGCAGCAAACAATTCCCAGCCCGTTCCCAGCTGCTCCTGGGAGTGCTGTCCCCTCTCGGGGGCTGGCACCGTTCTCATGGAGCCACGCAGCAAATCAGCTGGGGGAGCTCACCCAGGGAAAAGCGATTCATTGGGCTTGGAATTCTTTCTAAAAACATCTAAAAACACCCCAAGCAGCACATTTTGCTTTTGTCGTTATTTCTATAAAAGCGAGCTCAAGTCTAATGTTCCCCCATTAATTAGAGGGCTGCAGAGGACAAGGCATTCCACGCTTTTAAAGGTTATATTCCCTCAGTGCTGAAAAAATCATGGAAAATGCCTCTTCCCACATCTGCTTCTTCTGCTCTGCCTGTGTCCAAGGAGGAGTTCTCCTTCAGAACTGTTCCTGGGGAGGAGGAAAGCAGCTGCTCTTCAGTTTGTCCCTCTGGCAGGGAGGGAAACTTCCAGATCCGTGGGAGTTTGGGCAAGGCCAGAGCTCGGATCCCCACGGCTGTGCGGGTCCAGGAGGAGGGATTGCCTTTGACACTGCTCCGGGTGGGGATGTGCTGGCTCAGGGAGAAGCCTGGGAGCTGGGAGTGAGCAGCCCTGAGCTTTCCTTGGGATGGGGAAGGTGTGGAGCGAGGGATCCCCAGGAAAAAAGGAGCTCAGGGGGCCCTTCTGGCTCTGCACAACCCTGACAGGAGCAGACAGCCAGGGGGATTTGGGATCTTATCCCAGGAACAGGGACAGGAGGAGAGGGAACGGCCTCAGGCTGGGCCAGGGGAGGCTGAGGGTGGAATCAGCAGGAATTTCCCCATGGAAAGGGTGCTCAGGCCTTGGAACTGCCCAGGGAGCTTTGGATTCCCCATCCCTGGAGGTGTCCCAGCAATTCCTGGAGGTGGCAGTCAGTGCTCTGGGGTGGGGACAAGGTGGGCATCGGGCACAGCTTGGGCTCCATGACCTTGGAAGTCTTTTCCAACCTGAATAATTCCATAATTCTGAGGTGAAAACTCCCTGGTGAAGCCTGTAAACATCAAACCTTCCTGTTGCCAGGGGAAGAGTCGGGATTATTTCTGTCACAGCAGGAAAAGCTGCTCGTGATTTCCACTCAGGATTCAGGAAAACTTCAATATATCCTTGGGAATCTCTTCACTACTTAGGGATTGTATATCCAGGGAATCTGCAACTTCCAGAGGCTGATTTGGCTTGATTTTCCTTTTTTTTTTTTTTTTTTTTTTNNTTGTGTTTTTTTTCTTTTTTTTTTTTTTTTTTTTTTTAAATAAAGTGTTTAAAATTGCGGGCGCTCATTTATTTTCCGCAACATCCATGAATTTGTTGTTCATGTCCTAAAATATTTATACACTTGAAAGAAAATTTAGCAATTATGTCATTTTTGGGCTAAGTTTTGAAGAAGGTTTGTGATTTCAAAATAGTATTTACTTCCTGTAAGTAAATATTCCAGTTTGTGAAGATAAATTATGGCCAGAATTCCAAATTTCCATTTTTTTTCCATCTGTAACAAAAGGGATTTGGGACATTGGTGAGTGCTGTGTTTGTGTTCCCTCTGTGAAAACCTTTCTGCTGAGCAGCCCAAATAAAATTGAGTTTAGCTGGTTAAAATTTAATCTTGAAGCAGCAAATGCAATAAAATGTTTAATTTGCTGTTTATAAACTTGAACTGCAGTATTTACACGAGATTTAAATAACCTGGCTAATAGAAACTTAAAAGCACAAATAAATACCATTAAGCTTTATTAATTAATCTATAGAATGAGTGTTCCTGCAGGGACTGGAACAAGATGAGCTCTTAGATCCTTTCCAACCCAAAAAACTCCATGAATCCCTGAAATATTAGTTCAGGATACATTCTATTGATCAAATCTGAACTGAATAAATAAATCACTCAATAAATCTTATTTTTCTTTCCAGAAAAAGCCACAAATGAATACAACACCAGCGAGGACTGGGGGCTTATCATGGATATTTGTGACAAAGTTGGAAGCACTCCCAATGGGTAAGCTGGGAATTCCAGGGAATTCTGGGCTGCTGGGAGGGAGAAAATGTCACAGAGAGCACAGCTCAGAGTGCTCAGCCTCCCAAATACTCGGAGGTGGCTTTGAAATTCTTGGAGAGAAATATTCCAGCAAGATTTGGAGCTGAGCAATTGGTATGTGCTGAGCACATTCCAGTTTTTTTCCTGGAGTTTTGCACAGCACGCCCAAGTTATTCATATTTAATGAATAAATCTGGCATAAATTCGGGGAAGTGGCTGTGCCAGGAGGAGAAAGTGAAATCATTTCTGTGCAGAAAAATACCTGGCAAGGACCAGGGGCTTTTTATGATACTTGTCTGTGGTTGGTTGGTAGGAAGAATGGGAGAGAAAAGGGAAAAAATAGGGATCAGAGCACAAAGAATTTGGAATCAGTTTCGCCTGAGTGGAACAGAAATGGAATTCCAGTGATTCTATAATGGCCAAAAGTATTTGCTGAATTTTTGAGTGGTAACATCTTTCAGATTTTGAATTAATCCTCAGTTAGTGCATAGGCAGGATTGTTCAGTAATTCCGAATTTTTAGCAGTTGTATTTAGCATTAAAATTGGAGGTTTTTCAGTTGTTTTGGTTTTAATTCATTACCTACCTCAAGGAATAACAGCAGATCTGTTCAGTCTGGGAATCTTTAGTCCTGAAGGAAAAAAATGACCTTTGAGTCCTTTATTAAAAATCAAATTTTTTAGAGCCACAAGGGTTTTGTAGAGGGAACTGTTTTAAATCTGGTTTTGGAGGAGGGGATGTTGTAAAAAAATCAGTGATTTAAGAAAAATTATATATGCAGTAATAGAAGTATATAAAATGCATAATTAAATCTAAATATATATATTTGTATTGAAAATAAAACCCTAAATCCAGAGTTTTAAATGCCACTGCTGCTGGCATATTTTAATTCAATTTTGTGTCGTTTCCTTCCCTTCTGCCCTTGAAAATAATGAAGATTGTTGCCTACCCTAAATAAAAATACAACTTAAAATAACTGAGTTGACTTCGTTGGCTGGTTTGTACGTGAAATAAGATGAAAATATTGGGACCAAAAGTGTATTTTTCTGGCACAGAGGCTTTGCTGTGCTTTGCTAATCCAGCAGCTCAAGTATCTGCCAGCGATATTATTTTTTAAGTGCTGCATCAGCTTTTTTTGTAAAAGGTTTCATGTTTTCAAATGTTCCAGATCTCAGGGTTAATGAAGCCTTTGATGTGCCTGAGCTCCTGCCAGCCATTAATGCTCATTTAAGGTGTGGAAACCCCTCAGCAGAAACATTTAAAATGCTATTTATTATTCTCTACTCACCTCAGCTTGTGCTGAAACAAATGATAAAAATCTTTGTGTCCTCAGGCTGTGGATCCAAGAGCTGGGAATTAAATCCAATGGCCACTAAAATAACCATTTATTGAATTCTCTCTTCTTCTGGGGACATTTCTGTCATTATCTGTCCCAAACCATGCAATTGCTTCCCTTCCTGGCCTGGCAGCACTTCCTGGGAATGGATATGGAATTCCAGGGAAAAAGGGAATTTCTTCCAATCCAACACCCAGCTGAGGAAAAACAAACTGGTGAATGGGTAAATCTGTGTCAGCCCAGCCCTGGGAGGCTCAGGTTTGGTGACATTTTTGCTCAGTAGGCTCAGGTTTGGTGACATTTATTCAATAGGCTCAGGTTTGGTGACATTTTTTTCTGTAGGCTCAGGTTTGGTGACATTTATTCAACAGGTTCAGGTTTGGTGACATTTTTGTTCACTAGGCTCAGGTTTGGTGGCATTTTTCAGCAGGTTCAGATTTGGTGACATTTTTGCTCAATAGGCTCATGTTTGGTGACATTTTTCAATGGATTCAGGTTTGGTGACATTTTTGTTCAGGAGGCTCAGGTTTGGTGACATTTTTGCTCAATAGGTTCAGGTTTGGCGACATTTTTCAATGGGCTCAGGTTTGGTGACATTTTTGCTCAACAGGCTCAGGATTGGTGACATTTTGTTCAATAGACTCAGGTTTGGTGACATTTTTTGTTCACTAGGCTCAGGTTTGGTGACATTTTTTACAGTAGGCTCAGGTTTGATGACATTTTTCAATAGGCTCAGGTTTGATGACTTTTTTGATACACTCAGGTTTGGTGACATTTTTCAATAGGCTCAGGTTTGGTGACATTTTTGTTCAGGAGGCTCAGGATTGGTGACATTTTTCCTCATTAGGCTCAGGTTTGGTGACATTTTTCAATAAGCTCAGGTTTGGTGACATTTTTTACAGTAGGTTCAGGTTTGGTGACATTTTTCCTCAATAGGCTCAGGTTTGATGACATTTTTTTCAGTGAGCTCAGTTCTGGTGGAGCTTTGGGCTCGTTCCTTGCACAGCTCCTCCTGTCACTCCCATTTATCCTGAATTTTTGTTCCTCTGCAGAGCCAAGGATTGCCTTAAAGCCATCATGAAGAGAGTCAACCACAAAGTTCCCCACGTGGCTTTGCAAGCCCTCACAGTGAGTAAAAACCCCAAATTTCCCCCAAAACCTCATGGAATGCAGCAATTAAATATTTACTGATCAATTAATGAATACCTTGATTAACCCCAGTCATTCAGAGTGTTCGTGCTGAACTTACCTTTTATTTTGGATTATTTGCACTCTTTTTTTTTTTTATTTCCACGTTGTTTTTTTTCCCTGCATTTTCCCAATTGTCTTTCTGCTGTCAGCTTTTAGGAGCCTGTGTCTCAAACTGTGGGAAGATATTCCACTTGGAAGTGTGTTCCCGGGATTTTGCCACTGAAGCTCGGGCTATCATAAACAAGGTAATTGTTTCAGAGCCTTCAATCCTAGGGGAGGATTATTTTGGTAATTTCTCCAAATTCGTGTCGTAGTTAATGCACATTTTCTACTTTTGGTGCTGTGTTTTCACTGAAAATTGTGTAATTTTTACTCTAAAAAAATAACCTGTTAAAGAGCTGATAATCCTTCAAATTTTTACGAAATTACACGAGCAATTTTAATTAAAATCTGTGTTCCTAAGCTCCATTAATTTGATCATGAGAAGTGCAGCTTTTCTTGAAGAGAGTTTTTATTTGGCTTGAAGGAAATTCCTGGGCTGAAGTGAAAGGGAAAATTATGAGGAAGTGAAATGACGTTTTTACAAGGAAAAGGATCAAGTTGCAGAGAACCTTTTTAGTTTTTAGAGATTCTGAGAATGTTGAATGTGAAAATAACCAAGAAAAAGAGAAATGGTCAGGGTCAAGCAGCTGCTGGGATCTAAATCTGGAAGTGAGGAATTGAATAAGCAGGAACAGCTTTTTTCCTAATTACTGCTCCAGTTGGAGACAAAACTGGTTAATGGGTTAAAAAGGAGTTTTCAGATCCATGGGAGCCCTGGAATCATCAGAGGCTGAGCAAAGCAATTAAGGAAAGTAATAAAATTGCTGGGAAGCAAAATGAGTTCACAGCTCTTGTGTTTCTGTGCAAAAATAGGGCTCCAAGTGCTGCCGTTGTTCCCATTAGAGCCAGGGTCCATCCTGGAGCTCAGCACTGACCTTCAGCAGCCAGGGATGGGCAGGAATCCTGGAATTCCTTCCAGGATGGGCAGGAATCCTGGAATCCAACCCAGGGATGGACAGGAATCCTGGAATCCAACCCAGGGATGGGCAGGAATCCTGGAATCCCACCCAGGGATGGGCAGGAATCATGGAATCCCTTCCAGGATGGGCAGGAATCCTGGAATCCCACCCAGGGATGGGCAGGAATCCTGGAATTCCACCCAGGATGGGCAGGAATCCTGGAATCCAACCCAGGGATGGGCAGGAATTATGGAATCCCACCCAGCATGGGCAGGAATCCTGGAATCCCACCCCAGCATGGGCAGGAATCCTGGAATCCCCTCCAGGGATGAGCAGGAATCCTGGAATCCCACCCTGGAATGGACAGGAATCATGGAATCCCCTCCAGGGATGGGCAGGAATCCTGGAATCCCCTCCAGGGATGGACAGGAATCCTGGAATCCCCCCCAGGAATGGACAGGAATCATGGAACCCCCTCCAGGGATGGACAGGAATCCTGGAATCCCACCCAGGGATGGGCTCTGGAGCACAATTTATGTGTTTTGGGAAATACTGGCCCTTTACCCCCATCCCAGAATCTGTCCCTGTGGATTATCCCTGTGGATAATTCCTTTTTTGTGGATTCAAGGAGACACAGAGCAGGTTTCTGTGAGGTTCTCTCAGCTGGGCCAAACCTGTCCTGGCATCTGAGGAGAACCTGCAGAGGCCAGAAAAGGTGGATTGTAGGGAAAGATTTCTTGTAGGGAAAGATTTCTTGTAGGATTTCTTGTAGGGAAAGACAGTGGCTTATGTCAGACCAATTTTGGTGCTTGGGAAGTGGAAAACAACATGCTTGAGAAGGAAGGAAGAGAAAATTGAGGTTAAATGGGGGGTGAGTAACACAGAGAGGCAGAAATTCGGGATAAGTGTGGTAGGCAGCCTGAATTTCTCCAGATTTAGTGCTGCAGGAGCTCAGTGTGTTCTCTGGAATATCAGATTGGGGTAAAAAAGGCCAGATATTCCACCCTCTGCTCCCCAAATCTTCTCAATCTACACAATTATTGCTGATTAAGGATATTTGTAGGAAAATGGGTTTGGTAACAATTTTGGTAAGAATTCTTTCTGCTCATTTCGAGGTTCAAACGTCCCTTTTTATCCCGTTTTGTCTTCCAGGCTCATCCAAAAGTGTGTGAAAAGCTAAAAACCCTCATGGTGGAGTGGTCAGAAGAGTTCCAGAAAGACCCACAGTGTAGTTTAATATCTGCAACCATCAAATCCCTGAAGGAAGAAGGGGTGACTTTCCCTGCAGCTGGATCCCAGGTAGGAGTTGGGGATAGTGCTGGATTCCATGCTCTGGTTTCCTTCTCCAAATCCCCTTTTCCTGTTTGTCCCATTTCTTGTCCATGGCAGGAGTTCTTCTGGGTCTGGAGTGGTTTCTTTTTCACTTCTGGGGTTTTGTTGTGCCCAGTCTAACAGCAGGTCTGATGCCAGGTGGTTTGTTCCTAACTTTTATTATTAATACTTCCAAAGATTTTCATGTTATTCAATCCCGAAAATTAAAATTAACATTTCTATTCCAATTTCCTGACACGAAGTTTACTTTCCTCTGTATGAAACACTGTGAGTTTTTGAACTTTTACAATCCTTCCTTCCTCCACAAAGATGTTTTCACTTCTAAATCTGCTCTAAGTGTTAAAACATATGGCAGAAACGTGGAAGAGCTGAGCACTGGCACCCAATTCCAGTTCCTGGTGGGAATGAAAACTCCAGGAATGATTTCACTGTGACTTGTAGGATTTAAATCAGCAGCTCCCAACTGGAGCGTCTTCTCTCTTGAAGGGAGGACTGAAGGATAAAGGTGGAAAGAGTCTTAAAATGAGTAGAGACTCATTGTAATAAATATGACTAAAATAATTATTAAATGAAATCAGTTATTTCAATTAAATCTCTTTATTTATTTTACTTTTTTCCCTGATGAAAACAGAAAAAAGCCCTGAAGAGTGGTGATTTGTATTTCTAGGAGATCACCTGGATTCCATAATCCAGCTGACCAGGACCAACTCAGTGCTAATTTTTTTAAAATACACAAATTACAGAGATTTCATTTTCATTTGTAGCCTGAGCTTTCCCTGTTGTTCCCACCTTTGCAGGCTTCCACCAATGCTGCCAAGAATGGCTCCTCATCCAGTAAATCCAAAGAAGATGAGGATATAGCTAAAGGTGAGTTGCTGTCTCAGCCGTGGGTTAGAATCCAGAGGTTTTGTTAAAAAGCAGGGAAATGGGAATTTGGGCTCTTTCCTGCTGCACAGAATTAAAAACAAGGGCACAGCAGGTTGGGAATTGTGGCATTCCAGGTGTTTTCCTCAGCCACGAGGATTTGGGGGAAGACATTCCTCCCCATCACACACACAGCATTTGGGATGTTAAATTCCAATACTACAAAAGCAGACACAGACCTTGTTTAAACCAAGCAATAAATCCTGTTGTTAAATGAAGAAATCAAGCTGCTCTGTCTCCAGGGATAAACCCCCCAAACTTGTTCTTTGTGTCTCTGCCCCACCTGCAGCTATCGAGTTGTCTTTGCAAGAGCAGAAACAGCAGCAAATGGAAACCAAATCCTTGTACCCGTCTGCAGAAATGCCACCAAACCCTCAGAGCCTGAGGAAGGTGCGAGCTCTGTATGACTTTGAAGCTGTCGAGGACAATGAGCTCACCTTTAAAAGTGGAGAAATTATTTTTGTTTTGGATGACAGGTACAATTCACTCAGGTGGAGGTGACTTTGTTCCACTGTTGTTTTCTCAGGGCAGCACGTTTTTCCTCTGACGCTTCTTTTCCCCTCACGGAAATGTAATTGTCACTCTGACCTCCCTCACATCCCTTTCTCTTCCTTTTATCTTTCCATAATCCTGGTTTCTGACCTCAAATCATTTTTGGTGCCGGGAGAACCTCGAGTATTTCATCCAGTTTGTAGTTTTGAAGATAAATCTTAATTGGTTGTATGACATAAGGAAATGCATTGGCACCACATTCCAGCAATTGTTAAAATTGTTATCAAGGATCCCATTTGCTCAGAATAAAACTAATTAAAAAATAGCTAAAATAATGATTGTTGTTAACAGCTATAGATATATGTACAGCTTTGAAGGGCTGTCAAATAATCAATGTAAAGAATTGATGAATTATGTTCAATTTTCAGTGATCCCCTGATTCCTCCTCCTCCCTTCCCTCCCCTCTGCCCCAGCTCCTGGTTGGCTTTGTGCTAATCCCTGCAAATATTCTCTTTTAGATACTCTCTTATTTTTTTTGCTAAAAAAAAAGCCCAAATATATCTCTGAATCCCAGGTTTTCAGTAAAAAACCCCAAATATGTCCCTGCCTCTGTTCACCCCAGAGTTCTGCAATCCTTCTTTATTTCCCCAGTGATGCCAATTGGTGGAAGGGGGAGAACCACAGAGGAGTGGGGCTGTTCCCATCCAATTTCGTGACCTCTGACTTGACTGTGGAGCCCGAGGCAGGTGAGTTACCTGCTGAAATGATGGCTTCTTTCACAAAGGCTGAAATGATGGATTATTTCACTCCTAATTAGCCCAGCAGCAAAATAATTTCCTTCATCAGCCCCAGGAAAGAATTGAGAGAGATCCTGCCCTTGTTTCAAACAATCAAGCACAGATCACTCCATAACTCACTTTAATTTCTGCCTCTATTTCTCTTTTAAGTTATTATCATTTTCTGTGACAGAAATTTGGTTCAATTCACCATAATTCCTTGTTAGCAACATATTTACAAATCCAGTAAATTTGCCATTTCAAATGTCACAGCGACTTTTCACACAGAAAAAAAATAACAAGGAGCAAATGTTTGGTTGAAGTGATCACAGCAACAGAGAGAAAAGAAACTCATCTCTGTTCTTTCAGCAGCTGTGGATAAAATCTCTGTTCCTGAGGACACTGCAGAAGAAATTAAGAAAGCAGAGCCTGAGCCAGTTTATATTGATGAGGTATGGAGCCACTTTCAGATAAAATATTGCTGGGCTTTTACATTCTTTTGCTGCTGAGTGTTGGCAGATGATTCTTTGTCTATAAAGAACTTTTATTTGAATATTAAACCAATCTTGGCATGGCTGGGAAATCAAAGTTCTTCATCTTGGCTTCCCCTTCCAGGATAAGATGGATAAAACCCTGCAGGTCCTTCAGAGCATAGATCCCACGGATTTAAAGCTCGATTCTCCAGATCTCCTCGACTCTGAAGGTACTTGCAGCACTAAATGAGCTCTTTTTTTATGACTTCTTCTCACAATTACCTTTTGTGGATTGAGCTGGGAGTTCTTTTTGTGTTTATTTTAAGCTTAGGGGAGCTGTGCTCTGTACTAGCAGTGCTGGAGAACACTTATTTCACCGTGGGAGTGTGGGGCTCTGGGGATAATTTGAATTTTTTTAATAGTTCCAAGCCAGCTCCACGTTTAGCAGAATCATTTGCATAACTCCCAGCTCTGTAAAATGCCTGAGCTTTGCAAGATCCATCTACCAATCCCAACCCTGAAATAAATAAGCAATTAGTTTTACTGTAGTTGGATAAAAGTATTTTTGGCTGTGTTTAAACTTTTAATTGTGCAAGACATCAACTGCCTCAACACTTTGTGTTCACAGATATCTGCCAGCAGATGGGTCCAATGATAGATGAAAAACTAGAAGAGATAGATAGGTGAGCCTGATTTATTCACTGATTTCCTTCAAATTGGGGTTTTAATAATATTTTTTTGGTGCTTTCATCTCCCGAGCTAGAAAACCTTGCAAGAAAAATGTAACAACTTTACCTTTCTTTTTTAATGCTGAAATATCGAGTGCTGAGCTTGTGCACTGAGATTTGATTGCTGCTCTCCCAAAATTCACTGCACAGGTCACGGATGCTTTTTGTTTTGGCATTTTGTGACTGCAGCCTTCTGCAGCCCTTCCAGAGGCTGGAATTTTCAGTCTGCTGGTGATTATTCCGTGTTATCCTCACCTCTCCCTCCTCAGGTTTGGCTGCCCAGCGCCTGAAGGAGCTGATCAGAAAGATGGAGAGGGGCTGGGGACAAGGGACAGGACACTGGGAATGGCTTCCACTGCCAGAGGGCAGGGATGGATGGGATGTTGGGATGGAATTCCTGCCTGGGAGGGTGGAGAGGGGCTGGGCTGGAATTCCCAGAGAAGCTGTGGCTGCCCCTGGATCCCTGGAAGTGCCCAAGGCCGGGTGGGAGCAGCCTGGGACAGTGGGAGGTGTCCCTGCCATGGGAGAAGGTTGGAATTAGATCTTTTAATGTCCCTTCCAACCCAAACCATTCCGTGATTCTGTGATTCCTGGGGATATTTGAGGGGTGCAAAGAACAGGGAATTCCACCTGGGAATATCTGGTTTGGTGCCAGCAGTGGTTGTGCAGCTCTTGGATTCTCCTTCCAGTCACACAACAGCAATTTCTCAATATAAATGGGTAAAAAATCGACCTTTTACCTTTCAAGGGCCTTTTTTTCTTGCATATTTAATGCAGCACTGTTCTTTCCTCCCCTTCTGAGGTGTCCCAGCAGCTCAGTGCCCTCTCCATTTGTTTTGGAACAGGAAACATTCCGAGTTATCCGAGCTGAACGTGAAGGTTCTGGAAGCTCTGGAGCTCTACAACAAACTGATGAATGAGAGCCCCATGTACTCAGCCTACTCCAAACTCCAGCACCCTGCACAATTCCCACCCACCTCCTCTGGAGTCTCCGTGCCGGTCAGTATCCCTGGAATCTGGAAATTCCTTGGAATCTGGAAATTCCCTGCTGCTTCTCCCTGTTGTAAAAAAAATCACAGCAAAAACTGCAGGGAGCCCACGAGCAATCTGACATTGCCTTTGCAAGAAATTGGGATTTATGCACCAGAACAGAAGGTTTTGCTTGGCCACTGTTGAAAATTCCAAAAGATCCCTTCCATAATTCATTTCTTGCAGTTGGAATTGGCTGTTGCAGCAGCTTGGTGGATATTCTTGCTGTGAGTCATGTCAATCTCCAAGTAAAATGTTCCTTTCTTATCTATTAGTGGGGATGGGAGGGAACTGGAATATCAGTGTATTAATCCCAAGTGTGGTTTTTTTTCTAAATATAGAAACACTCTGCTTTTAGGTCCTTTTTCCCTTAGAAAAATGAACATTTTGTATCAGTTCTAAACACGTCGTATTTGTGCTCCAAAGTGTTTTATGCTGTCCCTAATGATGGCTTAAGGAATAAAAATGGAGGAGAAGGAGAGATTTTCAAAAAGCACAGAATGAGGGTTTTTCACTTGGAGTGAATTTTACTTTCATGTTAATTGTTCAGTGGGAAAAGAATAGTTGCCATGGCAACTGCTGGATCTGAAAATATGTCAGTTAAAAGTAATTCCGTGTCCTTAACTCCCGGTAACGATGGAAAATTCATTATATTTGGAGGTTACAAAGTAATTTAAGCCAAAAGGCAACTGGAGTTTGCTGTTTCCTCCCAAGATTGGTGCACAGAAATGCAGGATAATGCTGGGCTTTATTTGGGACAGATCCGTTTATCCCAAATCCAAACCCCACCAGCAGCTCCAGCCTGTGCCACCTGAATTTTGAGGGAATCATGGATTATTTAAACCAGAAATGGAACAAACTGCAGGTTTTGCTTCCCTTTTGTGTCCCGGCTTTAGAATATTCTGGTGGGCTCATCCCGAAGTGTGCTAAACACCAAATCTCCTGGATTTTCATTTGCAGTCATACCCTGTGCAGCCTCCCAGTGGGAATTACATGATCCAGGGAGTGTCCCTGTCCCCAGGATACAGCCTGGCCCCGGAGCAGGTGGGCCAGGTGAGGTCTCTGCCTCAGAGCATCAACTCTGCAGCCACTCAGCCACCTCCAGCTGCTTACCTAAGGTACGGATCCAGCAAATTCTCCTTCCTGGGGGGAATTTTGCCACTTTGCACGTGGCATTTACATTTAGTGACACGTCGTTTTAAGGGAAAAATACTGATTTTACTGAACTAGGCAGCAATGAGAGCATTATTCTGGATAAAACTGGTCCTGCACGAGGAGGTTTCCCAGGAAGGTTGGAAAGGAACCTCTGACCTCAGCTTTAAGCACCCAGCACCAAAGATTAAAAATTAAATAGCAGGAGTAAGTTAAAGAGTAAGTTAAAAAGCAAGAGTAAGTTAAAGAGTAAAAGTAAATCAGAAAGTAAGAGTAAGTTAAAAAGCAAGTGTGAATTAAAAAGTAAGACTAAGAATTATAGAATAGAATTATTGAGCTGCTGGAAGAATTTTGAGGGTGAAAACGATTTTCCTGCAAAAACCATAAAAACCTGCTATGTTATAGGCATGGAAAGTATGGAATTCCTGGGAAACTCTATTTATTAACATGGGGAAATAACAGGAGGGAAACTACAAGGCCAGAACTGATTTAAACTGAGGGCGTGCACGTAAAAAACCGCATTTTTGTAGCTGGAAAGCCACAAAACACCTTAAAAAAACGACCGTTTCGCTGACGTTCTTTTCAAACGTACCTATTCTGGAAGCTCCCTGCTTGTCTTGGGAGCGGCCCTGGGTGTGGGGGGTGGGCGTGCTGGGCGGGGCTGGCCCCGAGCTGCCCCGGTGAGCGTGGCTGGTGTTGTGTCCCCGCAGCCCCGGCCCCGAGCCCGCGCTGCCGCAGCCCTTCCCGAGCGTCCCGAGCGCCGCCCTCCCAGCTGCTGCCACAGCTGCCTTCCCCCAGCACCAGATGGGCATGGCCGTGGACATGGCAGCGTTCCAGAGCAGCCAAGGACCAGGTTACCCCGTGGCGCTCCCTGCTCACTCCCTGCTCCAGCAGCAGCCGAATTTCCATCAGCAGCCTCTGCTCTGAACGGCCGGAACGGAGGAATTCTGACCCAGCGACCCCCTGCCGTGGATGTCCGAGCCCGTTTTCCTCTCAAATAACCCGACTCGCCGCGTTAGGGTGGTGCAGAGTAAAAATAGGCACCAGCTCTGATGGTTATTTGCATTTTTGCATCCTGAACTAGATTAGGGGATGGTTTAAAATAATTCCAGATTCCTCCGAGTCCCTTTTCTTTTTTTTTTTTTTTTTTTTCCCTGCGCTTTCAGGAAACGCCACTTGTGAATCTTTGAAAGATTGGCCCAAAATAATTCTCTTTTCAGTGTGTTTCTGGAAGCTTGAGGATGCTGAGACGCTGTTGCTTTGCCTCCTCTGGTGTCTTCTGTAATCCCTCTGTCCCAGTGGCTTTAGGGAATCTCTGTTTGGAGTCACCTTCCCGAAGGACACGCCGTGGAGTCCGAGTGATCCCCGGCTCCGGCTGGAGGAGGAAACGCTGCCACTCAGGACCACATCCCTGTGGGAACAGGAGGAAAAGAGGGTTTGGACAGTGCTGCCTCTGTAGTTTAGGAAAACGCAGGGAGCTGCTGTGTTTTTCCAGAGGAAAACACGTTTTCCTCGGATTCCCGGGTGTCTTGGCAGGGGTGGCACTGCCAGCACGAGGCTCCTCGGGAGGAGCAGGCGGGGGCTGCTCCCAGCTGCCCGGGTGGGCACTCCTGGATCCACCGTGCTGAGCCAGGAACTTGCACAGAACCTCTTCCCAGTTTTCCTTCTGGATGGATGGATGCAGAAGTGAAGGAGCCTTGTAATTCCTTGTGGGAAAGGAGGGGGCTGGAGAAGGTTTGAAGCTGCTGAAGACTCTGAGGATCTGTTCCCTTTCCGAGGGGGAGCTGAGTGGGACAGGAATCGTTTTGATGGGACCAGGGGGTTGTGCCTCTCTTGGATTTCCTTTCTCTGCCACTGTGTCCGTGTCTAAACGAGCACTGACCCCAGAGGAACTCTGCCACCGACTGGGGAAGGGGATTTAGGCACATTCCATGTGCTGGTGGCTGGGATTGGGCTCCTGTGCACGTGGAAAACCAGAGCCGTGTCCCTGGAGAAGGGACGGCCTCGGAGCTGGGGACCTGTGGCACTTGGTGGCTGAGAAAAGAAATCCAAGAGTTTCTTCCCTGATGCACTTTTCAAAGGGTGGGGTTTGTCCAAGGGAGCAGATGAGCTGGATTATCCTTTGGGAATGTGGGATTTCTTTCTTCTTCTTGTTTCAACTGCTGGAAAAAAAAAAAAATCACTTCATCCTTCTGTTTAGCTCCTCACTGGAGCATGGTCACATTTATCCTGCTTTTAACAACCTCTGGTGAGTGCTAATCCTTGATTTGGGGAAATAATGGAAGCAAATCACTGATAAAACCATCTCAGTTAAAAGCAGGAAGCTCCCAGATGTCTAAATAAGCATTTTTGGGGTATAAATTTCATCCCAGATTGGAACTCCCAGGCTGCTGAGTGACAAAACCCACCCTTCACTCAGCACCTCCTCCATTTATTTTCCATTTCTTTTAATTATTTGCTATCTTGACCTTTTATTTGCAGCCTCACGTTCGTGCAAAAATTGCTCAGCACCTGCTCTTTAAATCACTTTTTATTTAAATGTGTGCAATTGGAAGGAGGATTTTGTCTTTCCTTTGGACATGACTTCAATTTGTCTTGATCCTTCCCCTGGAAGTAGCTCAGTACAAATAACACACGTGGCAATACTGAAGTATTTTGATAACTTGTTCCTTGTGTCTTTTGAGGAAATGAATTGATTTCGATGCTGCTGTTCCAAATTCTTACTGTTTGGAGCTTTTATTTGTCAGAGTTTACTTTGTTCCAAGTTGGTTTGTGGTCAAACTAAACCTTGCTCTCGTTGCTATGAATTCTCCACGTTTGTTAGGAAATTTAAATTGGTGTTTTTTTGGGATTCTGAGCTTTGGGCCAAGAGCAATCTTCGATTGAGCCAGCCAGATGTGATTTGATGATGTTAATTGTTTAGTATAAATAATGTATATACTCATTTGTCTGGGATTTTCTACACAGCTCCACACACGCCTGAACTTTTATAAAAGCAGGATTTGTCCTTCTGTCACCTCTTCTCTTCCTAACTCCGTGATATGCAACTTGTAGATAGTGTAAAATAATTTAATTATTATTAAACCAGTGTATTTAGAGGGGGTTGGTGTTTCTCTTCATACTTCTAGACATGATCATATTTATTTTTAAGGCCTGATTGTAACTGAACATGCTGCCAAAGGATTTCTCTAACTCCAGATTTCTACCTTAGGTTTCTACCTGCTGTTTTCTATCAGGAATTCCGGGTGGAGAACTCCTGCTTTTTCATATAAACCCTTAACATAGGAACCTGGGCAACTTTCTAACGAGACTTTTCTTGTGATATATTCGTTTCATGGGTGTTAAATATCACTCTGAGATCCATTTCCTGTGGTGTGAGCTGGGGACCCGTTGTGTCTGTTGAATTTGTCACCTCAGAGTGGTCTGAGGGCTTGTGCTCTGTCACCTGATGTCACCCACGCTTTGTCTCTCCAGTTGGCTCCAGAAATGATGTTAAAAATCGGATTATTGAAACCTTCAAGATGCTGTTGTGTGTTCATTGTGCTGGAGGGTTTGGTGGGGGATGGCCCTGGGCTTGTGGGGCTCTGTCCCCCGATGCTGTGGCCTCTCTCAGGGATTATTTCCTGAGATGAAGATGATTTTCTTTCCTTTTTTTCAATCCGTGCATCGTTTCCAGGAACTCCCAGGCACTGCCCCTGCTTGCACTGAGAGGTGTCTGTGGAATGAGTAACATTTGTTAACAAACACACCCAGGAGAATTCCCTGTTCAGAGAGGCAAGAGCTGAGTCGTGTGATCGTGGCTGAGAATTCTGGCTCATGCCAAAAAATCAGGGTGAGTCCCTGGGCTTTAACCCTGCTGCTGAGGCTCTGCATGGACACCAAAAACACCTGAGAGTTCTGGCTCATCCCAAAAAATCAGGGTGAGTCCCTGGGCTTTAACCCTGCTGCTGGGGCTCTGCATGGACACCAAAAACACCTGAGAATTCTGGCTCATCCCAAAAAATCAGGGTGAATTCCTGGGCTTTAACCCTGCTGCTGAGGCTCTGCATGGACACCAAAAATGCCTGCAAGGAGCCTGATGTACCTGAGAACAGCCCCCAAAAATTGTCATTTACTCCTCAATCACTGCTTTTCATCATTTCCTTAGAGCCCTTCGGAGCTCTGACCCCAGTGGGGTGATTTGGGGTCACTTCAGGCTGGAAGTCAACCTTTAAAAGCCAGATCACATCCTGAATTTTTCAGAAATGCTTTGTTTTTCCTTCTGAATCCCAGCCGTGGAGTGAGACCCTGCTCCATCGGGTCTCTGGAGAGAATCTTTCCCTGGGAAATCAGCCACCCCACCATTAATGTTTAAACAGAAGCGCCTTCCTGGGACCAATTTAGCGATGAAACGGAATGTAAAAATAATCTAATTTAGACCACAGCCTTGGTGACCCACATTCACGTTACAGGGCAGAGAAACCAGGCTGCTCCTTTCAGCCGAGGAATTAAAGGATTTGGTGTCTGGAGCGAGGGAGGAGGACGCTGGCTGGGTCGGACCCTCGGCAGGGATGGCTGTGCGTGCTCGGAGCGTGCAGGGGTGAGCGAGCTCACTCCCAAGATGTGCACATTCCTCCTCCTGCTCATCCCAGTGGGAGGTGTGATGTGCCTGTAGGTGAAGCTCGGCAGTGGGAAGCAGGAAATCCAGGTCCCGCTTCCAAACCTTCCCCAGATTTCAGCTTCCAACCCAGCAGCTCCGGATTTAGCTTGTTTTCCTCCGTGCCCTGGAAATGGAAGCTCTCTCCAGGGCTGGAAGTTGATGCTGATGGATGTGGGAAGGGTTGGGCAGGGCCCTGGGGTTCGGGGTTGTGCCAGCTGGGGCTCAGCTGGAGGGGGCTCAGAACGTGCTGCTTGCCATGGGAGTGACATTAAATCCCATCCCAATCCACCCCATCCATGGGTAGGGACACCTCCCACTGTCCCAGGCTCCTCCAAGCAGCAGTGTCACTTGGACACTGCCAGGGATCCAGGGGCAGCCACAGCTGCTCTGGGAATTCCATCCCAGGGCCTCCCCACCCTCCCAGGCAGGAATTCCTTCCCAATCTCCCATCCATCCCTGCCCTCTGGCAGTGGGAAGCCATTCCCTGTGTCCTG
>VZTG01000999.1:105692-129002 GCA_013397845.1 Melanocharis versteri | reverse complement strand
CAGTTGGGTTCCCAGGCCCCGGCGCTGTGCTGGGGGTGCCTGCAGCCATCCCAGGGTGGGGATCGGGGCTCTGCCCGTTTCTATGGACACCAGCTCACAGCCCATGGAGTGTGGGGGAAGCAGAGGTGGTGATTGCATGGGGCTCCACACTCACATCTGTTCTGCTGCTGGGAAAAGAGCATGGAGAGACAGAAACAGCTTTTTATCCTAAGCCCCGGAGGTTTTGGGGGACACGCAGAGTCGGAAAAAGGAGCTCCTGAATTCCTTTCTGCTGGTTTCAGGGTTAGTGGGGGGAAGCCTGATGTGAATAATCTTCAAAATTGGCTTTAAAAAATAATCAAGCAGAGCTCTAGGGAAATGAAATTGAAAATTCTTGAACCACGTGCCACGGTAAAAAGATCTGCTCTTGAAAGAGTTTTTGGCTGATAAGTCAAATGGAATAAAAGGAATCCCAGAATCCCAGACTGGTTTGGGTTCAAGGGACCTAAAAGCTCATCCAGTTCCATGGACAGGGACACCTCCCACTGTCCCAGGCTGCTCCAAACCCATCCAGCCTGGCCTGGGACACTGCCAGGGATCCAGGGGCAGCCACAGCTGCTCTGGGAATTCCATCCCAGCCTCTCCCCACCCTCCCAGCCAGGAATTCCTTCCCAACATCCCATCTACACCTTTTGGTAATGACTGATGGATAATTTGACAACTGAGACAATTTAGAGAGTGGGAATAACAATGTGTCTCTCCTCTATTGTATTAATTTTGGTAATTTTGGTAATTTTTGGCATCCAGATGAAATGGGATTGGGAACAGCAAGGCCTTGCCTGCCTCCCCCTTTCCCTCTGATAAAAATGGGAAGTTTCCTAAAGCACAGGGAGGGAGGTTGGATATCCCTCCCGGCCCCATTCTCTGCCCTGGTACAAACCCCGTGGGTTTTGGGGACCTTTCACTCCTCACCCCTTTTGTGGGAGGTGCTGCTGTTGGGAATTGCGGTGCCGGCATTCCCGTGGTCCCCCAGTGTCCCCAGGTGTCCCCAGGTGTCCCCAGGTGTCCCCACTCCGAGCCCTGGGGGCTGTTCTGTTGGCAGAGGGACCCGGGGCTGGGGCTGGCTGAGGTCTGGGCTGGAGGGTGTCAAACACTGGAAGCTTCTGGGGAAAACTCATCCCGGGAGTTACAGCCGTCACATTCCCACTGGATAACAAACCCTCGGTGTTGCCTTTCCTGGACGCTTCCACGATGAGCATCACGCTTTAGGGAAAACCTTTTTTTGTCCCAAATAAGAGATTTAACGTCCTTGAGTAAAAGTCTCTTGAATCCTGACAGCTGGCAGCGCTCAGCTCTGGGCTGGGAAATCTTTTCCTGCAAGGAATGAGCTGTAACTCCGCGTGGTTTTCCTTGGATGCCGTTTCTCCTGTGGTTTGTGCTTTCTGGTGCTCATTCCGGGCTGGTGGTTTCAGTGCTCACCCAGGCACTCCTTTCCCAGTTCACATAATGCATCATTTCCCATTTTCCCATTTCCTGCCCCCATGTCTCCACATCTCCCCAGGTTACTGCCCTTTATGCAGCCTGATATCCCTGGAAAAATCAGAGATCCCCAGCCAGGCAAGGCAGTGAAACAATTCCCGGCTGGAATTTTGCAAAACCCTTTTGAAAACTTCCCCTGGAAGTCAAGACAACCCTTTTATTGGGATGATTATGGGGATTTGCTGGGTGACCTGAAGCAGCATCAGGCAGCTGGGTTTAAGCAGGAGAATCCCAACCACGTCCTGGAGGAAAATCCCAGTTGTGCTCCTCACTTGTGACTCCAGTAAACCTTGACAACGACAGAGTTACGTGTCCCTTTCCAAGGAAAAAGCTGGATTATGTGAGGCTTTTCCAAGCAAATTCCGTTGTTGATTTGGGTTTGGATTTTGCTCGCTTCTTGTGGTGAGTTACATTCTGCACTTCTGCCTCAAGGGCTCGGGGATCTCCTCCTGGACGAGACCTTCTTGGGGACAGCACATGACATGTAAATACTCACTCCCATTTTTGTGAAGTGTTTTTGGAGCCAAATTCCCTCCGTACTTCAAAGTTCAGGAGTGGAATTTTTGTACCGGGAATTGGTCGGGGTGTTCGTTCCTCGGGCGATCTCTGAGCAGCGGGAGCTGATTTTCCCATTAGGAGACATTTCATAACCTGGTGGGTTTTTTTTTTTTTCCTCCTCTCTTTTATTCATCACAGGGTGATAAAAACGCCCTCAGCACTTGGCATTTCTTAGGCCTTAATGACCAGTCGAGGTTAATGGCCCGAGATGATGAAACCTCCAGGCAGGCATTCATCTCCCAAGAGCCTGCTGGCAATTAGGGCTGAAATATTCTCCTGCTGCTTTGGCTTTGAGCAGCTCTGGCCAGCAAGGAGCAGCTTCTCCTCCCTCTCCCTGCTCCCCACGCGTCGGGACCGGGGGAGAAAAGCTCCATCCCGTGGAACAATAACTCTGCTCTGCTGTGGATGAGGGAGAGGTGTGAGCTGGGGGTGGCAGAGGGGAGAGCTGCTGGTGCTGGGCTGGGTGGGATGTGATCTGCACGCTTCTGGGGGTGAGACGGGAGGAGAGGGAACCCGGGGATTCCAAAGGGAATTTGCTTCCTTCAGGAGAAGCTGGTGTGGGAGATGCACAGAAGTGAGGAGTGAGCTGGGGTTCAAGCACAGCAGGGAGGAAGAGGAGATGGGAGAGCCAGAGCCACGCTGAGAGCGGGGGGTGAGGGATCCTGGAGGAATGGATCACGGAATCGTTGGGGTTGGAAAAGGCCTTTAAGATCATCAACACCAACCAGCACCACCATGGTCACCACTGTGTCCCCAAGTGCCACCTCCACACGTTTTCTGAACACCTCCAGGGATGGGGCCCCCTGGCAGCCCCTTCCAGTGCTTTACCACCCTTTCCATGAAAGAACTGATCCTAATATTTAATCTAAACCTCCCCCAGCACAACTTGAGGCTGCTTCTTCTCCTGCAGCTCGTGGCCCTACTCCTCTTCCCTTTCCTCTTCCATCTCCACTTCCATCTTCCTTCTCCTCCAGAAGCTCCCTCTGGCCTTGCCTTGGCTGTCTCCTTTTCACCAGTGCCTCTCGTTCCTCTGCACTGAATTTCAGCAGCTGCCTCATTACCCACTTTTGTACCAGACAAAAAGAGTGGGAAGAGGGGAAGTCCCAAATTTTTACTATAGTAACTAGTTAAATTCAGATAAGGACAGAGTGTGGGATTTTTTTTTTGTTTGTTTCTGTTTTTCCTGGGAATGTTGTTGCTGTCTTTTATTTCCCATTCTGTGTGTCACAGCTTGTGTTTGTCCCTTGAAAGTGGCAGTGTTGGGACACTCCCTGCCCAGCTGATGAGAGCTGCCCAGTGGACAGGGTGTCACAACAGCCAGGTGATGGGAACACAGTGAGGGAGAAAAAAAAAGAGCTCCCCAAAACCTGACAAAAACCAGGGGCAGGGAAAAAAGCGAGAGCAAGGAGAAAAGGAGGGGGAGAAGAGATGAAGAAAGGAGAGGTGGAATCTGTCTCTGCTTTGTGTGCAAAGAGTCTGTGAGCACAAAATGTGGGCAGTGGCCCTAAAGAGTGGGTGACTCTTTCGTAACTCATCTTCTGTCACTTCATTCCCCCCATTCTTAGGTGTTCTGGAAGGAAAATTTTCCCTTTTCCTTTAAGGAGCAGTTAAATGTGTCCTAGCCACGCTCACTGGTCCTGGAGCAGCTTCCCCTGTTGTCATCCCTTTTTTTTTTTCCCTTTCTCTTTTCTTCCTGGTTTGGTTCTTTTCCCTTTCCTTTGTCCCTGCAGAGTTTGGGTGAGGATTGGTACAAAAAGGGGACAGCAGAAAGGCCACCAGGAGCCACCTGCTGCCTCCTGCCACGTGCTGGCCTCTCCCTGGACACTCTGCATGTCCAGCCTCTGCCCCTCTCCTTTTCCCAGGGGATTTTTCCAGGGGTGTAGCTTGTGAGGTTTCTGCAAGGCACTGACATTGTCTTGACTTCAGCACGCGGTCCCTGTTCTCTCAGGGGCCAAACCTTCACAAAAGAAATCTCCTTGGCCCCAGAGCCTCACCAGAGCCCATGCAGCCTGGCCCTGGACCCTCCCAGGGCTGGGAAATGTTTTATGGATTCATTTCATGCCCTCAAGGATTCCAAACCATCCATGAGTGGGGGAGCAGCTCTCATCCCTGCGTGACGAACCTCTTGATATTTTAAACTTCTTCACGATCGTGTGCTCTGGGTGCTCTCTGTGTTGAGTGCTGGTGATTTGGAGAGGCTTTTGCAGCTTTCCGTAACCTGTGCAGATAAATAACTGAGAACCCCCCACAACCTCTCCCCTTTCCCAAGTCAAACTCGCAGTTCTTTCCCCTGCAAACCCTTCCTTTTTTTCACAGATTTCTGTGGTGGGTAAATGAGAGGTTACCACTTACAGGCAGGAAAACCAGGAGCTGGGGAATCACAGGCCGGTGTAATTTATGCAGGAGCAGTGTGGGGGGAATTGCAGCCCACTCCTGTTCCACATAAATTACGGATGTACCTCCTTGGAAATAGCTACAGAGGGGGTTCAGGGTTTTTTTTTTGGCTAATGAATCATGCCCTGAATTTCTGCAGTACCTACATTGACTCAAACGTCTCCTTTTGGCCCCACCTTTCTTTTTACATCATCTCTAAACTTTGGCTGAACTCGCAGCTCCGGATGTTGCCTTATTTTCCTCACAACAGACCCATTCCTTGAAGACCCTGTTTGGAAAAGGGGCTCCTAAATTTACTCCCAGAGCCTTCCCCACGTGTGAGTTCCCATCTTATGCTCTGGAGATCTCTGAAGAGATCCCTCAGCTGGTTTTGACGGATCTGTGGGAATAAATGTGTGTTTAGGAAGGTGCAGCCTGCTCTTGCATGCATATATCCACGGATTTAGAACCTTTGGAGCTGTGGCCTTCAAGCCAAGGCCCTGAGCAACACAGAACCTTCGGAACCGGGTGGGGAAATAAAGGAATTTGAAGATATTCCTGAAGGAAGCGAAGGATGCTGCTGCCCACCGTGTATTCGTGGGTGTAAAATACAGATAAAATACTGAGATTTCTGCAAGCTAAGGGGAGATTCTGGGAAATGCCGTGTGCAGCCCTAGGAATTATCCATGAGGAATATCTGGGGAGCAGCTGGGCTGGGATCTGGACTCCTCCACTGCAGCAGAGGGAACATCCACCAGCAAGGAGCCGCTTGGGAAGGGCTCTGAGGGGGACGTGGAAGGTGGAGAGCGGCTGTTTGGAACAGGAGAAGATGGAACAGCTTTGGACCTAAAATCAGCCTGCTCCAAGGATACAGAACGTTATGGAAAGAACGAGTGGAAGTGTGATTTTCATGATAATAAAGGAGTGGGCGCAGCGGCGTAGGCACGGCGGGAGAGGGGTGGAATGAGGAGATGGAGGGGGGAGAGGAGGCTCAGTGCTGGGCGAGGGGGTGGAATCATGGAAATCAGAATCCAGTCATGGAAAACCACTTGGATTTTGCCATGGCTGCAGCTAGCAGAATTTCAGGATGCTAAAGAGAGACGCTCGGAATATTTTATTGTCTTGTGTGAGGAGCCTGCCTGGGCTATATTTAACTGATCTCGTGTGTGCTCTCATGAGGAATCTGTGCAGTTTCCCCCGTTTCATGTCGTTTTTTAAGCACAATTATTTATATTCCAGAGGAAGGTGTGGCTGCCCATGGCAGGGGGTGGAACAGGATGAGCTTCAAGGTCCTCTGCAAGCCCAGCCAGTGTGGGATTGTGACTCAGTGCCACACGCAGCTCCGAGTTTGGCAAATACCAAAGGACTTCAGTTCAGGCCCCGGCCATATGCTGATGTAACATATGCTAATGAGCAGCTAATGAGCGGGGAGGATGCTCTGCCTGAGTTTACAGCATCAGTTCCCTGGGGTTTGGGGAATTTCAGCTCAGTCTGGCTTGGAGAGGGGTGACTTTGCTCTCCGCAGCAGTTCCAAGCCGTGCTTTTCTCCCATTCAGGTCTATTATTAGAACCTTTCCTTGGTACAATGTATTTTAATAAAACCCCTGGGTTTTTTCCTATTCAGTTCTATTCTTAGAACGCTTTCTTGGCAGAGTATATTTTAATACAACCCCCAAACCAAAATGCCCTGTGCTGATGGTTTCTGGCTCCCCAGTGTCCCCTGTCAGGACTGGTCCTGCTGTGTCCACCCCCGTGCTCCTGGCTTGTAGGGGGTCAAATCCTTTGTTCCTTTTTGAGTTGTACCTAAAAGGCAACATTTCGGGGTTGGATGAGCTTGCACTATTCCTATGGAAACAAAGTGCAGTGCGGAGAGAAAAGCCCCAGATTTCCGAGCGTTACTGGAAATCCGTGCCCGTCTGGAGGGAGAGGCCTGCAGGGAGGTGTCCCTGTGTTTGTCACAGATGCCACCACTCCTGACACCGCCGATCCCAAGGGATCTGCCTCCCTGATTTCCATGGTGGCCGTGGCAGCTGTGACTTGGTTTGAGCTTGATGGGGTTAAGCTGGGCTTAGAGAGTGCCCTGAGCATCTGTCGCATCTCCAGTTTGCCAGGGTCATCCCAGAATCCTGGAATTTGGGCTGGAAGGGTTGAAGCCGATCCCATTCCACCCCATCCGTGGGCGGGGACACCTCCCACTGTCCCAGGGGGCAGACACAAATGTCCTTGCCTTTCCAGCAGGTATCCAGCAGTAATCATAACCTTCCAAAATGGAAAGTTTTGACCGAAGTAAATCCTGTGTCTTCCCTGGAATGGGGGCTGGGACCAATTGGGCTGTGGGAGCACAACCATGGGGGGATGCTCCTGGTTTGGATCGTGGTCCTGGTTTGGATCAGCTCCTGGTTTGGATCAGCTCCTGGTTTGGATCGTGGTCCTGGTTTGGATCAGCTCCTGGTTTAGATAAAGCTGCTGGTTTGGATCGTGGTCCTGGTTTGGATGAGACTCCTGGTTTGGATCAAACTCCTGGTTTAGATCCTGCTCCTGGTTTGGATCCTGGTCCTGATCTGGATCCTGGTCCTGGTTTGGATCAGCTCCTGGTTTGGATCCTGGTCCTGATCTGGATCCTGGTCCTGATCTGGATCCTGGTCCTGGTTTGGATCAGCTCCTGGTTTGGATCAGCTCCTGGTTTGGATCCTGGTCCTGGTTTGGATCAGCTCCTGGTTTGGATCCTGTCCCTGGTTTGGGTCCTGCTCCTGGTTTGGATCAAACTCCTGGTTTGGATCCTGCTCCTGGTTTGGATCAAACTCCTGGTTTGGATCAGCTCCTGGTTTGGATCAGCTCCTGGCTTTTCTGCAGTTGTGCTCCTTCTCTTTGCCATTCAGATTTGATGCAGGATTCAAGTACAAACACTTGACCTGTTGTCTAAACCATCAAATTCCGGTTTAGGCTCCAGGAATGCTGGATTTGGTGCTGGTTGTTGCTGCTTTTTCTCTCGGGGGGCCCCAGAGGTTGGGCTGAGCCCTATGAACAGCAGATTGCTGACGGTCTCAGCTGCAGTTTGTTTGGGTTGGTACTGTCTTGCTTTTTTTGGTGAGCCCTTCCACCCTCATGCCATCAAGTGAGGCATTTTGTAAGAACAGACAGCACTGAATTTCATGGGAATTAAATATCTGATCCTAGAAAAAAACAGGAGCTGTATTTAAAAGAGTTTCAGACCACTGGGGCATGTATTCACTTACATAGAAAGTCGCTAATTACCTTCTAAAAGCCCCTTTTCACAAGTTTCTTCCTTATTCCTTATTTTTCCCCCAGGCAGGACAAACCTGGCAAATCCTGGCTCATGTGGTGAGCCCAGATTTTGGGAGGTATTTGTGGGAGTCTGTGCTCTGAGGTTCTTGTGCAGTGTTAGGATGAAGATCCTCTTGATTTACTAAAAGGCGTTTCACGGCTGTCGAACACACAGCTCCCATTTCTTTACAAGCTCAGGTCCACAGGAAAACCCTTTTCCAAGAGAATTCCAGGCAGGAAAGCAATTAAAAAGAAAACTTCCGTGCCCGGTGTGCGTATGCAGTTATGTGGCAGCAGGAGCCGAGTTTCTGGGATGAAACTCTGCAGTTCTGGTCCAAGCCACAGGATGGGGATGTTGGATTGAGGCTGGAGATGTTGGATTGAGGCTGGCTGGAATGTTCAGCGTCGAGTCCTCACGGCTTCAAGCCCTTTTCATAATTTAAATGTGGTTTTCGTATTTTTATATTTTTCGAAGTCCTGAGCACAGGACTTGGCTCAGGTAGAAATACCACAAACCCAATGTGATTAATTTCCAGTGTTGCTCCTGCTGATTTTCAGGGAATAATTTGCAGTGCTGGATGTCTGTAAGAAGCCTGGGTTATCCCAGGAGAGAGGAGTTGGGGGTACAAGGAACGCTGCTTCCAGGAATTTCTGATTTTTTAGCCCAGGTAAGAAAAACACAAAGCTCTCTCTTGCCTTAAATGTACATTTGTAGGATCCCAGAACCTCAGGACAGTTTGGGTTGGAAGGGAGCTTAAAGCTCATCCCAATCCACCACTGCCATGGGCAGGGACACTTCCACTGTCCCAGGCTGCTCCAGCCTGGCCTTGGGCACTGCCAGGGATCCAGGGGCAGCCACAGCTGCTCTGGAATTCCAGCCCAGCCCCTCCTCATCCTCCCAGCCAGGAATTCCTTCCCAATATCCCACCCAAATCTCCCCTTTCCCAGTGGAAGCCATTCCCTGTGTCCTGTCCCTCCATCCCTTGTCCCCAGTCCCTCTCCAGCTCTCCTGGAGCCCCTTCAGGCCCTGCAAGGGGCTCTGAGCTCTCCCTGGATCCTTCTCCTCTCCAGGGGAACATTCCCAGCTCTCCCAGCCTGGCTCCAGAGGGTTCCAGCCCTGGAGCAGCTCCGGGGCTCCTCTGGACTCTCCAGCAGCTCCAGGTCCCTCTGATGCTGGAGCCACTTCCAGTGCAGGTGTTGAGCTTGCAGGATGCACGAGGCAGAGTGAACAATCCAATTACAAAGCATTTATTACTTCCCAAATGAAGTATTTCCCGTGCCATTAACCTCCAAAAGGGGGGATGTCGCTCCCCATTTCCAGGCAGGATTGGCAGCACTTCGTGGCTGCCTGAACCGAGCTGCAAAAACCACAAAATAAATAAAAAACCCCCGTGCCAGGCTCCAGAACTGCTCCTGCAGAGCCGTGTGCTCCTTTCCACGTGGGAATCACCTCGGCCTCTGCCAAGCCAGGCTCTGGCTCCACCACACAGAGCTCCCCAGAACTTATCAATAACTTATCAATAACTTATATCTTACCAATAACCTATCGCTTATCAATACCAGAGACAGGCTGGATTTTTCTGTTGGGTTGTTTTTTGCTTGCTTGGGTGGGTTTTTTCACTTCTTTCAGCAGCACTTTCTGTTAGGCAGGGATAGATGGGATGTTGGGAAGGAATTCCTGGCTGGGAGGGTGGGGAGGGGCTGGGATGGAATTCCCAGAGAAGCTGTGGCTNGATGGGATATTGGGAAGGAATTCCTGGCTGGGAGGGTGGGGAGGGACTGGGATGGAATTCCCAGATTTGCTGTGGCTGCCCCTGGATCCCTGGAGGTGCCCAGGTCCAGGTGGGACATTGGGGCTTGGAGCACCTTGGGATAGTGGAAGGTGTCCCTGCCCTTGGCAGGGGTGGGATGGGATTTAAATCCCTTCCAACCCAAAATATTCCACGATTTTCTGATTCCATGATTCTCTTTTTTGTTTTTCTATCTGCCCCACAAACCACCGTTGTTTTATCGTGATGGGTTTGACACAAATGCTCATTGATTTCTCCCATCTCCTCACAGAGCTGTTGGTTTATGGTAAAGTTTCATAAAAATATTTGTCCTGAGAGTAGAGGATGGGAATTCCAGCACTTTTTTTTCAAGGAAGAAAATTCCATGTTGTCAGCCCACAAATAAATAGAAATCCCCAGTGGGCACTGTGGTGGGGTGCATGGTGGCACTGCTGAGATTTGAGGTGATGCAAATTAAAAATTGGGGCTTCTTAACGATAAGACCTTGGATTTTCTTCCAGATTAAACTGTAAAAAAAGAATTGGTAAAGTCGGCCAGATTTGCCAATGCAAATGACCCTGTTTGTGCTGCTTTGACACCATAAAACCGAGAAATCTGATAAAAACAGCTCTCAGGAGGTGTAGTTTTCCCAGCTGACTGGTCCATCCCTTGATGTGCCATAGGGAAAGGTCTTTAACGGGGAAAAGGAGATTATTCCCCCATCCTGCCCTTGGGATTTCTCTGGGGAGAGGCCAAAGCCTTATTGTCACCCTGGAAGCCAAGACAAAGGCACGTGGCTGTGTCTGAATCACAGCTTTTCCCCCCCAAAAATTTTCCATGTGCAGCTATCTACTCCATAATATTATATTTTATACTTACATTTAGATATTGTATTTTATTGTATATTATTTATCTTTATATATTCAAATCTTTTAAAGTTTTTACTTGGAAACTTGGGCATGGAAACCAGCAGAGGAAAAGGTCTCCCAAGTTCTCCTCTATGATGACTTTATAGATTTATAATTAGATTAAAAAACTAATTTATGATTTCTAAGCAGCCTAAATCTCCTGGGAACGTGGGGTAGGGCTGTGTCCTCTCTTTATCCTGGACTGGTAGAACTGGGAATACTGGGGGGAATCTCAGAGCTGGCTCAGCCTTTGGTTCGTCTTCTCAGAGCCCTAAAAACGCTCTGCTGATGTCAAATCTCTGCTCTCTCCTCCCCACGTCGTGGAGCACGGGGAAAATCTGGGAAAAGCTCTAAAGATGGAATATTTCTGAGTCATGGAGACACTAATAAACACTCCCACACGCTGGCAGGGCTCGGCTTTGGTTATCCTGAATAATCATCATTGCTGAAATTCGTCATATTTGGCGATTTTTCGGTTTGTTCACTAAATCAGGAGCTTCAGGAAAGCTCTTGGCTCGAGCTGGGAGAAATAGTAAGAGAATATTTATTTATTCCCTTTGCCCAGAATTGTGCAGCAATTATGACAAAACAAAATTTATTCCGGGTTCTGCCGATTGCCATGGAAACCCACATGGAAAGTAGCAGCCCAAGGGCACTTAGCATGAGAAATCCAGGGGTTCAGCCCTCATCGACTGATTCCTGCTATAGATTTTGGGAAAGAAATCCTCAAAATGGAGGCGCTTCCCCAGTTAATTGCAGCTCTGCTGGAACAGTGGGGATCCTCCCAGGAAAGGGTGAAGATGCTCTGGCTCGGAGCGTCTCTCCGGGGAGATCCAACCTTCTGCTTTGCAGAGCTGTGCTGCAGAATTTTGACTTTTCCAACAGGAATTAGTGAGGGAGGACAAGTGGCTGTGCCAGGCAGAACTCCCAGGTGGCAAAGGCAGGGTATTTGCAGGTGTTTCTTGAAGGCACTGCCATCAGTGCTGTGCTGGAGCTCCAGTTTGGGGCTCTGGGCTCGGGACACTCACGCTGTGGGATCCACTGGGGTGAAAGCATCTCGTGCAGGTGGGATCTGGGAAGGTGGCAACTCCAGGAATTTAGGAATTGAAGATTATTGTGGAATCATTAGGGTTGGAAAAGTTCTCTGAGATCATTGAGCCTGACCATTCCCTCAGCCCTGCCAAGGCCAGCACTGCCCCGTGTNAGCCCCTTCCCAGCTCCCTCAGGAATTCTCCAGCCCCTTCCCAGCTCCCTCAGGAATTCTCCAGCCCCTTCCCAGCTCCCTCAGGAATTCTCCAGCCCCTTCCCAGCTCCGTTCCTTTCCCTGGACATGTTCCAGCTCTCAGGAATAAAAGCTGACCTCAGTTGTTCCCAAACCAGCTGGTTTGGAGCTACTTTCTCCCTGTGTATATTCATTTTTAAGTGTTTTGTAGCTGTGATTTTATTGAGATCAAAGAGAATTTTGTTTTCCCCAATTATGCTGGAGAAGCTTCCGAATTAAAGCTGGGATATATTGGTTTCTGATGTTCCTCTGTCTCCAGAAATGGAATTGTCAAGGAAAGCACTCAGTGTTACACTCGTGCTAAAGCTGAAAGACTTTTCTCATCCTGTGCAGCTTTTGCACATCACTGGTGTATAAATATGAGCTCTGTGCTCTGAGTCATTCCGGGGGCAGCTGCAGAGGAAGGGGAGTCCTGATGACGCCTCGCTGCCTGTTCCATGGAATGACAGAAGTTTGGAAAAGACCTCTAGGGTTGTCCACTCCAAGTGTCCAACCATTTCTGACTGAGATCATGAGCCCTGGCCTGTGCAGAGCCAGCAGGGAATGATGCAGGAGAGCTGCTGGTGGAGAGGCAGGCAGGGAATCACGGAATATCCAGGGTGGGAAGGGAACAATGGGATCCAGTCCAATCCTGGCCCTGCACAGACACCCCAGCAATCCCAATTCCTGAGAATCCCAGAATCCCGGAATGTTTGGGTTGGAAGGGGCCTTAAACCCCATGCAGTGCCACCCCTGCCATGGGCAGGGACACCTCCCAGCATCCCAGGCTGCTCCCAGCCCTGTCCAGCCTGGCCTTGGGCACTGCCCGGGGTGTAGAGTCTCCAGGTTCTCTGGGAATGCTGAGTGAGGTTGAAATGTCGCTGTAGAAACACCACTTGTGTTTGAGAATTCCCTTTCCTATCACATCTCTAAGACTCGATGCAGAACTGGAACTCGAGCCCAGGGGGGTTTCCCTCTGCCCCAAACACTGATGTGGAAGCTGCTGTGCCTCAGCTTCCCAACCTAACCCAAACCACGCGGTGCTGCTGTTGGAAGAAATTCTTGGAATCCTTTCCTCCCTCGGGCCAGCTCAGTGCAGGACACAGGGTGTAAGGTTTCTGTAAGGTTGATGTTTCGGTGGATGGTCGGGACGGATGGTGATGAGAGATCTNAGGGGATTATCTTCAGCTGGCCACACCATTGTTTTCCAGTTGTTCAGTAACTGAGCTTTGGTATCTCAAAGCTTGCTTTCATTTCAATCTCGCTTATAGTTTTCATGTTCTCAGCATCTTTGTCCAGGCAATCATATTTATAAGGTTTCCCAGTCTCATCTTCCCCAACAACAGGGCAGCACAGGGCTGCTTCTCCCACCTGGTGTGGTGCCATTTCCTCCTTCTGGGAGGTTATCCAGTGTGATTTGTGGGGCTGTGTGGTAAATGAAGCGAGTTGGCAATTTTGTGTTCTCAGGGATTCTCAGACCACAGCTTGTCATTTTTTGGGTTCGTTTTTCGGGTTGCTGGCCCAAATCCAGCCTGGGCTCACCAGCCTGTTTGTCTTGCCCACGTGTCTGTCCAGGAGTGCTGGAAATCAGAGTCCCAGTCTCCAGAGCTGCTAATTAATGCACCTTCATTAATTGGCACTTCTTTCAGGTGTTGAACTTCAACCAGCTCGTTTGAAATGAGAAAATGACACTATGTGTGAAGCATTCCTGAGCCACAAATGGCTATAACGTGCTTATTCCATTCATTAAATGTATTTTGGGATTTATGAATTGATTGCCCACACTATAAATTACTGTAAATTACTTGTGAGGAGGATACTGGAATCAGACATTACTTTTGGGTTATTTGCTGCTTTTTATTTTTTTTTTGTGGTGAGCAAACTATGCCTGTGAGTCTTGCAACACAACAGCTTTGTCTGGAAATGGCTCCTCAAATTCCTAAAGCTGAAGTTTAATTTGCATTATGAATGTTGGGGAGGAATTGTGGAGCTATTGGCTGTCAGTGCTCAGCAGGGAGAGGAGGAATTGTCAGCAGTAGAAGGAATATTCTCATTCCCCCTCCATACCTGCTCACTTAAGATAAAGGCATTTAAGAGTCTGGTTTAAATTAGAGACATTTGGTATTTTAAGAAAATGTTTTCCTGGATGTATCAGCCCTGTCGAGCTTCACCTTCGGAGCTGGATATTCCCAGTTCTGAGCATCATTCAGCTCCATTCCTTTGTCACCTCTGCCCTTCCCACCCACCCACCACCCCCAAGGTTGAGGTGGGCTCTGCAGAAGATGAATAAACTCAAATTATCTGCATGAGGAGCAATTCAGGGCTCTCCAATTCCGTGGGGAGAGCGGGCACGCAAGTGTGTGGGCAGGAATGAGTCCAGGGACAAAAGAACCTGTTAAATCCTTAATGCCTGCTTCCTGCTACTATGAAAAGTGTTGAAGACGTGTAATAAAAAGTCTATTATTTTTATTTTTTTCCCCATGACTAAGTCTGTAAAGCTGCTGTGCTGAGCTGGGGTTAAATCCCCTGGCTCTAGGAGTGTGTAAGTCGAGCTTGAAGGACCACCCAGCCTTTGTGGGGATCCCTTCACCCCTGACTGAGGGCATTGGGCCCTTCCACACCTTCCCATGAGGCAGGATCAGGGCTGTTTATGGATTTGTCACGGTGGACTTTGCCTTTTCCTTTTGCTGTAGCACATTCCACGTGTGGCTGTTGAGTTTTAGTTATTCTGTTGAAGTTTAGTGATTCTTCTGTGTGGTTTGGGGTTGGGATACGAGCTGCAGCCTTGCCTGTGGCTTCCCTCTGCCCTCCTTCCATCCCACCCAGATCCAGGCTGGATCTCTTGGCTGGGATCTGATCCAGGCTGGATCCCTTGGCTGAGATCTGCTCCAGGCTGGATCCCTTGGCTGAGATCTGCTCCAGGCTGGATCCCTTGGCTGAGATCTGCTCCAGGCTGGATCCCTTGGCTGAGATCTGCTCCAGGCTGGATCCCTTGGCTGAGATCTGCTCCAGGCTGGATCCCTTGGCTGAGATCTGCTCCAGGCTGGATCCCTTGGCTGAGATCTGCTCCAGGCTGGATCCCTTGGCTGAGATCTGCTCCAGGCTGGATCCCTTGGCTGAGATCTGCTCCAGGCTGGATCCCTTGGCTGAGATCTGCTCCAGGCTGGATCCCTTGGCTGAGATCTGCTCCAGGCTGGATCCCTTGGCTGAGATCTGCTCCAGGCTGGATCCCTTGGCTGAGATCTGCTCCAGGCTGGATCCCTTGGCTGAGATCTGCTCCAGGCTGGATCCCTTGGCTGAGATCTGCTCCAGGCTGGATCCCTTGGCTGAGATCTGCTCCAGGCTGGATCCCTTGGCTGAGATCTGCTCCAGGCTGGATCCCTTGGCTGAGATCTGCTCCAGGCTGGATCCCTTGGCTGAGATCTGCTCCAGGCTGGATCCCTTCTCTGAGATCTGATCCAGGCTGGATCCCTTGGCTGAGATGTGATCCAGGCTGGATCCCTTGGCTGAGATCTGATCCAGGCTGGATCCCTTGGCCAGGATGTGATCCAGGCTGAGTGGGAAGCAGAAGGAGCTCAGCTGGTGTTGGGGAGAGGGGCTGGATCCTCGGGAAGGGGGTGGAGCAGTGGGATGGGGTGGGATGGGGTCCCTCCCCTGTCACCTGGGACACACAAACTCTGCCAGCAGCTGGGGAGGAGGAGGCAGAACCAAAGGCTCCGAACCTTCCACTGGAAGAGTTTTCCAAGAAACTCAGCCTGAAGTGAGTGAGGAAGAGCAGCGGGCTTTGCTGGGTGCAGGACGGGGAAGCTTTCGGGTGGGGTATTCCCGGGGCAGGGATCTGGCTGTGCCAGGCCACGAGGAGCCTTGGAGCCTGTTCACATCCTGGTTCCAGGTTAAAACAGTCACAGGGGGACGTGGATGGGGAGAAGGGGACACTGGTGGTTTCTGGGGGATTTCCATTTGCTGGGAATTGGTCTTCAGTAGCCTTTGTTGTGTCCACTGATGCAGCTCCAAAGAGAATTTGAACAGAAAAGTCAAATTATGGCTTTTTTTCTCTCCAACTTCCCTCCATGCCCAGGCAATTTTCCTCCAGTCAAGATCAACAGAATTGATTTCAGAGTATCCCAGTCCCAGCAGGGTTTGGAAAGCCATCCTGAACCCACAGGCTTCCAAGAGCCACATTTCTGACTGGGGAGAACATCCAGGAAAGCTCCACCTGCAGCTCTCTGGTTCATCTTACCCTGCTATTTTCATCCTGCTGAACCAAGAGGTGGCAGCAATATTCCCTACTAAGACATTTGATGTGTTTTACATTAATACGACGTTTAATTGCAATAATGAGCCATTTTATTCCTAGCCTGAACTGGAACAAACCAAATTTTTCATCACTACATCAATGTATCTGAAAATTCTGCTTCTAAGTTTCTGGTCTAGCCCAAAAATTTTGGGTTTTCTTTGGGTGTTGGACAAAGTAGTAACTACCAGAATTCAGTGAAGTTTTGTGTGTTTCAGCTGTTATTCTGCCCATCACAACAGATATTTTTGGAGAATAAAATGCAGTGGAAAACACATATAGAAAAAAATGTCAACTTTAGGTCCCTTCCTAAACCTGTTCCTACCAAGGGATCAAGGCTGAAGTCAAAGCTTTAATTTTATCCCTAAATTTTGCTAAGCACGACACATAGAGCTACAGCAGGTGTAGCATTCCAATTCATGTCCAATCTTTTTTTAAGGATCAGCTTCCAAGTTCATCATTTTAACAGAGCCTGGGCTTTTTCTCCATTTGGGATAAATACGTCCTTTTATGAATTTTGAGTTTTATCACCTTTTAATTCCGTGCTCCCTCATCTGGACACTGAATTAAATGCTGAGAACATGAGGTTCTGATCTGCTCCTCTATTGCTCATCATGATTATAGGCAGGGATGGCAGAGCTGCCATTAGTTATTATTCTCCACGCTCCCAATTAGAATATTCTGTTTTCTGCTTGTAACTCTGTCAGGCTGAGCTGCTCGAGCTGAATTTTTCCATTTTTTGCTCTCAAGTGACTCCAATTCTCACTTGAAATACAACGGAAATAAAAGTCCCCCAACTTTTTTGAGGACCACAGAAAATATTAGACACTGAATATTGATCCTTTCCTATTTATTCCTAATTTTTGCTTCCTGTCTCGTCGGCAGTTTTAGATCTAGGACAGAACTTTCAGCAGTTTATTTAGAGCTTGGGGTTTTTAAAGTAGTCTCTGTAGGGATGTTGTAAAAGACTGGAATAAACTAATAATTCTGTTCTTTTTTTAATGCAGGGTTTGAGAGATTAGGGAAAACCCAGGTCTGAACCTGCATGGAAGAGTCAGAGGGAAAAATATTAGCATTTTAAAAGTGTTCAGAGCATCAGAAATTACCTGATTTAATCAAATTTCTGGAGCTTGGAGCAGCCTGGTCTGTGGAAGGTGTCCCTGCCCATGGCAAGGGTGGAATGGGATGGGCTTTAAGGTCCTTCCCAACCCGAACTATTCTGGGATTTTGGGATTTTAGGGATTCTGTGAACTACACATGTGGCTTTCCAGATGTGTAGCACAAGGATGGGCTCTGCTGCCGCAGGGATTTTTGGAATGATGATTTTTCTCCTTTGTCAGGAAAAGGCAGAAGGGCTTTTTAGTCCTTTCGAACCGCCTCGGGTTCGTGAAAGGACTCACACGGAGCTGCTGGCACGTGGAGTGTTTGGAGGTGCTGGGTGAATTAAGTGAGGATTGCAGGTGTTTCTCACGCTGAGCAGAGCACGGATGGCTTGGTTCCTGCCCGATTCCCTCCTGGCTCTGCGGGAGGATGGAGGTGCCCGGGCATCCCTGAATTCCTGTCCTGTCCCGAGTCACTGCTGTGCCTGCAGCTGCTGGGGCAGAGCTGTCCCTGCACGGAGAGCAGAGGGAAGAGCAGGGGGGATGTTTGGGCTTTTGGGTGTCTGTCTGGAGCCATCCCACCTCGCTGGCAAGACCCCGAGTCCTTCTCCTGGAAATGCCTCCTTCAGGAATTGCCAGTGGAAGGGAATGAGCCTCTCCCATGGAGAAACATTAGAGATGCAGAAAAGGGATTTTGCCTGTTCCAGGGCTGTCCCACAAGGGAGATGAGGAGTCATCATTTCAGGATTTTTCCACAGATTGTGTGTTCTGCTCCTGGATGGTGAGAACATCACAGAGTCATCGTTTCATCAGGTACATGAGGAGAGGTCTCCCAGAGACTTTACAGGAAGGAACACAACTTATTTAAATATGCAGAGCTAAAGCCAGGAATATTTGTTCTTCTCGACTCAGCTCCCAAGTACTCCAGCTAAATATTTAAAGAAATCAGGTTGGGCAAGTGGTTCCTCCTTCATTGATCTGTTGTTTCTGGATCAGTTTCTCCACTTGGATGGGAGTCATGGAAATCTACTGCAGGGAACTGAGGAGTTTCCTGCCGTCCCCTGCCATGAAATTCCAAGTGCTGCGTTGCAGCCTATGGTAATTGGATTGTAAAGCAGAGGGAAAGGCAATAAAACCAGCAGCCTCATCAAGGCATCCCTGTAAAATCCCAAGGGGAAGCAGCAAACTAGAGATGAAGTTGAGCTGTGTTTGCCTAGTTCCATTTATTTATTTATTTATTTATTTATTTATTTATTTATTTATTTATTCCTTTAACCTCTTAACAAGAACAACAAGTTCTTCTTAGCACTGGGACTTCAAGGCTCTTCGTCTGACTCTTTTTAAGACACCCTTTGCCCTACTCCTTGAACCTAAAAACAAAATAAAATGTTTAGTTTTACTAGGTTAGCTAAAGAAAAAAAAATCTCCATGAGATCACGTATTTTACAGAAGCTGGAATTTCATTTTAGCTTGCAGGATTGTCTTTTTTGCTCACTCAAGGCTTTGTTTCCTCTAAAGAACAATTATATGAGAGTCATAATTTATCAGAAGTACATTCCGAGCAACCTTTTTATGAGTGTTCACTGATAAAACTGCAAATATTTAAATGCATCTGGGAAATTAACACTGACCAGGAGCTCTCTGTGCCGTTTGGCTTTTCTGAGACTGGAAAATCTTTCTGTTCATTGTTCTGTAGAGGTTGGATCTTCAGTAATGGGATGTACTGGGGTTCCCAGGACACTTCCAGTGCTCCTTCTCCGTGCAGCTTTGCTGTTCCCAGCCCCGGGGGGATGATTGCAGCCCTGGTGGGTGTGTTCCAGTCCTGATGGGCTTTCCAGAGTGCAGCGGTGCCTTTCCCTGCCTGGGTGAAACAGCAGCAGCTTCCCATAAAGTTTGTAATTGGCTTTTAGCGATCCTTTCCCATCGTTCCAACAATTGCAGGGAGAAACTCGGCATCAGCACTTACGGCAGCGAAGGAGATTGATTAATATTCATCAGGAAAGCAGAGGAACTTAAAACTAAGGAATAAAACAAGCGCTTAATCCTTTGGCCCAGATGGGTTTTGGCACGGCAGGTGAAATGTGGATCCTCCCTAAAAACAGAACCCCCCCATCTCCCTTCCAGCAAGGAAATCTGACCCAATTCCAGCCACAAATCCACTCTGGCTTTTCGGGGTGGTGCCTGGGGTGTGACTCAGTATTTTGGACCTTCTCAGCAGCCTGGTGGACGCTGGGAGCTGCTGGAGGGAGATCTCCGTGCTCAGTGTCTGTGGATATCCCCGTGCCTGCCCATGGATCCGTGTGGATCCTTCATTCCAAGCTCCACATCTTCCAGAGGGATCCCTGTGCTCACACAGGGCTGTCTTGCACAGGTAATTTGGGGTTTGCTTAGTCCTGCGTGCCAGTGGAAACCACAGCTGGAGTTGGCTGGAGTTGTTGAACCCTCGAGCACATCCGTGCCTGCCTCAGGAGCTGGGGATCATCCACTCCTCCCTGTCAGAAACCCTCTGGAAGGCCCTCGGCTTTCCTGCAGCTCGGCTTCCTGCAGATCTCCACAGTGCCCGTGGGAAAGAGGCATTTCACAGCTCGTTAAATATAGAGGGTACCTACCAATGTAGCCCAGTTACCTCTCACTGGAGGTGCTTCCAACCGAGAGGAAGTGACAACCGAGTCTTCACACTCTTCAATTATAGCAGCCTTTACATAACAGTGTCAGATAAATGTGTTTTAGCATAGGTGGCACCTCGCTTCCTCCAGAAGAACTGTCAAATTAGACCAGACTAATTTATTACTTGAAATTCCAAGGATGAAAGCACGCCGTCCACCAGTCTGCTCGAATAAAACCTTAAAATTCACCGAACCCTCTGTGCCAGGATATATCCCAAACAGCACAGTCCTCCTTTCTTTTGAAACAGAAATACATCCCTGTTCCTCTGGTGGCTTCAAGGACTCCAAGTCCCACGAATGCCATCCCATTCTGCTGGAGAACGGGGTTAGGAGGGATCTCAGGAGGTTCTCCTGGCCGTGCCTCCACCCGAGGCAGAAGCTGCTGTCACCTCACCAGATTCTTATCTAATCTCTACTACAGAACAGAGCAGGAGGGAGAGAGGCAGAGAAATTGCTTTGGAGGGAGAAGGGGCACGGAGTGGGGCTCTGCCAAATAACTTAGGAGAGTGAGGAACTGGCCTCCTTCCCACTGATGGAAGCACAGTAGATTGCTGGAGGTTGCTGACGGTCCTTTCCCTTTCTGTTAATGAAATCCATCCCTGGGCTCTTCTGCTGATGTCAACAAGAGCAGCTTTCCACGGGGGAGAGCAATTTTCTCCAGCAGGCCCCAGAATCCAGGTAGGGGAAGATGAAACCCGAAGTCTGTGTTTCGTGGGGAGGGTGCTGATGGAGACTGCAGGTTTTGGAGCCCTCTGTGTGCTGGAAGGAGTGGATCTGTACCCAAGCCTGCTCTTAATGCAACCACTAATGCTCATCATTAATGTGCCCTCGCCTTCTGGGAGGGTTCTGCCTCATTATCCCTAAGTAATGTCCGGAATCCAGGGCTGTGACCCGATGTGAGAGCAGGGAGAGGCCGCGGAGAACTTCTCCGGGTTGGTGTTGGGGTTTTGCTGCTTCTGGGTTAACGTTCCTGTCGCTCCTTCTCTCCCCCACAGCAGCAGGGAAGGAGGCAGAGCTGCTGCTCCGCTCGGCGAAATCCCAGGTGGAAGGGGAATTTGTTGAAGTAGGGAGAAGGGAGAAGTTGCTGACTCCCATCCCGGCTTGGCGCAGTGCGGTGCCGAGGCGTTCCCTTGCCTTGGCAATCTGGATCCTGCGCATTTATTTATTCCAGCAGCTCTTCAGTGTGTTTATGCAAATAGTTCATTGCTCCAGCTCCTGAAAGAACCACACAAGTGCTGTCATTTGATTGAGGAATCATTAGATCGGGATGGAAATAAAATTTTCTCTGGTTCTGTATTCACGCCCTCGGAAAAAAGCCCCCAGTGTTCCCACATTTGGGTAGCTCAGGACTGACTAAATAATTGGTATTTTGGGATAGATGGATACACGTCTCAGAGAGATTTCCTTTGTACTCTAATTAAAAATAAAGAGGATATGAATAATCTCTAATGGCAGCAGAGTATTTGGAGGAAGCCAAGTATTTTGTAGGACTGTGGATTCTCAAAATATTCTGACTTCCGAGCCTTTCTCTTTCTCCCACCTCCAACCTGAAAACATTTTAGTCTGGGTTACCTCCTCATTGACTTGTTGGGCATTAAAAGTTTCGGCTTATTCATGGTCTTTGTTTTCATCTCTTTCAAAATCTCCTGTGCCCTTGGAAACATGGAGTTGTGGACTCCGATTAACATCATCGATGATTGCTATTAAAAAAATGAATAATGCAGCGACTGAAGCCATTAAAAAAATGACTTTTTTTAAAGGTTAGACTGTAAAAAGGCTCATTTTAAGCTCTTTAGTCATTCCATATTTTCAGCAGGTCGTTCCTGTAGTGTTGGCCAGTGGCCTGAACAGTGGAATTCCCTGCCGGATAATATCAGCTCCATTCAGCCCCCCATTCCCTCAGCATATTTATTATATTTACATTATTTCCCAGTCAAAATATCTGGGTGTCTTCCTCCCTCACCTCAGTGTGTGTTTCTTGGATAAATTACCTCTTAAATATTCAAAACAGCCTTTGATTTAGAATTCCTCTGTATTACAGGGATTTGTATTTTTATAGCATCTTTTAGGAGCCTTTTGAGTCATTAAACATGTATTTTTAATAACCTCTGTGTTTTAAAAGGACAGTGTGAAATGTAAAGACTGGAAATCAAATACTGATTCTCCTGACTTCTGAATTAAGTTGTTTTATTACAAATCTATGTGAAGTTCACTTTTCCCCCTTTGTCTGGTGATTTCACAGCCTTTTTTTTTTTCTTTTTTTTTTTTTAATTTTGAGCTGCCCAGTGATTCTAATGGTTGCTTCTTTCAGTCTGGAACACCACAGATCTTCAAGAATTCTGTAGAACAGGCTGTAAAAATTAACTCCTGGGTAGGGAGCTTAATGAACATTTTAAAGGCAATCTTAGAAGCTGAGATCCTCCTTTGTCAGAAGCAGTAAACTGGGAGTAAGACTTAGCATACCTTTGGGGAATCTTCAATGGAATTTGTAAGAAACTGTGAATATGGGAATATTCACAAGAATAACACCTTTGGCTTTGCTTCAGGTGTCTGCTGGACACTTTCCACGGGATTAGTGGTAATTTTGCAGAACTAAAGGAAGCTTTTGGAAGGAAAAGGAGATGAAGCAAATGGAAAACACAAATAGGAAGCGTTCGTGAAACAGCCGTGTTGGATCAGATTGCACTGAAGATGAGATTTTAAATAATTGTTTTAATAAGGATAGGAAGTAAATTGTAAATTAGTTCTGTCATTAGTGTTTAATTATTTATTGACTTTTTAATCACGTAGTGTTACACCAGAAATTTCATTTGTAGAGCTCCAGGAGGAACCTGTTTAGAGATTTTGTTTCTTAATTTAGTTGTAAATCAGGTTCAAACTTCTGTTCTTCTAATTCTTGGTGCTTAGGGTTTGGTTTTCTTGTTTCCAGACATCGTGTGTGTGTTTTCTGTTAATTCTTAGTGTTTAGTCTTAGTGTCTTTAGGGTTTAGTTCTTAACTGTTTCCAGATATGGTTGGGGAGTGGACGGGTGGTTTTCCTTGGAAACCCTCGCTGTTCTCTGGAATCTTGAGGAAGAAAGGCTGCATTTTATTATAAATAAACCACAGAATTGGGGTGGGATGGACGTCTGGAGACCATCCAGTCCAACCAGGGTCACCTGGAGCAGGTGACACAGGAATGTGTCCAGGTGTTTGGAATGACTCTGGATGGGAGACTCCACCCCTCCCTGGGCAGCAGTTTCAGTGCTCCGCCACCCTCATGGAAAGATGTTTTTCCTCATGTTGAGCTGGAACTTGTGTTTTATTTCACGGCCATTGCTCCTCAACCCGTCACTGGCAGCACTGAACGGAGCCTGGCACCATCCTCTGACCCGCCTTGGAGATATTTATATGCACGAATGAGACCTCACCTCAGTCTTCTGTAGACTATGCAGTATTGTTTTATGGCAAACCAGATACGTTTTATTATAAATAAGCCAGGGACCGCCGCCGTTGTTGGCCGCCCCCGGAGGCACAGCCACCGCCGCCATCAGCCCGTGAGGCGCCGTGAGGCGGCGCCAGCGCGCAGCGCTGCTCGCC
>VZTG01000999.1:58430-105672 GCA_013397845.1 Melanocharis versteri | reverse complement strand
CATGGGTTTGAAGACTCGGAGGCGGTGAGTGCCGCGGGAGCGGGGCGGGGGGCGCGCGGACCCGCACGGGCGGGCTGGGTGTCTGCGCTGCGGGCGAGGCACCGGGGGGTGACCCTGCGCTGCCCCAGAGATGCCGGGACGGGCTGCTGTGGTTCTCTAGGGGATGATCCCTCCCCGGCATCCCTCGCCAAATGGTTCTGTGGCAGCACGGAGCCGCCGGTGCCGCGGTCAGACGCCCCGGTTCAGGAGCGTTCCCCGCCGGTGTCCGGGTGGGTGTTTTTCGCCATCCGGGAGAACGGCCGGGATTGCCGCGGCGATGGACACGCTGTTCCATATTAAACAGGGATCCGTTACATAAGGCGTTGTGGACAGCTCGTAAAATACACAGATAACAACATAATATAGAGTGTACGTCAGTGCAGACGTATGTATGGTATGATGTGGTGTCCTCAGGAGGATGGATGGGTCCTGTAGGGCTTCGGATGAGGAATTTTTTCCTGCCTGTGTCGGTGTCGGTCTGGAAGTGCAATCCCTCTTAGGTGTTGCCTCACAACTTGTTTTAGCATCCCTTTATTTCAGGGAGAGAGGGACAGCAACTGTGCAGAATTGACATTAATGCAGTGCACCATGTTGAGACGAAATGCTGTCAATTGGAATCCTTCCGAACTGGGTGATTGAATTATTTCAAAGCTGTGCTGCTTCAGAGCCTGGAAGGGTTTGGGTTGGAAGGGTTTAAAGCTCGTCTCACAGGTGGGGAGACCTTCCACTATCCCAGGTTGCTCCAAGCCCCATCCAGCCTGGCCTTGGACACTTCCAGGGATGAGGAAATGCTTTGAGTCAATTTAGAAATTTCTGCCCTTTTGGTATGCGTGTGTTAACTTTTCCTTTGGGTTTTCTCTCGCTGCTGCTCGCAAGCTGCCAGGCCAAGTGCAGATGAGTGTGTTGGTTCCTTTAGGGATGTGTTTTGGGATGCAACTGGATGTTTCTGTAAACCAGGCAAAGCGTGAATCCTTGGGAGCTGTTCTCCATCCTGAGTCTGTCTTGTGCTGGTTTAATGTCTTTCAGCAAAGTGTAATTACGCTCTTAAGAAGACAACTTAAAAGTGCAGTATTAGGGCTGAGAAAACTGAATTGCTGGATGGTGGTTGGTGTAGAAGAAATGTGTTACTTGTAAAAGTTCATCAGAGAATGAGGGTAAATGTGTGCAGGATTTAAAGGTGCTTCTGAGATGCTCAGCTCCGTGCATTCCCAGAATCCCAGGGGATTGGAAGGGATCTCTGGAAGGGACCCAGTCCAATCTCCTGCCAGGGCAGGGTCACCTGGAGCTGGTGACAGAGGAATGCATCCAGGTAGGTCTGGAATGTCTCCGGAGAGGGAGACTCCACACCCTCCCTGGACAGAGTTCCAGTGCTTGGCCACTCTCCATGGAAAATTCTTCCTCAAGCTGAGGTGGAACTTCTCGTGGTTTAGTTCATATTTCAGTAAACCCCGGTGATCTCTTCCAGAAATGTTATTTGGGAAAAGCAGCTTTAATGGCAGCAGAGACCTACCTGTTACACAAACAGCTGGGTTAGGATCTGTGCTGGAAGAACTGTGTTAATGGATGAGAGGAACTTGGTCTTTAGCTGTCCACTTGGAAGGATTGGGATGAAGAAGTCGTTTCCAGATTCCTTAATACTCTCTTAAGCAGTTTATGTTAATGCTGTTTTTACAGCCTTTTAAATTTTACAGCCTCTCTGTAATTGAGAATGCTTTTGACAGACCTAATTTCCAGAAATACAGGAATATGTGAGAACCTCCCTCTCCTTAATTAATGAAAAACACCCCAAACCCTAAAAGCAATCTGGATCTCCCGGTTGTATGGAAAAACTGGAGGCCATAAACCCCAAAGGCTCAGGCACAAAGCAGTTAAAATTCCCCGAGTGTCTGTTTGCTTTATGCTCCTGAACCACTTGCTTAAAACATTAAACCTTATTATTTTAGCTCCTGACTCAGGGATTGGGAATGCCTGCTGAGACAATATCCTGGCAAACAGGTAGTGGGGATGGGTCACGAGTGCCACTTTCTGGCCGGAGAGAAGCGAGGCAGAGAATGAAGACAGTGGAAAAAACAAATTGTGGTGGAATCTTGGTTCCCTGCGGTGACGAGCAAATCACTGTGAGCGTGCAGAGATGAAAGCAGGGCCTCTGCATTGTTCTGGTTTAGGACCTGGAAGGCTCATCCTGCAGCTGGAGAGCTGGAGCAGCCCTGGGCTTGGATCCTCCTTCCTCCCCTGAAGCCCCGGGAGCTGGCAGGGAGGGAGGGCTGGTGTTAATTGCGGCGCTTCCAGCACGGAATAAACCACAGCCACATGAGTCACTAGCACAGCAATTCTGCCTAAAGCGGGCATTTGCCCTCAGAAAACCCATACAGCCATGTGAGCAGAGTGCAGCTGGGATTTGCATTAGAGGCAGAAGTGAACGGGCAGTGAGTGGCACTTACCCCAGTAAACACGCTCACTTTTGGAAAGGTACTATAAAATTTATACCTAATTTCTCCTGGTGGATAATAGACAGATGCACTGCTCGGAGAACACCAGGAGAAGCGTGCAGGTGAAATTTTCCTGTTAAAACCAGGAGCAAACATATTTTTAAAGAGTGAACAGATATTTCCGTGACTTTTGCAACAGCGACTCTTATTATAATGTGTTTGTGTGTGTACGTATATATAAAACATGCAAAGCCACCATTTTTATTGATCGATATATATAAAGAAATGAGTGTGTGCATGGTATTACAGTCCATAACCAGCTGTGATGATTAACGTGAAGTAGATGATGCAGTAGCTGGTGTGAGGCTTTTTGGAGGAGGAAAATTACACTGCTGAAGCTGAGAAAAACTCCCAGTGATTGTAGACAGAAGTCATTTCCACGTTTAGGAAAAGAGGTGCAGGGATATGGAAATAAAGAAGTTCTGCAGGGGCAAATGTCCTTGTCAGGAGCACAGAAAAGATGGAGAGTGCATCACCGTAGGGAGAAACATCTTCCCACTGAAGATTTTTGCCTTTTTTGTTGTCCTGCCCTGTGATTTTTTGATTTTTAGGCCTTTCTCTTAATTCTTTGGGTAGTTCTAAACAGGGTCACCCTTTTGGGAATTAAAGCTTGTTTGCCTTGTAGGGAAGTATTTCACATTCTTGATCACAAGAGGGTATAAAAGCCTTTTAGCACAGGTGCTTAAGAGAGTGAGATCCACTGGGTAAGCAAATAATAATTAAATCTTGTTTTACCTTCAAAGCTGGGAACTTGTATGTCTGTGGTAGGGAGAGATTGGAATGCTGAACTCTGCCAGTCCAGAGTTTCTCTTTGATTTCGGGAAAGACTCCACCTTTTTCAGAAACACACTTCAGTGGAACCTTCCCATAAGAAATCACTTTTTTCTTCTGTAAATTACATTTCCATTAAAGCAGCATTTCATTAAAAATTTAGCTTCAGGAGTCAGCAACAAGTACCCTGTGATGCAGGGTCCATCCCAGCCCCAGGAATGAAACCTGGCTCCGGTCAGGCTTTTCCACCTGCAGAACTGTCCTAACACCCCCTTTTTAGCCTGTTTGCTTATATTTATCCCTCAGAGCAACACCTGAGCATGCGAAACACCTTTCCTCACCTCTCGGGGTGTCAGTTTAGGGCTCGTCAGCACGCGAGAGGCTTTATCTGGGGTACTTCAGTGCCTTATCGGGGCGGCTGGGAAGAGCTGCCTGGCAGGGGGGAGTTCAGCTCGGCTCTGCAGCGGGCAGGGGGTGGCTGGCACAGGGTCAGCGAGGGGCTGGCACGGGATCAGCGAGGGGCTGGCACGGGGTCAGCGAGGGGCTGGCACAGGGTCATCGAGGGGCTGGCACGGGGTCAGCGAGGGGCTGACGTGGGCAGGGCCGGGAAGGGAGGGAGGGCACGGTGCCAGCCCCAGGAGGCGGTGACAGCCCCGTGCGTTTCCCCCTTGGTCACCCAGCGCTTCCCCAGGCGGGGCAGCTCTGCCTCCTCCTGTCCCGGCCGTTTAAAAAGGTATTTCAGTCTTGCCTTCGTCTCCCACCTGGGATTTTGGTAGGGGAGTTCGTGTTTAGGTATTGATTGGATTTCCGTGTGGTGCCTCTGACCCCTAAAGGAGATGGAAAGGTGGCTTTGCATGCCCTGTTGTAGATGCTTTTAGTACCTGCTTTTACCTATTTGCTCTTTCTCCAGCATATCCTCCTTCCTGAGCCATAGATGCACCTTCTTTCCTAGACCTCTTTTAGCTGTTTGACCTGCATCTAACCCTGCCTGGCTTCCCGTGGCAATTCCCATCCCTGCATCCACAGCCTCCCTCCTGCTGCCAGTGCCAGAGCAGGCTCTCTGTTCATCAGGGAAGCAGGAATCTCCTGTACTGCTGTGTAAGCCAGGGTGATGCCCTTCTGTGCAAGTTCGGGCTCTGACACCAAGAGTTAGACAAACACTTGTGGTGGGATTCATGCCCACAAAAGTATTTTAGATTCTGGAAGTCCTTAGGTGTTACAGGGACTCAGCACCAGTGAGACCGACCCTGCTGGCTGCTGGTCCCAGTTTGCCATCCAAAGGGCCATGAGCAGGACTCTGTGTGCTGCTGCATGCTAGGGTTTGTCTCCAGTTACTCCATACAATTCTAGAGAGGGCGTTGCTGAGAATTTTTAGGGAAAAGGTGGTGGGAATAGTAGGAAAACACATTCCATTCACCATGTGAATGGTCAGCACGGTGTTTTGAGGACACTGGACTCCATTGCTTTTTCAGGGACATTATTCCTCAAACCTGCCATTCCTTCTCCTCCCACTGTACACTTTTCTCATGGCACCTGAGACAATAACATCTCCATGTGCTGCCTAAGCAGAAAAAGTGATTCTATAAAAACAAACCTTAGTAGGGAAGTTCATATCCGAATATGGATTGGATTTGTGTCTGGTGCAGGAGGAGGAGGAAAGGTGGGCTTTGCTTGCTCTGTACATCTCGGTTGTTGTGGGTTGAGTAACAATCAAAATGTATATTTAGAAGTGTTTTTCATCCTGTCTCTCCAGTGATCGTGTGCTGGGTTTTGCAACACCCAGTTCATTCTGTAGAACATTTCTGTGCAATGGGCAGCCGAGACCAAGCAGAAGCCTTATCCAGCTGCCAAATAAAACCTGGGCCTTCCAGTGCGGTTAGGAGGGTTTCAGTGGTTATTGGGTGCATCATGTCCACAGGGCCCTTCTGAGATTTTCAAGCTGAAGGATGAAGGTTGGTAGTTGAGATCTGATGGTCTTTTTAGGTATCTTGATGGGTTTTGCAGGCAGGGATGCCTTCCACTATCCCAGGCTGCTCCACGCCCTGTCCAGCCTGGCTTTGAACATTTCCAGGGGTGGAGCAGCCACAGCTTCTCTGAACAACCTATGCCAGGGCCTCCCCACCCTCCCAGGGAAGGATTTTTACCGTGGATGGGAATGGGAACTGGGAGAAGTGTTTGCAGTGCCATTGGTTTGCTGGAGACACCCAGCTTCTCTTTGGGCATAACTGTTCTTAATTTCCCCATTTCAATTAGTCCAGTTCCTAATGTTTAATCCAAAAAGGATGTGTGATGGCAGGACCTAGGCATGCAGGATCTTTTGCGTAACCACTTATCTACTTGCTGCTCGTTTATGTAGGATTTTTAGTTTCAAATGTGTGCTAAACTCTGCCTTGATTGGGACAATAATCAATATTTTCCGACAAAAAGAGATTATCCTCTGCCCATTATGTCTCCTGAATCCTCACTGAAGTTTGGCTTTTACATGGTCAAAGCTTTTGTGTGTTTTTGACAGTTTCAAATCTGTTTTCAATTTTATTAGCCCTTAATAGACTGCCTTGACTAATGAATCATCAGCTGCCTGATATTTATCTTGTGTAGAAAGGGCTGCCTGAGAGGGCTGGAAGGTGGTTTGTTTGGGGGTTTGCTGGGGTGGTTTTGCTTCGATTTTCCTTCTAAAATATCCAGAGTTCTACTACTACAGCATTAGCTATGCTTGCCTCGTTTTGTGCTCTTGTGAAGATGGTTTTCTGTCTGACTCAGATCCTCTGTTCGTTAAATGCCACATTGTGATTTGATAGTATAGTAGTCAAATAAAACACTCAGTAAGAATCATAAGTCATTTTTATAAATCGCTGCTTGCTGTTTCCATAGAGGTGCTTTTTTTTATACCAGAAATACGTTGAAATGGGGAAAAAAAAAAGAGAAAAGCTTCAAGTCATCTAAACGAGAGACATAATGAGGAATAGGTAACAGAAATAGGTAATTCTGCGTTTTCAGTTCCAGCTGCAGGCCAGAGCTCAGCTGATGGGACAGGGTGTGGTTGCTGAAACTGGGAGTTCACATGGAGCACTAAGGTGTGAGATGAACTGTGGCTTTGTGCTGCTTTTGGATTCCTTTTGCTGAACTCCTGGCTGGCTGTGGAATGCAGCCAAAACCACAGGGCCCTCTCAGCACTGTGCTGCTCCCGGAGTGCAGATTGCTCTCCAAATTGCCCAGTGCTCAAGAAAATGCTGCTGCTGGGAAGTGGAAGCAGCTCTCCCTGGGCACAAGGGCATCAGAGGGAGGAGTGTGGCTCGTGGTGCTGAAGGAGCACATCACAGAAACAATAAATAACAAGGGGAGAAGCTTAACCTAGGATTTGTTGATGCCATGGCTCGCTTCCCTATCTCCCAAAAACATGCTCTGCTTGGGAGACCCTGAGCTGTTGGATGTTTTCCCTTGGAGTGTGCATTTGTAGAGATAGGAGAGCCTGATTTTCCAAATCAGCACTTTACCCAAATGCAGATTGCTTTACAAACAGGGCAACTGTTCATGGTCATTTGGAATCCAGTAATTAATTCCGAAATGTCATTTAGCTGGCGGAGTGCTGAGTTCCGTAGAGATCGCAGGTGGTGTCAGGATTTGCTTGCAGCCTCTCCTCAGCTCCTGCTTTCGTATTTTTCCACAGTGCTTTGTCACTGGTTTTCATGCCAACAGTGAACTGGTTTCAGTTCTGGAGTGTCTTCTTTTGCCATGTCCTTTCCTTCTTTTCATATCTCAGCATAAATATCCATTCAGGTGCAATATGTGGAGCACAGTGAGCAGCTATGGCTGCCCCACGGGGCTGATCAAGTAAACTGGATTTTTGATTTGGAGGATATTCCAATGTTCAGAGTCAGCCAAGCTTTTTCACCAGCACAGCGAACCAGAGGAAGGCAGCAGTGCCTGAATTTGTGAATGCACAACGCAGGATGTAAATCTGCTTTTTCTGTTTCTCTCTAGAGCCTTGTCAGAAGAGGTTTGAAGTGTCCTGAGGAAAGGACTCAGAAAGGGCAGTGGTGGCTACAGGCTGGGCTCTGCTCCTCAGGAGGATTTTAATTTTCACAAAGGCAGAGAAGAGCAAGAAAACCCTGGGAGAGGGGGACAAGGGGCGGCTCCTCTGATTTGGTTTGTTTGGGTTTTCTTTCCCTAAAAAGTCACATAGGACAAAGGCTCCGTAAGTTACAGAAATGGAGCTATTTGGTTGTGCTGCTGCACCAGCGTTGGGAATGCAGCCTGGCAGGGATTTGATTTATTACAGCAACAAGGGAGAAATCATGAGGAAAAAAACCTCCCTATCATCGTGCTGAGTACTGGAGTGGTGAAGTGTGTGTTTGAACGAGCTGCTAACGCTTCATATAAAACTTCACGAGCCTTTCTATTTTGAGAGAATTCTGCTTATACCAAATATATTTTCCCTGTGAGTCCTCCCTTGGTTTTTCCCCGTGCTGGGACGTTTCCCTGCAGATGGACTCTGCTCAGCTCATTTGTGCTTTCTGCTTCCTCCCAGAGGCTGCGTGTCCTTGGTAGAGTGGCATCACAGTCAGTGATGGCATTGGCAGAAATGTCCTTTTTCCTTGGGAAATGTCCTTTTTCCCTTTTTCCTTTCTCACTGTAGGTGCTGTGCTGGCTGCTCTCGGTGTGGAGGAGGCTGGAGGATTTAGTTTTTAGTAGCAATGTCCTTTATGGCCAGAAACAAGCCCTCAGCCCTCATGGGACAGGCTCTAGGGTCAGGTGGCCTGTCCCTGTCCCTTTTCCTGTTCACAGAGCCAGGTACAACCTCAACACCTCTGTCCTACCACTTCAAACTTTATCACAGCCTTTAATCTCTTAGAATAAGAACAAAATCATGTTTCTAATGGTTACTCCCCTGTGCTGCTGCTTTCCAAACTTCTCCTTTCCGTGCACGATTTCTTGGCAGTATTTTTAACCCCCATTCCCACTGTGGTTGGTGTATTCCCTGAAGAATGGCTCTTTCTCGCCTGGGAAAACGATGTGTTCTGACAAATCATCAGTTAATCTGTGATATATAGGTCATGAGATACCATGATAAAATTTTATGTTCCAGAACAATTAGTGGTGAGCTCATCAGGTCCTGACAAAACAAGCCCCAGCATCACACTTGGGCATGAATGTTTCAATTCTGACCAATAACTGGAAAATCTCAGCAAGGGAAAAAAGCCAGTGGCAGCTGGCCCTGCCTGGGGCAGCTGTGAGAGACCTCACAGCAGCTCCTGGCACCGAGGGCTCTGTCCTGAAGTGTGTGACAAAGCTCAGGAACAAACCTGCCACGCTCCGGGGGTGACAGATCCCCCAGAAATCGGTGTCCCAGGGACACCACGCTAGGAAAAGAGGTGGCTGGGATTCTGCAGGCTGTGGCTGCACTCACCTGCCCACCAGGCTCCAGCTGGATTCAGGGGAGGTGTGTCCAGTGTGGGACACAGCCAAGCTGCCAGCTCGTGTTCTGCAAGCAGCATTACTTATGTAATGCCACTAAATGCCTGCTGGAACAAGAAGAGTGGGCAAAACTGCCTCAAAATGTATTTATTTCCGAAGTTTCTGACAAGTAAGAGAAGTAGCTTTATCCCCACTGTGGTGCTTGTTCTGGTTAAAATGTTCTCAAGATGCTCTCGCACACCATAAACCAGGAATGTTGGAGCTCTGCACTTGTTATCGATCTCTTATTGGAAAATGAACGGGGTATTGACAGATGGAAAACCAGACAAATGAGTTATACTTTGCCTCCCTCCATTTTTCCATGCTAATAACAGCTGTCTGTTGATTTTTACTTGCTGCCCCAAGGAGAAGAGTGGTAGTAAGTGCAGGAGTACATTGCTGAGTAGCTCTGAGTGGATTAATTTCAGGAATGCATTAAGTGATATTTCCCTTTAATAGATCAATGTAAACACACAGCCTGAGTGGGAGTCTGGGAGGAAAGGAGTCACACACTGGAATATTTCCTGTTACACATTCAAAATTCATACTCTGGTGGTGGATATGTAGAAGTTGTTTTGAGAAGTTGGCTCAGGCCTCCAGACTTGCCATTGGATGTCCTTTTAGTGCTGATGCTGAAGATGTTTTGTCTGTTAGAATATTTAAGAACCTTGTTTAGCTTCACTACTCTGTACTGATTATATCCCATAGGAATCTTTCCTTTCTTTGGCTTTCTTAGAATCTCAGATTGGTTTGGGTTGGAAGAGACCTTAAAGCCCATCCAGTTCCATGGGCAGGGACACCTCCCACTATCCCAGGCTGTTCTAAGCCCTGTCCAGCCTGGCCTGGGACACTTCCAGGGATGGGGACAGCCACAATTTCTCTTGGCAGCCTCTGATGCTTGGCTATAACACACAAACCCATCCGATTTCCACAGACTCCGTGTTATCTGCAGGAGGAAGCTTCTGCCCTGTGATTTCTTATTCAGGTTCTCTGTGTGCGAGAGGTACCTGCTGAGGGGGAAGATGCCTTCAAAGGGATGTAGCTTTGCACAGATATTTTGTGTCTTCCTTCACAAGCAAGAATTTAATTTATAAAAGATGTATGAGATCTCTTTGGTATCAGAACTGAGTGTTTTACATTCCTCAACAACATGTAATTATTCATAAAGCTTGTCTGCCTTTCTTCTGGATGGTCTGATCTCTTACAGGTAAAGAAATCCCAGTTGTATCCTCAGAATAACAACCACAGCAATGTAAATAAATACAAACACTGCTGTGTTGTTTCGCTGAGACGTGATCAGTGAAGAGATCTCTCCAAAGGCATCACAGCTTTTCAGGGTGCTTTTGCTGAACATTTTCAAACCAATCTAAAACAGAAATAAAGGTGCCTTTAAATCTGAAATCTAGGGCCAGAACCGAACAGAGGGATAAAACCAAACGTAGGTTTCAGAGGAGCTACACTGATGTATTTCAATGAAGTGCAGCCTAAAAGTCCTGATTCCTGCACATTTCTTTTAGCTGTTAAATAATTCCTCCCTTTGCCTTTTCACCCAAGTGCAGTTGCTGCATTACTTGCAAAAATTAAAAAAGGGAAAAAAGCCACTTCCCAGCAGCTGGAAGCTGAAGCAGCTTTCTCCCATCACAGCATTTCAGGAAGGCAGTCAGCAAAGCGGGCTCCCGAGTGGCTGCTGCCTGCCTGGGTCCTGCAGCAGCCTCTGGACAGCTGAGGGGCCTGGGGGGGGTTGTGTTCATTTTATTTCACTCCTTTCTCTTGGAGCAAGTCCCTCTTTGCCTGTGCCCGGAATTGTGATGGCGCTGCTGCCTCAGAGCCTGGCTGAGAGGTGCTGCCAGAGGGGAGGAATGAGCCCCATCCTGCTCCTCGCCGCTTTTCCTGCTGCCAGATCCCAGGGAGCTGGCCAGGCTGCACGGGCACTGCTGGGGAGGAGGAGCAGCCCCTCCTCCCTCAGGCTCAGCACGTTTTTCCTCTCATTTATTCGTGTCCCTTAACTAATTAGGGGATGCCGGCAGTGTGCCTTGCGCAGCTCTTCGCACGTTGTGGGATGAGCTGCAGGATGGAGGTGGGGAAGGGGCTGTGTCAGGGCAGCTCGGGAGAGATGCAGGCACGAATGTCAGCAGGAGCCAGCTCGAATCGTGGCTGTGCCTGTGATGCTCTGTGCTCACTCTGCCCTGCTGGAAAAGATGCACAGGGGGCAGGAACTTAATAGGAAAGCAGGAATCATAGAACGGCCTGGCTTGGAAGGAATCTCACAGTTCTTCTCCTTCCACCCCCTGCCATGGGCAGGGGCACTTTCCACTCCAAGCTCTATCGAACCTGGCCTTTCACGCTTGCAGGGATGGCGCAGCCACGGCTTCTCTGGGCTGTCTTCCTGCAGAGGAGATAGATGAGCTGTGCCCCCAAGGAGAGGGGAGACCGGGATTTGGTACTTCCACTCTGCTGTGTGTCACTGGTGGGGCTGCGGGAAAACTGCTTTGGGGCTGGAGGGTGAGTGTGGGTACCCAAACCTCACCTTGTCCGTACATCCATGGAGGTGCAGAGCAGGTGCCCTGTCTCAGGGAGGTCTGGCTCTGCCCGAGGGAGAAGCTGTGGCTCATCCCTTGCTGGGAGCCCCGGCCGTGCTCCGGGGGATCGCCATCCCTGCGGGATGGAAGGTGCTGCCGGAGCCGCTGTGGCACCTCCTCCTCCTCCCCTGCACTCCTCCCCCTGCTGCTGCGGTGTCCGCAGCATTCCCACCTGCTGAGCACAGGGAGAGGGATGCTGGGCACACGGGGGAGCTGGTTTGGCGCTGGAGCACACGGAGCTGTGCCCTGCTCACGCTGGAGCAGTTCCAGAGCGGGGACAGCGCTGTAGGAATTGGATCATCCTGCAGGTCTGTGCTGTGAGAAGTGGGATGTGCACAGCAGCCACTGCGGCTGAACACAGCCCTGATCCCACAGGAGCCATCAACACTCCAGCTTCCAGGGAGAGAGCTCCTGGCACGGGAAACGCACGGAAAGCAGGAAATAACAAACGGTTAATGCTAAAATGCACCAGAGAAATGGGAGTTTAACAGGAGCCTTTCCTTCCTGCCGGGCACTGGTGCTTGCAGGGAATTATTCTGGAGCACGGAGCTCTCCCAGCGATCTGTCTCCTGCAAGGAGTGCCAGGGATGCACTGACACTTACATAACCTGTGCCCGTGTCCATCCCAAATCCCTGCTGTGACGGGGTGAATGTGGGGGGTGTTTGTGTGCTTGGATCAATGTCACATTGTCACCTTGGAATGCTCTGCTCCAGCAGCTGCAGTGCGAGGGGAGGGCTCTCTGGCCAGCACCAGCAGTTGGGTGCTGAGGGCTTTGCTTTGTTCAGCCCGGGGCAGAAAGGGAATTTGGGAACTTGCTGAAGTTCTGCCTGGTTTCTGATTGATCCTTCCCCTCATCCTTCTCTTTCTTTGGAAGTGCAAGGAATGGCTTTGCATCCGATGCCAGTGGGACACTTCCCTATCCAGGAGGAACTCCCTCGGGGAGTGTCAGCCCCCACCTTCCAACTTGGGGATGAGTTCCTCACTTGTGACTTTTGTACTCTGGCTGCTCATCTTGGAATGTTCTCCTTCTTCCTGCTGGGTGTTTTTCTGTACCTTTGACCAGACTCTGACTTCACTCATCATCACCATTCCCTGCCTTTTTGATTGCGTTTCTGTGCAGATTTATAGGGCGCCGGCAGAACCTTTGACATTTTCTTTTGGAGTGGATATACCTCTGCTACAGTATCCCAGAATAATGGCAAAGCTTTAGACCAAAGTGAAGGTTTTAAATCTTGTCAAGATCTTGGCAGATGCCACTCCTGACAAGGCTTTTTTTTTAACCTTCTTTCAGCAAAAAATAATATACAGGTGTTTAAAGTTGTCCTGTTTGGTTCTGCTTACCTGGTGCATATGGGAATTTTGATGGAGAAGGAGTTTTTGCAGAGAATGAGACCACCAGGGTCTTTCTCAGTTACTGCTTTTGCCAGTCAGAAGGGTTGTGAGTAAAACAGTGATTCCTAAAGGATTTTTTCTTGATTGGACTGCTTGTTGGTTGCTAGCAAGAAGGAATATTAAACTATTGTTTCTCCTGAGATATTTAATTAAGAATCCATTTTGAGATAATACTGGAGGCAGTTATTAAAAAAGAAAAATTTTGTCTTTGAATTTTTAATGTGTAACTCTCTAAATTACTGTCAATCATCAAATCCCAGAATGAGTTGGGTTTGAGGACCCTTATGACCAGGGAGTCATAAGAATTTGGGAAAATATGTTCACACCATGCTTGTATTAAAAAAAAAAGATTTATTGTGGCTGGAGTTGAGATGCAGCACAAAGTTCTGGCTGTTCCCTCCTCCTGGATTTGCATTTCTGCCTATCATTAGTACCTCCCCATTTATCCCAATAGGGAATACATGGAGAGACTATTTCGCCTGTGGCATGCCCAGGTTTTTTAAAAACTTTGGGTATTTATTTGTTCCTGCTTGTCATTTCCCAAAATAACCGTTGAGTGTTTGTTTGTCCCGTGTTTTGTTGGTCCTCACAAACCACCTGGGAATACCTGATAACAACAAGTCCCTCTCACAGCTGCGTGTGGACCAATAGCCAAGCAGGGACAGATATGGAAACAACAAAATTGTCAATGGGGGATATTTCCCCCCATTTTATGTATTAATGGTAAAAACCAACCCATTTTGGGGTGAGTAGGTGAGCTCTGAGCGCTTTCAGAGCTGCAGGAGTAGGGCAGAGCAGCTGTAACTGGGCCCACTGAATTCCCAGCTCTATCCCTGTGAATTCCCAGTAGGCAGCAAAGTCCTAGAAAGTCCTTGGGCTCCCCACTTGATTACAGCAATTAAGGCCCATGAAGTGTTGCTCAAATATTACCTCAGCAGGTGACAGCAAAATGTCCTTTCTCTTGCATTTTGCTCTCAGCACGTCGAGTTTTTCGATTGCAAGGGCTCGGGAGAAGGAGTTGCTATTTACAGCCTGCACAGCACTTGGAAAATTAGGGCTTTTTCCTCCTAAGATATTCCTAGCAGTCTCCTTGTAGGTTCAGCAGTCGGGTGATTTCAGGATTTGCTGCAAGAAAAGTAATGGCAGATCATGGCAGCTCCTTGGGAAAAAAAAAGAAGAAACAGTACCAAAAAAAGAGTAGAAAATGTACAAAAAATTAAAATTAAAATGCTCTGTTTGTAAGCCTCATTTATCAATGTTTAAAGCAGCTTCTAAACCTCCTGGTTTGGAAGCTTTTGGAAGGAAGGAGCTAATTAAAACCATAACATAACACAACATACCCAGCCTAAGCCCAAACTCCATCAGTTGCTTGGCTTAAATTAAGCAGCATGAAATTCATTTCAACAATGCCCTCCCAGCATGTCACAATTCCTTCCCATTCACTACCCAGCGTGAACATTTTAAACAAAGTAATTTTCCTATAATTCTGTTGAAGATGGGAGTCTGGTTCCGTGATTCTGTGACGTTCTAAACCACTTCTGTTGAAAAAAGTAAAATAAATATTCAGGGTTATTTTGGTTGTGTAAAGCCTGATGGTGTGGGAAGTGGTGACACCACTCTAGAAGAAAATCAGGACACTGTAATCATCAAAATCCTTAAAAAAGATGTATATTCTTTAAATTAGCTGTTGGAATTAGGAGGAGCATGCAGTGAAAGCAGACAGGTGGCAAAGGATCTTTTTGACACTGAGGAAAATTCCACTTCATTCCTCACATGTAAAATACCCTGAAGATTATTGTTCTTCACATTCCTTCTTTGGGCACTGAAGTATTCCATGTGTGTTTGAAACCCGAGGAGTGATGAGCTGGTTTTATTTGTTGGGAAGTTGAAAACTCATTTTAGCCAGTGGATGGCTGCTGCTGAACTGTCCTCCAGAAAAATAAACTGAAATTTTTCCTTTGTTCAGCCTGGAGAAGGAAAGGCTTTGGGGGCACCTGACTGTGGCCTTCAGTACCCAACGGGGATTATAAAAATGAGGGAGAGGGACTTTGAGGATGGCATCCCACTGCCAGAGGGCAGGGATGGATGGGATATTGGGGAGGAATTCCTGCCTGGGAGGGTGGGGAGGCCCTGGAATGGAATTCCCAGAGCAGCTGTGGCTGCCCCTGGATCCCTGGCAGTGTCCCAGGCCAGGCTGGATGGGGCTTGGAGCAGCCTGGGACAGTGGGAGGTGTCCCTGCCATGGCAGGGGTGGCACTGGATGAGGTTTGAGGTCCCTCCTAACCCAAACCATGCTGGGATTTGGGATTTGTGGTGTCTGAGAGCAGTCCAGCACAGGACACGAGCAGGCCCTGCTTGGCACAGGTCAGCCTGGATTCCCCAGGGGTGACGTGGTGACAGGAGAGCCCCAGAGAGAGCAAAGAAAGGGGAAATAAACTGGAACAGGGTGAAATAACAGGAGGAGCTCCTCCTCTTGCAGATCCCAAGTTAAATGGCCCTGTTGCAGTAACAAGGAGCTGGATGGAGGTGTGATTTTTTTTTTTTTTCTTTTTAAGTGATCCATCCCTGTCAGCAGGAGCTCTCCATCCCAGCCAGCACAGGAGGGTGGTTGGAGGGTGATTTAGGAATACACCACGTTATTCCAGCACTTCCTGGCTGAAGCCTGCATGTCTGAGGGAATGCTGTGGCAGACCACATATGGCAGCCACAGATGCCTGTGTAGTTGGGAGGATGATGAAGTTTAGTTCGGGGGCAGTATTTGTAATTTATTTTTTTTGTAGGGAACATTCTTGACTTCCCAGCGTGTTAAATGGGACAGACACAGAGCATCCTCCTTACAGGAGAGCTCATTTAGGATACCAGGTGCACTTTTATTATCAGGTTTCATCAAACCCAACAGCAGCAGCTTCCCCAGAGCTTTGGGAAGATCATTCAATGCTTTCAAGAGCTGAAGTAATTAGAAAAAATAAAGCAGTGTCTGTGTGCCGATGCAGCTTTAGTTTGGTGCCTTTTATCACGGAAAAATAGCACCTTTTTTCTCTCCTGGGACTGCTGAATAGCTTTCCTGAAAAAGAGGGACCAGCTGCAGAGGGTGAAGCAAAATTCAGGCTCGAGGTGTTCAGGTGTTGATTCAATCCCAGGTCTCCCAAGGAGCATTTGGAATAAAGCACAGATCAGAGCATTCCCAGGCAGATCTTTGCTGCTTTATGGTTGAACAAAAACATGGGATTTGAAAGGTTTGTGTGTTCAAATTTTGAATGCTTTGTTGGGTGAAAACCATCTGAGCCTGTAGCCATCCCTCTGGCTGTGATCCTCACCTTTCCCTCTGCTCTGAGACTGAGGGAAAAGTGCTTTGGGTGTTGTTTTGTGGAGGAAGATCTGAATTTTGAACCTGTGAAAAGGGAAAGTTCAGAGCAGCTCATCTATTCTCTAACCACTACCTCAGGCTTCGTGTGTACCTGCAATGCCTGCTAAGCAAAATCTTGTGCCTTGCGTGTTCATTTGAAAAAGAGATGGGAGTATTTTGGCTGTAAATACAGATATATATTACCAGTATTTTTTTTAAACTCTATTTCTTAAATGTAGCAACACAATCTGTGCTGAGCTGAAGGCAGCTGGAGAAAGGAGATAGACTGCAAGATTTGAAATCCAGGGTAAAAAAAAAAGAGATCAGGAAATGCTGGAAGAATTGCTCTATTTTCTAATAATTAGTATTCCCAAAGAAAAAACATGTTCTAACTACCTAGTAATTTCCAAATTGCTGAGACACCTAATGAGTTGTCTTAAATAAATTTACCAAACATATAGAAGGAAATAATTGCTCAGCATTTGATTCTGAAATTGCAACTCAATGCCAAGTGCTTGTGCAGCTGCCTTGTGTGTGTTGGGGATTCAGCAAGAAAATCATTTGCTTGGGAACTGAACCTTGTCCTGGTTGGACTCCCAGTGCCACATCCACGTGGGAATTTGTGGAAAAGTCCCACTGAGCCTCTTTGCTCCTGGACCTCCCTATTTAACATTGCAGTGGCTGGAGTGGATTTTGTCATTCGAGGGGGATGTTAATAATTCCAGAGGATATTAAAGCAAAATAGGAGCTGTGCTGCCAACGTGATCTCGACACCTTTTCCACATGGGAATACCTCCTTTGGTTTCCCTGCTGCACAGGGTTGCTGCTCCTGCCTGCAGCTCCCATGGAATGCTCCCTCCAGCCCGGGGTAGGACTCTGCAGTATTTTGCTGGGCACACGCAGATTCTCCTGGCCCCGGTTTCCATTGCAGTACAACAAGGTTTTCGTGCCAAAGGAAGAGATCCCCACTGTTTTGTATTTGCCTTTTAATTAATTACATCACCTGCCCGGTAATTAAATTTAGCTGCCCACCCTGAGTGCTGGGACGAGATGAGCACTAACTGTGGTGGTCGCTGGTGTTTAAAACATGGGATTTTCTTAAATCCCCAACTTCCGGTTCTTGTTTTCATGTAAAAATGAGTTAACACTTATTTTTTGTAATCCCCATCTCCATGACATACTTCTAGTAGTAACCTGTGAGTTAAACCTGCTCTTGTGCACCCAGACCAGGGCGATCTTCACGCTGGGGCTTGGAGTGAGCTGCATCCCCAAGGGGTAACTCTGCTGCGGGTTCTGTGGGGTTTTTAGATGATTTCTGGAACACCCGTGGCATATGGCAGCATATGGCCCTGCAGCCATCCCTGTGCCTGCTCGTTCTCCTTGTGCTGTGTCAGGAGCTCTGTCAGGTCTCTGGGAACTCGTGAGGGAGGGATGTGGCCTCGATTCTCCTGGGAACTTGCAGAGGACTGAGGACACTTGGGCTTTTTTCGTGTTGAGGCTCCAGGTTGTGATGAATTTGTCTTGGGGGAAAGGGAGGATGGGCTGATGGAAGCTTCCTGACTATGGAAGCGATGAGAGAGCTGGGGGTGTTCAGCCTGAGGAAGAGAAAGCTCTGGAGAGACCTCAGAGCCCTTTCCAGGGCCTGAAGGGGCTCCAGGAGAGCTGGAGAGGGACTGGGGACAAAGAATGGAGGGACAGGACACAGGGAATGGCTTCCCACTGCCAGAGGGCAGGGATGGATGGGATATTGGGAAGGAATTGTTTTGTGGGAAGGTGATGAGGCTCTGGCACAGGTTTCCCAGGAAAGCTGTGGCTGCCCCTGGATCCCTGGAAGTGTCCAAGGCCAGGTTGGACGTTGGGGCTTGGAGCAACCTGGGATAGTGGAAGGCATCCCTGCCCTGAAATGAGGTGGGCTGTAAGGTCTCTTCCAACCCAAACCAGTCTGGGATTCCGTGATTCCCCATGTCTGCTGTAGTTGAGCTCCTGACCAGTTTAAAAGCATTGGAGTGACCTCTGGTTCAGCTCTTTGTTCTGCTAGGTGATCTCTGAGTGCAGCATCAGGACAGGACTGTTGGGATCTTTGGGAATTTGGCTTCCTGTGTCTTGCAGGATGAGACTGCCTTGAGCATCCGAAATCCTGTCGGGAAGCTGGGAGGTGCCAGGTGGGGTTGGTGTTGGGGAGGAAATAAGAGGAGCGCAGGAGGAGAGGATGGGACAGGAGGGCTCCTTTTTCCCGTGGAGCATTCCATGCTGCCCCCAGCTGGGATATTATTCCAACTCCAGCAAACCATTCCCGATAATTGGCTGCCTGGCGGAGCGCTGCCACTTCCCATCCTCTGTGCTGTGCCAGCGCCATGGGTTCCGAGTGAACTCCGTGCTCCTGCACTGACATCTCTCGTGTTCTCAGCTGAGCACAGAGCCCGGGGCTCGGCCTCCCCTGGCACGGCTGCTTCAGGCACCGTGTGTGCCTGATGCCTGCACATTCCAGGCTGCAGGATTATCCCGCTGCCCGTGGCCGGGCTGCCTGGGGAGAGGGATGTGCAGAAAGGCACTGCCTGGCCTCACGGAGAAGGCAGGAGCTCCTGGTGAGCAGGGGTGTTTTCCCAGAGGCTCTCCGGGTTGGGATGGACCCCGCAGCACCCTAAATCTTCTCAGGAGAGGCTGCCTGTCATCTGGCTGATTGGAGCTGCTAATGGATTGCTGCTTTAATTGCACGAGCAGTGTGACAGAGCATTCCTTAGGGATGGAGGGAGAGCAGTCCGGAGCTGTGGATTTATGGCACTTGGGGAAAAATTATTTGCAAGCTCAGTAAGTCTTTATTTTTCAGCTGTAACAGCTTAAGGGTGATTATTCCTTCAGTGAGCAGGAAGGCAGGACCTGGCTGGATGTTGTAGTGTGCAGGAAGAGGATTCATGTCACCTCTTCCTCCCTGAAATGCTGGGGCATCCCCATTCACCAGGAATATTGTGTCACCCTTTCCACCTCGGCACCACGTCCTCCTGCAGCCTCACGTGTAAGACCAGTCAGTGAGGAGAATGAGAATAAACAGACCCACTGTTCTTTCTGCTTTACCCTTCTCCCTGGCATTTCTGGGATTGCTTCAAACCTCCGTGTTTTTAGCAAAGCTGAATTACACTAATTAATGAGAGAGGGAGAAAATAAATAATAAGTTGCACAAAAAATGAATTCACAGGAGCCCAAAGTATTAAGGCTGTGAAGTAAGCAACGAGTCTTTCATTGCCTTGAATAATGTAATTATCTAGAAAAGCCTGTTTCTTTCAAATTGCCAAACCTGGTGTCGCTTGATCTCACTGAAGCCCCACTTGACAAAGTTCCTCTGTCTCCCAGAGGGTCGTGGGATTGGGGTTGAGTAAGGGTGGGATTGATAATCGGTCCTCAAATATTATATGTGAAACTGGACACAGGTGATATCCCCAAATGACCAGCCTGCTGCTCTAAGCAGTGTGAAAATAAAGAAGTTAAAGGGTGTTTTTACAGAATCCCAGCATCACCAAGGTTGGAAAAGCCCTCCAAGATCAAGTCCCACCTGTGCCCAAACCCCACCTTGTCACCAGCCCAGAGCACTGAGTGCCACATCCACTCCTTCCCTGGACATCTCCAGGGATGGAGACTCCACCATTCCTGTGGCAGCCCCTGCCACTGCTTGATCACCCTCTCCGTTAAGAAATTCTTTCTTTCGGGGCATTTTGGTGTACAATCCAGGGATGGAGACTCCACCATTCCTGTGGCAGCCCCTGCCACTGCTTGATCACCCTCTCCGTTAAGAAATTCTTTCTTTCGGGGCATTTTGGTGTACAAAAAACACATGGGAAATGGCTTTCCTCTTTCTTTTCCTCTCATTCCTTATTGCAGTTTCAGCAAGTAGGAGCTGTCAGAGCAGAACTCACTGCACTTGGTGCTGAGCAGACAGCAGTGTTTGTGTTGGATTGTTGGGCAATACTCTGTCAATATTCCACAATATTTCTGGCAATAATTCTGATCTTCAATCAAACATTTCAAACAGAACCCAAAATTCAGTATGAGTTTGGCTCCTTTTCTGCCCCTCTTGCTGCTATTTGCAGAATGGTGCCTGATTTCCGGTGCGATGCTGCAGCTCAGCACCATGTGAGTCACAGTCCTGGGGCTGCATCTTCCAGATAAGCCACTCGCTGTTTGGAACAACTTGGGAGAGCCGGGATCATGCGGATGTGATTGTACCAATCCCTGTCGCTTGGCACGCGGGCGCTGCTCAGCCTGGCAGAGCAGCTGGGGGTGGCCTGGCAGCATCAGCTGCTCCGGCTGAGGCTGCTTTGTTCTGACAGCAGTAAATAAGTCACTGCTCAAACACACACACACCAGTGAAAACCAGTGTGGGCACGGTGTGTCCAGCACGGGGATCTGGTCCTGTTAAATCCACGCTGGAGCACGTCAGACCTGAAGGAATAAGCAACCAGCAGTGCCCAGGTGGGCAAGGGGCTGATGGCCCCCGGGCTGTGCCAGCCCCTGGGTGACACAGCCCCTGTGTGACACAGCCCCGGGGCAGTGCCCGTCCCTGTGCTGGCACTGCTGGGGCACCCACAGTGCTGGGGACAGCTCTGGGACAGGAGGGACACTGAGGGGCTGGAGCGTGTCCAGGGAAGGGAATGGAGCTGGGAAGGGGCTGGAGAATTCCTGAGGGAGCTGGGAAGGGGCTGGAGAATTCCTGAGGGAGCTGGGAAGGGGCTCAGCCTGGAGAAAAGGAGGCTCAGGGGGCCCTTCTGGCTCTGCACAACTCCCTGACAGGAGGGGGCAGCCGGGGGGGATTTGGGATCTTATCCCAGGGAACAGGGACAGGAGGAGAGGGAACGGCCTCAGGCTGGGCCAGGGGAGGCTCAGGGTGGACAGCAGCAGGAATTTCCCCATGGAAAGGGTGCTCAGGCATTGAGGGGTGTCTGGTGAGGCCTGGCCAAGCGCCGTGGCTGCTGAGTTCCCTGGTCTCTGCTACATCCCGGAGGAAGCAGAAGGAAGAGCAGGATGTGTGGCTTCCCAGCTGGGAAAGGCTGAGCTGCTGCCAGCACCTAATGCCAGCCTGGGCATGTTCAGCTGGTCCCAGCTCAGGACCCTGAACTCGTGTGTCTTCCCAGCTCTCCCTGGGTGCGGGATGTCCTGGAAGGAATTTTCTGGTGTGTTTAAAATCACAGCTGTGGGTAAAGCTCCTGTTGGCAAATCCTGTTCTTGGCCTGGAGGAAATCTGCCTTTCCCAGTGACAGGCCAAGATACGAGTATGGAACAAGGAGAGAGCACAGTCTCATCAGTGGTTCTTGGGCAGGAGTCTTCTGATGGATGTGGATCCACAGGGATGGACAGGGACCCACAGGGATGGACACGGATCCAGAGCAGTGGCCATGTATTCACAGCAATATTTAAGAATATGTGAGTTTACGTGGACAGTAGGAATATTGACTTCTACAGTAGAAATGTGTCCCTGTGCTGCAGGATATAAATCAATGTAAGGAAAAGAAAATAAGGATATAATGCTGTGGAGTGGTTCTGTTGGAACACAGAGCCACAGATTGATCAGGAGTGAGTATTCTCTGTTTTGCAGGGTTAAAGCCCTGTTTCCCCTGGCTCCACACTCACATAAAAGATCAGGTGTGTGGGATGCTGGAGTCAGGCTGGTCTCTACAAAGAGAAGAGCCACTCCACGCTTCAGGGGTTGCCAGGTATCCTGAAAAATGTCCAAAAATTGGCAAAAAATCCAACTGTGGGAACACTTTCTTTCCCCCCTCACAGGCTGATGCTGATGCTGGCTGCTTGAACGTGCTGGTTTTGTGTCATATCGATACAGAGCTGTGGTGTTGGCCTGTTGAGCAGCTTTAAAAATGTCATTTTTGCCACTTTTTCCCCCTGGAAGCCCAGAACAAAGCTCTGTGTGAGTGGGAACAAAGCTCTTACACAATGGAGTGTATTCATGGGGAGGGATGATTCAAACCAAGCTTTATAATTCCTTAATTATATTTGATGTGACCTAACCCTTGACAATCCTGGGTCTGAGGTTGTCAAACAGGATGTGAATATTGTAAATACTTTTGGACGGTGTCCACAGCTGGGCTGGATTTCACTGTGTCAGAAAGTGAAGGAGAGAGGTTTTCTCAGGATTTTTATCTTTGTAAAACCCACCCAAAAAAGAAGAAACAAATTATTTTAAAAGCATTTTTTAAAAATTTGACTGGGGAGGGGGTTTCTGTTCCTTACCCGTGTTTTCTTAGTGAGCTGAATTTCCTTTCAGGGCTCAGCAGATTCGTACACGAGCAGACCCTCAGACTCTGATGTCTCTTTGGAAGAGGACAGGGAAGCAATCCGCCAGGAAAGGGAGCAGCAAGCAGCCATCCAGCTTGAGAGGGCCAAGGTGGGTTCTTCTCACTGTCATGTGCCACTTTCCTTCTGCCTGCTGTTAAAATTCACACTGTCATTTGGAATAGTGCAGCAGTTGAGTCAGATTAACCACAGAGAAGATGCTTGGGGAATTTAGTGTAAATATTCTCCTCTAAATGGGGATATTCTCCAGGGAGCTGAACTCTGCTGGCCTGGGTGTCATTATTAGGGCTGAATTTTTATGGATGGAAGGTTTCCAGTGTGTGTGATGTGTTTTTCTGTTTGCAGTCCAAACCAGTAGCATTTGCAGTCAAGACCAACGTGAGTTACTGTGGAGCTCTGGATGAAGATGTTCCTGTCCCAAGCACTGCCATCTCCTTCGATGCCAAGGACTTCCTCCACATTAAAGAGGTAAAACCAAGGAAGAGGGGATGGGAAAGGGAATCTTTTTACAGGCCAAGGGCTTTGGTTTGAACAGCTGAGCCATACCCACGAGAGCTGAGAGGGGGCAGGAGGACACAGTGAGGGCAAGGTGGTTCTTCATCCCTCAGGGAGCTCCTGCACCCTGGGGTGCTTGTCCTGCCCTTTTGGAACACTTGTTGGAATTTCATCACACAGGAAGGAAATAAAACCCTTCAACCTGGTGCATTCAGATTCTTTTCATCAGGACAAGTTTGTGGTGGATCACAGATGGTGCAGTAGAAGGGGATTCCATGGAGCACAGAGGATTCCATGGAGTAGCACCAGGTCACACCAGGTCACACCAGCTCTTCAAAAAAACACCAGATAGGCTCCCTTCCAGGGAGGAAGTAACACTTAGAGAAATACAGTAAGAAAAGAAAATCCTGAAGAGGACAGATGCAAAAATAAGGGAAAAAAATTGGAATAAATGAGCCCTGAGTATGGCTTTGGTAGAGAAAATTGCATTTTATTGCATGCTGAGCATATTTTGTGCAATTTTTTATCTGAAGTGAGCCCTCCACATTTGCATAACCCCCTGTTGTGCTGTGGATTGGTACAGAGGCTTGCAGCTTGCAAAAGCACTTTTTCATCTCTGCATTTTGGGTTTATTTTGGGGTGTTCAGCACTCATCTGTGTCTTTCTTTGAACACGTGTTCATCATCACTCCAGAGCACTGATCTCCCTTAGACAGAGCACATTCAGGAGGAGAACACCTGCTGCTGCCCCTCCTCTGGTGCTGGAACAGGGAATTGCTTCACATCCCCTCTCCCTGAGAGGGAAAGGCAGTAAATTCCCTTTTTCCAGTTTTTAATCTTGGCTTTCTTGGACGTGGCCACCTTTGTTGTCAGGGCACCGATTGAGTTGCACACTCTAAGCTCCTGTCATGCTGCCCTGTACTTCTTTCCAGACGAGTGTCCCAAATCTGTGTCTTGGCATCCCATGAGTTGTCTTCCAAGGTCTGAAAACCCGGGATCACACTGCCACTGAGCTGTAAACCATCTGGCTTACTGGTGTTTGTCAGCTCAGCCTGCCTGGAGCTGTAACTCTGTAGGATTTGGGGAATGGTTCCCCATGCTGCAAAAAGGCTTTGCAGGATTTGTTTTTCAGTGATCTGGACCAGAACAATGGTTCCAGATTTTGGAATGATGCTAAGCTGAGTACAAAGTCGGGTCACCCTCTGGCAGGGTGGAGCAGAGGCAGTGAGTGAGGAGTTGCTATTTTGGGGACGTGTCCTGTGTGTCTCATCTGTCTCCTCCAAACTATACATTCTGTGCTTGCTTCGAGGATGAAATAGCAACAATTCCTGACAGAGCAGAAGGAATCATGGGCATGGCAACCACGGGATGGGATGTGCTCCTCCCACACACTGAGTAACAGAGGGGAGGCAATGACCTAATGCAGATGAATCCTGTGTTCCTCACTGCAGCCTTGGCATTTGTGTGTTCAGATGCTCTCAGCGTAACCCCAGACTGGTTTGGGCTGGAAGGGACCTTAAAATGGGCAGGGACACCTTCCACTGTCCCAGGCTGCTCCAAGCCTCATCCAGCCTGGCCTTGGACACTGCCAGGGATCCAGGGGCAGCCACAGCTGCTCTGGGCACCCTGTGCCAGGGCCTGCCCACCCTCACAGAGAAGGATTTCTCCCCAATATCCCATCCATCCCTGCCCTCTGGCAGTGGGAAGCCATTCCCTGTGTCCTGTCCCTCCATCCTTTGTCCCAAGTCCCTCTCCAGAGGGGCTGATTCTGATGCCATGTCCAGAGGCATTGCTCAGAGGTCCATGAAGAAAGATTCCCATGGTCAGGCTGTACCTTTAGAGCCAAAATGGAGCAGGCAGTGCCCACGGAACTCAGGTTTTACAGGGATTGGTTTTGTAGAGTCAGACTGGTTTGTGTTGGAAGGGACCTTAAAGCCCATCCAGTGCCACCCCTGCCAGGGGCAAGGACACTTCCACTGTCCCAGGCTGCTCCAAGCCCCATCCAGCCTGGCCTTGGACACTGCCAGGGATGGGGACTCCACAGACTCTCAGGTCACTGATTTCCAGCAGCAGGATGCAGGATCCTGAAGGATTTGTCTGGTTTGCAGATTGGAAGTAGTTCTGTAGTTTAACATACTTCAAATTAAGCTCTGCTCACTGCCAGTGTCTGAACCAAGGTCAGAACAGCAGGAAGAATAAATACTGAGTTGGAATGATAAAATAATGGAACCTCTTGCCTAAACATATAAAAGAGGGCGAAGATGTTTTTCAAGGTATGAGGATTGCATTCCCTTAGTTTTTATTATATGTTAATATTTATGATTGGGTTAATGTTCAAATATCTGGGTTGATAAAAACCCGTTTATTTTTCAGTGCTGAGGCTCTGTGTTTCAGAGCCATCACCAGGCACTGCTGCACCTTTGACAGCAGGGACACGGCGTTTGTGTGCTCCTGCAGGAGCTGAAGTGCTTGCAGATGCAGAGCCAGGAGCAGGGATGATCTTGAAGATGAGGTCTGTGTGATGGCTTTTTCCTCGAGGCAGGCAAACAAAATGCATTCACTCGTGCTGCTCTTAATGACTGCAGAGTCAGTTGTGAAAAGCAATGTTTCTTTTGAACACTGAGCTGCCTAATGAAGCAGAACAGAGGAGAGGCTTTTCAGATACTTTTCTTCAAAAGCTCTGCTGGCAGCAGCTACAACAAATCCTTTTCCACTCCAATATCCACCAGGATCCTGCTTTTCATCTTTCCATCATTAGGGACAGACCAGACTTTCAATAAAGCAGAGAAATGTGTGTTACTAAAGGTCAGTGATAAAATGCTATACTTTAGGTGTATATTGAAGTTTCTTCCTAAAGGTGAATTTTTCTTAATGTGTCATAACCTGTTAATAACATCCCTACAAATACCTGGAAAGGAGGAAAGGAAAGTGGTGATCTTTGGTCTAGACCATTAAATATGACGAGCAGTATTTGATGGGAAGCTGAAGGTGTTATTTTTCTGTTTGCTGCTGGGAGGTTGTTTGGTAGCCTCAGCCCAAAGAAATGGGTTCTGCTCATTAAATCAACCTTGAAATTAAATCAGCAAGGGACAGGACGAGGGGAAACGGCCTCATGCTCAGGTTACACACATCGGTGTGAGTCTGCTTCGCTACCCAGTGTGGAGTTAAGGAGTGTGGATACAAAGGGAGGGAATTTGGGAGCTGGAGCAGTGATGCCAGGAACCCTGCTGTGTTGCAGAAATACAACAACGACTGGTGGATAGGGAGGCTGGTGAAGGAGGGCTGCGAGATCGGCTTCATCCCGAGCCCGCTGCGCCTGGAGAACATCCGCATCCAGCAGGAGCAGAAGAGGGGCCGCTTCCACGGAGGGTGAGAGCGCCCTGACCTTTGCAAAGCACTTCAAATCCTTCCTTCCTCGTGCCGGGCAAGATTTCCAAAGGTCACCTGCTGCTGGTTTATTGCAGGGCATTTGCAGTGTTGGATTTGGGATTCCCGCTGGAAGGACGGATTTGCGGAGAGTGGGCGTGGGAGGTGTTGGTGATGAGAAACAAAAAGTGTGTTTGGCTTTAGGAAAGAGCAGTGGGGGATAATGACAGGAATTTCTGAGAGCTTTGTGTCCCCGTGGCCTTAAGTCAACTTGGTGCTCAAAGTCTCCTAGATTTTTTCCCAGCTTTTCTTAAGGCTGTGGCTTTTTTCTTCCTTTTTGGCTTTTCTCTCCATTTTGGCCCAAACCAGACTTGTCAAACTTTGTAAGATCAGCTTTGCCATCCTTTATTCTTCATCTTCCCTCCTGAGGTTTCTGAGTCTCCACCCTGCCACACCTGGAGACTGCAAAGCGCTGGAAAAAGGTCTGGGAGATAAACCTGGGGAGATGCTTTCAGAATGGTTAAACATTCTGAAATTTCTTTTCAGAAATCCAAATTTCTTTTCTAATTTTTGACACAACTTCAGAGGAAGCCAGTGCGTCTCAATATACAGAGAAATTACTGAGTTCATGCTCCTGGATTTGTATGATAAAATTCCAAGTTATAATGATAAAACAGTTCATTCTTAGCTTTGTTAGTTAGAGTCATTTATGTTTGTATGACCTTGTGATTCCTCATGGGGCAATTCCTCCCCAAAACCTCCCACATTTTGGGGTACCTGGTGTTAACAGGGCTCTTTCTTCTGCCATAGGAAATCCAGTGGGAATTCTTCTTCAAGCCTTGGGGAGATGGTTTCTGGCACATTTCGAGCCACACCTACAGCCACAGGTAAGACAGGATTTATTGAAGGAAACCCTCGTGTTGCTAATAATTCTGTTTTCAAAACCCTACATTAAAAATGCAGGTTTCCCCCTCTGCTGAGTTATTGAGATATTTTACAGCAAAATACCTGCACAGGGGAGGAGGACATCTATTCCCAGCCTTGCAGGAATTGCTAAGGGCTGGGGAAAAGCCTTGGGAACAGTGACAGCTGCCCCAGAATGCCCAGTTTATTGCACAGAATGCCCAGTTTAATGGATAGAATACCCAGTTTAATGTATAGAATGCCCAGTTTAATGCACAGAATGCCCAGTTTAATGGATAGAATACCCAGTTTAATGTATAGAATGCCCAGTTTATTGCACAGAATGCCCAGTTTAATGTATAGACTGCCCAGTTTAATGTATAGAATGCCCAGTTTATTGCACAGAATGCCCAGTTTATCATGCAGAATGCCCAGTTTAGTCAGGGCTGAGCAGAGGGAGGTGCACAGAGAGAAATCAAAGTGCTTTGGCAGAGGGATTTCTGGTTGCCTGGGTATGTTTTAACCAAGTTCTCATTTGGTCTTCTAGCAAAACAGAAACAAAAAGTGGTAAGTAATGCTTTTGTTTCCATTTTGTTTCATTCTAATTGATAATTCCCAGGATTTCCCTGTGGATGTTGTTTGACTGATGGTCTGAAGGGTTGTTTTTTCCCTCTAGACAGAACATATTCCCCCCTATGATGTAGTGCCATCCATGAGACCTGTGGTGTTGGTGGGCCCATCACTCAAAGGCTATGAGGTATGGCCTCAGGTGCTTGCAATTAATTCATCTTTTATTATCTCTAATCATCCTCAGTAATTCAGTGTGTGGCTCAGTGCAATTGTTTTATGATAATTTCAAGTGATTTAGCTTAAATAATTACCACAATGTTCTGTAAGAGCTGAGAGTTACTTCTAACGTGTACTGTTTTAAGCACAGTGCAAATCCATTCTTTTCAGTGCACTCATTCCTGATTAAATCAAGTAAAAAAGAGAATTTGTGTCTGCTACAAGCAGTCAAATTAATGAGCTGGACTGTACACATGAAAAATGTTCGTCAAACCAGCCCATGCTTTGAACTTAATTAGCAAAACGTTTGAAGGGGCTTCCTTGTTGCTCCCTTTTTTTCCACTTTATTAATGAACTCAAATATTTTGCAAAGAAACCTTTGACCCTTCTGAAGATTCCCTAGGTGGGAATGGGCAGGATAAGATGCCCAGGTAACCAGGACAGCCTCTTGTAGGCTGCAGATTCAAGTGAGCATTTACCTCGTGCTAAACGAGCAGAGACTTCTAGCAGGGCAGTCTGGGGTGCTCAGCCATCTGGGAAGTGCTGAACCAGGAACTAAATGAACATAAAATCAAAGGTACACTTCATTAAGCTTAATTAATGTTGTCGGTAATTTATAGGACATTATTAAACACATTGGAATGGTTCATTTTGGGAGGTGACAGCCTTGGCATAATGCAGCGTTCTGGCATTGTTTTTATGTGAGAGGGACTGAAGGTGCAGCTCAGCAGAGCAGGTACTTCATGTTCTGCTCTCTGCCTTTTAATTTGATGGGGGAGATTTTTGACAGGAGTAAATTCCCTCCGTGCTGCACCACAGATCAATTTACCTCTCGAGTTCGGAGGGGAGAGAGGCTGTTTGTTCATAAAATCCTCTTCAAACCTGCCACCCTGTCTCTTCTTTAAAGAAAACAGCACTAAACACAACGCCTTGAACGTACAAATGTGTGGAAATGGTAACACAGAATATTAATTTCAATTTAAAAAAATGCTTGATCTTACTTGGGGGAATTATTTTGACTGTTTTTTGCTGGCTAAATGCTGAAGGAACAAGCTGGATGGAGAGAAATAAACGGGCAGAGAGGCCTGGGGGCTTTGGTGAAGCTCCTGCCTGGCCTGGCAGATAATAATTGTCAGCCTGAGTTGTCCTGGAAAGGACAAGGAGCTGCTCAATAAATGAGATGGCAGAGCTGACAGCTCTTGGGGCTGAGCATCTCAGATGTGTTCCCGTGTCCAGGAGTGGGAATATCCCATTTTTGTGCTGTTACCCCTCTCTGAGAACAGTCCCCCAGCATGACAGATCTCATCCCTGGAGTTTGGAGCCCACTCCTAACAATGTTGTGTGGGAAAAGCCCAAGGGATCTGCCCAACAAACATCCCACGTGTTTGTGCCGTGTGCTGGAGCTTTGGGAAAGGTGCTGGATTTGGGAATGGTGCTGGGTGTGGAAGGGGGTGAGGAATGCTCAGTGCAGGTCAGGACAGGAGCACACACAGTTCACAGCTCTGCACTGGAGCAGTGAGTCAGGAAACTTCCATGGATTTATTACTGAGCTCTGTGCCAGGAGCACGGCACTGGAATGGTTCTGCCCATCAAGGGTGTTGGTTGTTGGCTGTTGCCCTGCCTTCTACTCACCTCTTTCCTTCCTTTTGGCTTCTTTCTCTCCCTGTCCATCCCCCTGCTCAATCTTCTCCCCTCTGCCAAGGTGACAGACATGATGCAGAAAGCTCTCTTTGACTTCCTGAAGCACAGGTTTGATGGGAGGTGAGAAACTCTGTCCTTCTCATGCTGCTTTGCCCATGTGTTACTAACATTTCAGTGATTTATTTTATTTTTTTAATGCCAGAGGGTTTGCTGCATGATCAAAGCTGATTTTCTGGCTTTGTGTCACCACTGAAGAGTGGGACACAGCTCATATGTTGCTAGGGGTGCACATGTCTGCATTTCTGCCATGGCTGGGGGAGGATTTCTTAGTTTAACCCAAGAATTCTGTCTCAGTGTCTTCCCAACACCTAAGAAAAATCAGCTCTTAAATATTCTTTATATAAGATTTTATTTTGACTGCCTTAAGTAGGCAAAAATACTGAATAGGGTGGTTTGAAGAAGGAAATGCTGAGAAACAAAACACAGAGAAAGAATTGTAAGGAGGGTTCATCTTCAGCTGGAGCATTTCCTGGTGAGCTGTAGGAGGATAATTGGGATTTCCTTGCTGGGAGCACTGGCTTGGTCCCTGGCATCACCTCAGTCCTTGTAGGGTGTCTGCTGCATCCTTGGGATGTTCTGCCCTTCCCAGTTAGTTCAGGATATTCCAACTGGGAAAAGGAGCTGTTCTGGTAGTACATAACACTAAGTCACGTTGGAAATAGCCAAACCATGGCACTGGGGCAGGGAAAATGATGTTGTGGGGAAGAGCCAGAGCAGGATTTACGGATTTTAGGAGAGAGGAGGTGGCAGTGCTGAACTGATCCACAGACAGCTCAGAGAGAGCATTTAATGATCAAGTTTTGTGCAAAGTATCTCCTCTTCTGCCCTGTTCTGAGTCGCCCAGCTCAAGTGATTTTCTGGAAATCCTAATTCCATCGGCAGTGTTGGCAGCTGGATCAGGTGGGAGTATGAAATTTCAGCAGTGGAGAGCTCAGCGCCACCAGCTGCCTGAGACCATTGATTTTAGCTCTGAGGAGCTCAGGAAAAAGCTGCTTCTTGGTCCTCCTGCCAACTTTTATGGCTTTGTGGTCTTTCTCCTCCCTCCCTTTTCTTTTTCTTCCTTTCCATCTCTTCTGCAGTTTTGGGAGGGGTCACATTACAAAGAAAGGAGCTGAGTGTCCAAGGAAGAGCCTTTCCAGAGGCATCAGGGAGGCCTGACTCCCTCCCTGCCCCTGAATTCCCTTGGCTTTGCCAGCTCCTTCCTTTGTAACTGCAACCTCTCGTGCTGGCCAGTGAGCCAAAGACCCACAATCCATTCATTTCTGTTTTAAACTCATTTTCACTTTTGGCCTCTACTGTCTTTCCTGGCAACGCATTTATTTATGTATTCTACAGAAAAATACCTGCACTTCTTTTTAACCCTCCAGCTGAAAATTTCACTTCGAGCTGCATAAACCTGAGGTTCTGTGGAAAAGCTGCTGGGCATTCCCAACTTGCTTGCTTTCCATTTTTCCTGGCTCCTTGGCTCATCCCAGGCCTCCTAAATGGATTTTACATGAAGGGATTGTGTGGTCTTTGCTTTGTAACGTTTTGCCTCTTGTCAGCTCACTGAAAGGTGAAGTAAATGAATCCCCTGCCTTAAGTTAAAGAGGTGCAGTGAAGTTAAACTGGAGTTAAAGCAGCCCAGAGAGCTCCACTTCCTTTTCTCCTGCTCATCCCAGCCCCTGGCACAGCTCCCTGGGCCAGGTTTACTCCTGGTGTAACTCTGAGGGAAGAGGAAGTGCTGGTACATTGCAGCTCCCTTGTTCTGAGTGCCCCAAGCCTCACATAACTCACAGCATTTCTGCACTGTGTAAATTCATGCAGGAGATGAGTGAGCTGGGAGGAGAAAAGTTGATTAATGCACTGAGGAGAACAGCAGGAACTCCATCCCAGAGCTCAGGGAGCAGGAAATACTTCCCAGTTACCCAGCACTTCTCTTTAGTTGTTTTTAACGATGCCGTAACTCAGCTGGAAACGTGTCTGAGCGTGTTTTACTGTGGCTGCCCTTCGGAATGGGCTGTGGCTGGAAATCCCACTCCTGTGTCTGTGTGTGCTGTGCTCTCCTCCCAGGATATCCATAACCAGAGTGACAGCTGACATCTCCCTGGCCAAGAGGTCTGTGCTCAATAACCCCAGCAAGAGGGCAATCATTGAGCGCTCCAACACCAGGTCCAGCCTAGGTAAGGCACTGGCACGGGAATCCGGCCTGTGGTTACACACAGGAGGGAAGGGACACGATTCCAGCCTGCCACATCATGGAATCTGAGCTGGAAGGACCCACAAGGATCAAAGTTCAACCCCTGGCTCTGCCCAGACACCTCAACAATCCCACCCTGGGCATCCCTGGCAGCGCTGTCCCAACGCTCCTGGAGCTCTGGCAGCCTCGGGGCTGTGCCCATTCCCTGGGGAGCCTGGGCAGTGCCCAGCCCCCTCTGGGGGAAGAACCTTGCCCTAATCTCCAGCCTGCCTCTGCCCTGGCACAGCTCCAGCCACTCCTGAGATCACATAGATTCTGCAGATTGCAATGTGTCTACAGCATTTTACTGCATAATCCTGAGTTGGCCTCACAGCTGCTTCTCCTTCCCTGTGCTTTTAGTTCCACATCACAAGCAGCCAAAGAGCTTTCACTTGTCCAGCCAAGGAAATGTCATTCCTGACCCTGGGACCAGTTTTGTGTTTAATGTTGAACAGCTCCAGCTGAATTTTGCTGTCCAGCTGTGAGACTTTGGGTCCTGCCCCTCTCCTCAGTGTCGTGACTTCTGGGTAGCAGTGGCCTGAGGAATTTTTATTTGGACTCCATGATCTTGGAGGTCTTTTCCAACCTTGATGGTTCTGTGATTGTGGGATTCTTTTCTTGCACAAGGGTGGAAACTGGTGTGTAGCATCCCAATATCCTGCTCTCTGGGACACCATCCCAGGAGGTAGGAGGAGTTGGGTTTGGAGGAAAAGAATCCAAATCTCAAACCCCTGCCACCCTGAGGGACTGTTTGCACTAGAGGTACAGATAACAGGTTATTTTATGGAAATGCCATCAATTCACATGTGGAGTCTGGGACAGTAAGTGGGTGAGGATATTTTATCCCAGTGCTCTGGGGTTCAGTGGTTTCACCTGCTTTGTTTTCCTTTGCAGCTGAAGTGCAGAGTGAGATTGAAAGAATCTTTGAGCTGGCCAGGTCCTTACAGCTAGTTGTCTTGGATGCAGACACTATAAATCACCCTGCTCAGCTTATCAAGACATCTCTAGCACCAATTATTGTCCATGTGAAGGTGTCCTCTCCAAAGGTAATTCCTCACCTTAAAATCCAGGAGGGCAGGGTGGGAATGGGCAGTGTGGAATCTGCCCCTGAAAAGGGGAAAAAGTGACATAATGTGCTGCTGCTGCCACAGTCCATCCAGCAATCCAGATAATTCTGTATAAATGTAATTTTCATGCTCCTCTATTGTCAAAAGTAACTTAGGACTTAAAGTAGGATAAAGCAAAAATGCATTTGAAATTTTTCAAGAGCTCCAACGTGATCCAGAGGGAAATGTGCCCAGCTCTCATGGGTTATCAGAAAGGTTTGGGATATTCAAGGACAGTATTTTATGGAGAGCTTCTGCCCTTGGTAATCCCTCAGTGGGATGTCAGGCTGAGCTTTAGGGAGATAGATGATCCTTAAACTCACCTTTTGCCCTCTTCTCTTGTCAGGTTTTGCAGCGACTGATCAAGTCCAGAGGGAAGTCACAAAGCAAACACTTGAATGTCCAGTTGGTGGCAGCTGATAAACTTGCACAATGCCCACCAGTAAGTACAGAGGAGAGGCTGAAGAGCTCCTGCTTTGTGGAATTCTGATGATTCCTGCTGTGCTGATCCCTGTGCAGACCTGGGTCCATCCATTATCACTCCCTTGTGGTGCTCACACAGCCCTGCACTCGTGAGACACGAAGTGCTGCAGACTTTCATCCTGGTTATCTCCTGCCCCGGGTTTGTTTTGGTCTTTGGCAGGGTGACAGGGCAGGAATGACGTGGAGGGGACAGCAGGTCTGTTCATTAGCAAATTACATCATTGGTGGAGCTCCAGGCCCCAGAGGGACAAAGTCTGAGTTTGGAGAGGAGGCTGCAGAGGCCTCCCCTCATTGCCCGGGGAGTGCAGGGAAAGGGAAAGGGGTGTGTGCAGGCATGTGAGCCCTGATCCTGATCCTGATCCTGATCCTGCAGGCCATCCCAGTCACCTCATCAGAGCACAGGCACTGCTCTCCCACCTCCTGATCAGAGATCCTGCCCCTCTCCTGGAATCCTGGATTCCTGCTGATGGAGCAGAGGCCTGCAGGGCTCACGGGCAGGGCTGGGGGAGAGGCTCTGCAGGGGATTGGGCAGGGCAGCTCAAACTTGCTTTTAGTTTGGAAAACCACACCTGGTTTCTGGGACAGAGGCAGTGGAAATGGAGCTGGATGTGGCTTTGTGTGGGATATTGGGATGGCAGTGCAGAGACCCCTCTGGGTACCAGGGCAGGGCAGCTTCTCTAGGCAGCCTGTTCTGGAGAGCTCAGCTGTGTTCCATTTCTCACAGGGAATTTTTTGTGATCTCTTAGGATGCTGATGGGTTATTCCTGTGAGCCATCCAGGCCCCACTAACCCAACCAGAATTGTAACTGTCCTGGAGAACAAACTGATCCCTCTAAAACACATCCCTTCCCAGCTGCTGATGGGTGTGAGCTGAGGAGCAGGAGTTGCAGCTGCCCCTGTTTGAATTTGGCTTGTGGTGTTTACCCTGAGCTGACACACAGAACAGCCCTCTGCACACTGCTCTGTGTGAAAGGTGGTTCCTCTGGCACCTGCACACAGAACCCTGGGCAGTTTCACAGCCTTTTCTTGCTCTTTAGGCAGTGATTTCCCCTTAGTCAGCTTCGCTTTGCTCACATCAGCTGAAACGAGAGAAGTTACCAGAGAAGCTGTGGCTGCCCCAGGCTGGACAGGGCTTGGAGCACCCTGGATAGTGGGAAGTGTCCCTGCCCATGGCAGGGGTGGATGAAATGGTTTTTCAGGTCCCTTTCAACTCTAACTTGTGGGATTCCCAGATGCCATGAAACGATCCCTGTGCTGCTGCAGCTTGTTGGGTGCATCGTGGCGCTTGGATTGTCCATCCCCGGATTTACTAAACTCTGCCTTAACACCCAGTCCTGGAGTTTCATTCCAGTGCTGAAGGCAACCAGCTGAGGCCCCGCCTGGATCAGAAGAGCCTTTCCAAATGTCAGAGTCCCAGGTTTCAGCCTTGAACCCAGCCCTGCTCCGAGGCTGCTTCCGCCCCGCCGTGCCCAGGAGCTGCTCCCAAACCAGCTCAGCACTTTGCACTGGTGATGGGAAGGAAGTGATTGCTGACTTAGGGCTCTCCCGGGGAGATGACAGTCTGGCTTGGCTTGAAATTAAAGTTGGTCCATAATTTAATTAAGTGAAAGTACATTGTTAAGAGCAAAGGCACTGCTCCCTCTCTCCTGTTCACCCCTACTGCAGCTCAGATTCCTGCAAGAGGAGACTTTGGAGTGTTTGTTTAAAGGGAAGGTCCTTGCAAAGGATGCAGTCCTCACTCTGTTCCTTTGCTGAGAGCCAGCCATAAGGAATGAGCTGGTGCTGCATGTCTAGACATTTTAAAAATAGCTGTCTCTTTGGGCATATTTGAGCTCAGGAACTGCTTTCATTATTAATTCCTTGCTAATCTGCCCCTGACACTGCTGGAACCAGCGTTGGGCACTGCAGAACTCCAGGAATATTGCAGGGCTCCAGGAACATTGCAGGGCTCCAGGAATATTGGAGGGCTCCAGGAACATTGCAGGACTCCAGGAACATTGCAGGACTCCAGGAATATTGCAGGGCTCCAGGAATATTGCAGGGCTCCAGGAATATTGCAGGGCTCCAGGAACTCCACGACAGGAACGTTACAGGGCTCAAGGAAACACAAACTGTAACGCCTTAAATCCACTGCTCATAAACAGTTCATTATGGTTGTTATTTGTTGAAACTTCTGGAGTCATGCCCATGCTAAGAGAGGGTACAAACCCCTCGGGTCTATTTGATACAACTTAAAAAATACCTAAAATTATACTGCAGCAGAATTGAAGTGCTTTGGTTAATTAAAACATAATTAGGATATATCTACAAGTTGAGATCCCTCCTCCTCTCCAGTACACAGTGGTTCTACAGCAAACCAAAAGAAAGAGCAGAGGACAGTGGCCACTGGTTTTCTCCTCAGGAAAGACCACTTTGTATCACTAGAGAGTCACCAGGAGCTGGGAATGCTCCTGTGGTAACTGTTCTATGCATCTTGGAAGAAAATAGTGCAGAGGAACTGCTTTACTCCATGACCCTCACAAACAGGGATCATCCTAAAAGATTATTTCCTGCCAAATAGGTGGAAATAAAACAAACCCAGCTGAGGGATGAGCAGAACTGTTAGATGCAAGAGAAAACCTGAGTGTTTGCTCTGTCATTTCTCCCTGTCAGACACTGGAGTCGGGATCCTGCCAGGGCTGCAGCTCCTCCAGGGACAGCCTGAGAGGCTCCCAGTCCAGTGTTACTGTGCAGTGAAATATTCAAAGGGTGACAGTTGTTAGGAGTCCTAAATCCAATTTAATTCCTTTTTTAAGAACACACGCTACACTCCAAGTGTTTCATTTCAATCTTTTCCAAAGCAAAGTATGTGTAAGCAAACAACAATCTTTTATTTTTTAATTTAACTGTGTTTTAATTAATAACTTCTTCCACAAGTGAGTGATAGACTGGAGTGTGTGGTGCATCAACATGTGGGTGAATAGGAAAGGAGTAAAGGCAGTAAATAAAGAGAGGAGCAAAAGAAGAGCAATAAACACTGAACTGGACCAAGGGATGCAGTGTTAGGAATATTCTGATGAGAAGGAAACTCCTCCTTGCTGGCAGAGGAGGAAACCTTTCTCTGACATGCTGAGAACAGAGAATAAATTTTAAAAATGCTTTATTATTTTAAATCTTATTCTGAGAGCTGTGAAAACAGGTGGAAGAGAACAGCCTGTGGTTGGTGTCAGTTGCCCTTTACACCCGCAGCACCTGCACTTACTTTCCATTTCCTGTGCTGTTCTCACAGTATTTTGCAAAGTTGAGATTAGAGATGAGATAGGAAGTTGAAGTGCTGAAAATAGGGTTGTGTTTCTCTCGAGGGGCTCTGCTGGTTCTGGCAGGTTGGAGGACAGGCAGGGATGGAGGTGGTTCCAGCCAGCACGTGGAGGTGGTGTCTGAAGAATTCCCTGAGGCAGGAATGCTGCTGCTGTCAGCACTGCCTGCTGCCTTCACTGCTGTGGGAATGGTTTTAGGGGCATCAGCACTGGAAATAAACAAATTCATTTAAGAGTTTCGTGCCCTGGAACGAAATAGGGCTCATGCAACACCCAGGGGCAGTGTCCAGTGACTCCTGAGGGCTTTGGCTCTTGGTCACCTTCTAAACTCACTTGTACCATTTTCTTTTTCAACCACAGAATCATGGAATGGTTTGCGTTGGAAGGGACCTCAAACCTCACCCAGCGCCACCCCTGCCATGGGCAGGGACACTTCCACTGTCCCAGGCTGCTCCAAGCCCTGTCCAACCTGGCCTGGGACACTTCCAGGGATCCAGGGGCAGCCACAGCTTCTCTGGGCACCCTGTGCCAGGCCCTCACCTCCCTCCCAGCCAGGAATTCCTTCCCAGTATCCCACCTAACCCTGCCGTGTTTCAGTGTGAATCCATCGCCCTTGTCACTCCATGCTGTTGCAAGCCCCTCTCCACGTTTCCAGCTCCCTCCCGCTCTGCCCTGCTCCGATTCCTGTTCAGTGAGCAGTTCCGAGGCTCAGCGTGCCCAGCAGTGTTTGCCAGCTGTGTGTCCCCCCGCGCCACACGGCCGTGTCACTCCTGCCCTGTGTCCCTGTGCCCAGGACATGTTTGACGTGATCCTGGACGAGAACCAGCTGGAGGACGCCTGCGAGCACCTGGCCGAGTACCTGGAGGCCTACTGGAGAGCCACGCACACGTCCAGCGCCACGCCCATGACCCCCCTGCTGGGCAGGAACCTGGGATCCACCGCCCTGTCCCCGTACCCCGCCGCCATCTCCGGCCTGCAGGTAGGAAAAGCCCTCGGAGCCCCAGGCAGCGCCCGTGCAGAGCAGGTGGGTTTGTTCAGTCTGCCAGGGGCCGTGGTGGCACTGCCTCCTGCTTCGTGAGGCACTGCTCCCCGCTGGGCCACTGCCAGCGCCAGCTCAGGGGTGGAACCAGTGAGGGAGCAGCTCCTCAGCCCGGTGCTGATGACTGGGAACGCTCTGCCTTTAGTGGGAAATAAAAGAACCATCAGTTTCCTAGCCAGGAGTCAGCTCTGTAATGATCCCTTTTATTCTACCCTCCTAACTTCACCAAACGTTCACTTTTGGGTGGAAAAGCTTGTTCTTTGAGTGTGAATAAAAGACATTATTTTTTTACCCACTGAAAAAAATTGTGACCCTTTTTTTCCACAGGGATAGCTCAGACTCGGCTGAACTTTGACACTTCAATCGTGGCATGTAAATAGTCCTTAATGAGAAGTACGTGCTTTATTAAGTTTGAAACCAGAAATGTTTGGGGTTAATGACTGGGAATGCTTGAGGGGCTCAGGATTGCAGGGAGCTTTAAATCCTGCAAATTTCAGTGTGTGGGGGACTCCAGGAGTGTCACTTGCTAATGTACGTCAGAAATAGAACTGAACAAATGACATTTAATGAATAATTCACCTGACAAATGTAACGTCTGCTCTGCTTGTGGAGTGTCTGGAAGCAGGTAACAGTTTTGGAGGAAATGACTGTTGTTTGGTGTTTTCAGTTAACATCCAGCTGGTTTTGCTGTGAGTGAGCTGCACTTCCCTGAAGGTGCTTAATTCCTGCACTCACCTTTCTAAAGCCGTGCTTGGTTTTACTGGGACCAGCAAGTCACTGTCTCCTGAGTGGCTGAATGCACAAGCACTGTTCTGTTACTAATAATAACATGCACATGTAAACTGTTGTTTCCATTTTCCACTTGCCTTAAAATTTCAGTTTTCCATCCCTTCATGCCAATAAAATACCATCTGCAGAACTTTCACCTCTTCAGTTTCATTTTGAGAACTGGGTGTATCCACAGAATTTTTTTCAGGCATTTATTTCTCTCTGATCAATGGACACCAGCAATAACTGTGAAATGTTGCTCCATTTACTTAGGGAAAACTCACACTGAAGATGAAAATCACCCCTGTGCAGTGGGCTGGCTGAAGGTATGCATCACTTAATCCCCACTTCACCCGAATTCCAAAGGGTTTCGGTGGGATCAATGGTGCTGGTGCTCTGCAGAGGGGTAAATTTCTCCCGGAGTGATCCATGCCCAACCAGAGGCTGCAGGTTTTCCGTGCCAGCAGGGTTCAGGCCCTGGTGTTTTCCATGGTTATCTCACAGTAAGGACTTCCACCATCCCTGTTATCCACATGGAGGTTTTCCACTAATCCAAACCTTTGGAAGGATTTGCATCAGCTTTCGCTGTGATGATGTGTGGTAATTAGAAAGCACTCAGGCTAATTAAGCTAGCAGAGGTGCTTGTGATACAGGAAGATTTGATATTCCTTATGCCCTTGGTACCTCGGGGGCTGAAAAGCAAAAACCCAAAGCCTCACGTAGCAGTGAGCCTGGTACAGGTGTGCTGGGATGGGCTGTCCCTGCTTCACCAAATCCGGATTTGGGAGGCTCCCTTTTTTACCTGGCTGTGGCCTGGACTTTGGTTTACTGAGAACTGAAATTCTGACTCAACTCCTGACTCACGGAGGTCACGAGGGAGATGTTCTGTGGCACAGATCCAGAGCAGAGAGGGCACAGCTGGCAGTGCTGGCTCTGCCACACCTGATCCTTGGGAATCGCCTTCCATAAGGGAAGAGCTCAGTGCTGAGCTGAAGGGGAAGAGTAAACTTGATCTTTGCCAACATTACCTAGAGAAGTATTTATTGCCCTGAGAAGTTGTGGCTGCCCCATCCCTGGAAGTGTCCCAGGCCAGGTTGGACGGGGTTTGGAGCAACCTGGGATAGTGGAAGTTGTCCCTGCCCATGGCAGGGGAAGGAATTAGGTGATCTTTAATGTCCCTTCCAACCCAAGGCATCCTGGGATTCTCTGACTCCTTGGAAGCAGTCGTTTCCTTCTGTGACTGGTTTGCTCTAAGCACAGTCTAGCCTAATTTCAGTGCATGCTGCACTCAAATCCTGTAGCTCAGGTTTTGGGGAGATGGGTTCCTTAGGCTCCAGGGGATTGGGGTTTCCAGTCCATTCCTGCAGGTTGTGATTCCAGTCACACAGCAGGATCAGAAGTTACCTGGGACATCAGAGCAGTGTGTAACCACCCCGGGTGTGTCCCATGCTGACACCCCGGGGCTCAGCAGCAGCGTTGGGATGAGCACACAGCCCAGGGAGCAGGAAGGTTTGAGGAAAGCAGCAGGATGCAGCCCGAGAGGTGAATTACCACAGGGAAGGCAGAGGGGTGAGCACTGGGAGTTAAAGCTACAGCCGATGAGGGGATTGTACATCCAACCTGCATTTGTGTCAGATAAACACAAACACAAGGATAATTCATCGTGGGATCATGGAATCCCAGAATGGTTTGGGTTGGAGGGACCTTAAAGCCCATCCAGTGCCACCCCTGCCATGAGCAGGGACACTTCCACTGTCCCAGGCTGCTCCAAGCCCCAGTGGCCATCCTTGCCTTGGGCATTTCCAGGGATCCAGGGGCAGCCACAGCTTCTCTGGGAATTCCATTCCAGGGCCTCCCCATCCTCCCAGCCAGGAATTCCTTCCCAATATCCCATCCATCCCTGCCCTCTGGCAGTGGGAAGCCATTCCCTGTGTCCTGTCCCTCCATCCCTTGTCCCCAGTCCCTCTCCAGCTCTCCTGGAGCCCCTCCAGGCCCTGGCAGGGGCTCTGAGCTCTCCCTGGAGCCTTCTCTGGGTGAACGCCCCCAGCTTTCCCAGCCTGTCTTCAGTTTCTGAAGCCTTTTGCCATAATCCCCACTAAAGCTCGGTGCTGTGAGGAGAATTGGGGATCCCGTGGTTGGGGCTCTCCCCAGGAGCTGGGGTGAGGTTGCAGAGGGGCTCCTCGTTCAGGGCCCCTCTCCAGGAGCCTCCCTGGCAGCACCAACCTGGAGCTGTAACCACACACCCCCTGCTCCATCCCTGCCCCGGCCACACCAGCCTTGGAGATAAATTATTCAGGAAAGCAGTCGCCAGGCAGAGGCTGTGGCAGCAAGAGGAAGGTTTTATATCCCAGAGAGCAGGGGCTGGAGTTCCAGCATGGAGTTTGTCCTGAGAGATGGGTGCTGATACTCCTGAGAAGTTTAATGTGTGGTGAAAGCAAACAAAATACTTATTTTAGGCCATTTCTTCATTGTGCCACTAACTGGCAAAAAAATACGAACTAATTTTGTTCAGGTGACAAATGATGGGCATTGTCATTATGGGAATGTGAGGAGAGCAAAGGCTTCTTATTAATAAATTACCTTAGGAAGGGATTTTCTGTCAACATATTTTAAATACGATGTTTCAGTTGAAAGAATTTATTATTTAATGATTTCAGCCTCCCCCTGGCTGCCTGCTGAGCAGCCCATCATTGCTTTGGCCATAGGAAAGGTTTCAAATAAGGCTCAGAGCCGCACCTTTAAAAACAGCCCAACCAAACATCTTCAGATGTTTTCCAAAACCACAGAAATGGACGCTTAGACATTCCCTAAGCAGAGTAGCAGCGCGAATGTTCTGTTCCTGATCAGAGAAAAGTGATAAATGCTGACTACATCAGCTCACTTTTCATGCTCGATGTAATATTTAGCAGGGCGAGCTTCCCGCTCCAGGAGCCGGAGCCGGAGCCGGCGGCCCTGCAGCAGCCAGGCCTGGCTGGAGAATCAGTGCCACGAGGCTGCTGGAAGGGCTCGGCTGGGGCTGGGCAGGAGCCGAGGCGGGTCGGAACCCCCCCGGGGAGCGGGTTTTAACGCTGGCGTTGTTTGGCCCCCGCAGAGCCAGCGCGGGAGGCACGGCGCCCACTCCACGGAGAACTCTCCCATCGAGCGGCGCGGCCTCGTGACCTCCGACGAGAATTACCACAACGACAGGGCTCGGAAGAGCAGGAACCGCTTGTCTTCCAGTTCCCAGTACAGCCGAGACCACTATCCCCTCGTGGAAGAGGAATACTCTGACCCCTACCAGGACTCGTACAAACCCCACCGGAACCGCGGCTCCCCCGGCGGATACAGCCACGACTCACGGCACCGGCTCTGAGTCCGGGGACTGGGCAAAAACAGGATCCATCCGTTGATACCTTGCCATAACGTAGCTAGGAGTAACAATTAGATCATGTTAATTTGGCAGGTGTGACGGTGACACTGCAGTTGCACTCTGCTGTCATTGATGTTTAATTAGGGGGCAGCAAAACCCAGCCCGGCCCTTCCGTTTCTGCCCGATCATAGAGGTTGTTTTTGGGATTATTTTTGGGTTTACTACAGCATTTGCATTTATAGCCATATTTTTTTCTTGTCGTTAGGTATTAGACACATCCGTTTGTAATTTCGGGTACTTATCGAGGCACTTATAAAATAATTTCCTGTGCTGGAAATTCCAAATGACCAGTTCCAGTTGGAACCAATTTATAAACCAATTCCTGTTGGAATTTGGGTGAATTGACTGGAAAGTCGACGTGAGCATGTTGGGAAAAAACAAACAACAAACAACTACAAAGAAAAATCTGAAAATTACAAACCACTGGAAGTCAGAAAGTCAGCTCCAGTATTTCTTTGCTGGGAGCTCAATTTCCATTTCAGGTTAGAATAAGAGGATTTATTCTAACGATTTCTTTCCAGAATGGCTTTTTCAGACAAACCAAATGTAAACTCTCGAGAGTGCCAAATATCCCAAATTATTGCAGCAGTTACAAAACACTTTCCAGTTTGAAATTATTTTTAGACCTGGCATGAATGTTGCAGCCAAATGATTCTTGAGTTCAGCCAGTCCTGACAGTTTTGTCAGGACCAGCAGGGAGGAACTGCGACAGGAGACGGGAAATAGGGACAGGAAGAGAAACAAACTCCATCGTTTGTGTGCTTGGAGGTTGGGAATAATATTTTTGTTTTTCCTCTCTTTTACCTGAATACAGCTAGAAGTCCCAAAATGGAACAGGAGTATAGAGACATCAGATTTTTCTCCCATTTTTATCCTGCTTTTTAAATGGGAAACAACCCCCTCCTCTGACCCCGTGTGTAGAGTACCTACATCCCAGTACCCCGAGTAGCTGCCCACATGTTCCATCTTCCCAAATCCACCTCTGAATGTCTGACAATTCCAGCGGCGCACAAGAACTCTCCAGAAGATCCATGAAATCCGAGGGGAGGGAGTAGGGTTCAACAGTCATCAGTGACGAACATTTCAAACAACATCTTGGTCAGAATTGCAATAAAAAGGGATTATCAGACAAAAATCTGCTCCCAGGGAAGTCGTAGAGCTGATTCCAAGCTTTGGATTCCAAGAGCTATGATAAATCCTTGGAGATATTGCTGCCTTACTTCCTAACAATCATTTCTTTCACCTACCGAGTCTTGAGTTCCTTCCAAGAGATGAATTCCTGTGGCTGGACCTTGTGTTTTACACCATCAGTGAAGCCTTAGATCCCCTGGGATTGAAAATGGACCCCCATTGCCCGTTTTGTACGAGCACTGACATCTTCCAGCGGAGCCTCCCGAAATTCCCCAGCGCACACATTCCCTGGGGTTGACACAATCATGCTGAACATGCATTTCTTTATGCAGGTTCATGGCACAACTATCTCCTTTTCCCAAAAATAAGGATCATTAACTTTTTCGCTTGCTTGTTTTCCTCCCAAAGCCTGCTGACACCAGGCTTTGACAGCATGTAGCACTCAAGGAATTTCTGGAATATTCCAGTTTCTTCTACTTCCTGGACCAGTTGGCAAAGACCACTGGTGTTTCCAGCATCCTGGAGTCTGATTATCCTCTTGAAGTTATTGGGAAAAGTACTCCATGTCCTTTGTAGGACACCCCAACTCACGCCCATCTCCAGCAGCATTGAAAGGTGGCAGACACCTGATTAATTAATCATTTTAATGACCCCACTGCCTAACAGGCAGCTCCAGCACCACTGGGTGATCCCAGTGGACCAGTTACCAAGGAAAATACGGAAACCCGTGCATCCACTGGAGTCCCAGAGTTCTGGATGGATCTGCCAGACCTGATCCTGCCCGATTCCTTCCAGCTGCAGATGCCGGAGGAGCTCTGAGGCTGAGGGAGCGTGACAGGACCCGGCCTGGGAGTGGCAGCTGCAGCTGCCTCCTCCAGGACTGTGCTGCAGCACAGTGGAGCATCCCCCAGGACGTTTTCCAGCCCTTCTTCCATGTACAGCACACGGAGCTGCATGAGAAAGGAGGCGTCAGGCTCCTTCCTCTCTGAGCTTTCCTTGTTTGCAGTGAAGGCCTGATTGCAGGGGGGCTGTAGAACCCTGGGCAGCAGCTGCTTCTCTTTATTCCGCACTAGATTAGGGATCAGCTCATTAACCGCTTGAGGAGATTTGCATATTTGCTGCCAAGCACGACAACGATTTCCTAGAGCCTTTCGGAGCCTTGGTTTAAGTCTTCCATGTCACCCCAGGCCAGGGAAGGATCCCCAGCCACCACACGTCTGCACAATCCATCACCTGAACATCTCAAGTGCCAAAACGACTTGGGTTTGACAAAAACAAACTTGTGAGGGAAGTCAGGGATGGGCCTGAGGTCCTTCATTCCACGGGGTTAAGCTGCCTTGACTCCTGTGTGTCCCGAGTTCCTCCCAGAGCCCATTCCATGTTCACGTAAGGAACCAGGGGCCCTGCAGGTCTCCCTCCTTGCTGGGGTGTTTAATTCTTTGAAAAGGGAGATTCTTGAAGTACAAATCTACCAACGATGCTAGGAGACTCTTCATTTATTGCAGGTACTATGGGCAGTCTTTGTTTGAGGAAGGGATTTCTGTCTGGGACGCAGTAAGGAGTGAGAGCTGTGCTGGGGATCAGGATTGGTAATTCCTGGTGGGACTCCAGCACTGCTGAGCAGCTCTGTTGTGGTTTAGTTGGAATTGTGGAGTTCATGTGTTCCTGACTGAAGCAATCCAGCCTCATTCTCCAGTCCTCACATCATTTCTTGTTATTAAAATAATGCTAAAGACCAGAGCTCTGTTCTGAGCTCTGGCACGGACAGAGGGTTTAGAAATGTTTATAAAACAGGGATTTTTTTTAAGTTTTGTTGTTAACTGAGTTTCTCATTCGGACACGTCGGGATTAACAAGGATTTACCCAATCAAGGCGATAACAACAAGCTCTAAAGAAAAAATTCAGCACATTCTTACGCTTGTGAATCAATTATTTTAATTGTTAACCTTTGAATTCCAAATACTTTCTCCCTGGAGTTGTATCTCACATGTACAGATTCTTTTCCTGATGCCAAACATTTCTCCCACGGGATGTGCAACTCACAGCTGCTGATATTTGTAACTTCAGTTTGATGCCAAATCTTCTGAATTCAGTTTGGTCTCAACACCACAGAATTCCCTGGAGCATCCAGAATCTCCTGTCTTTACTGACTTCACCATTCCAAAATAATATCGTTATTCCTGTTGTTCACAGCACACTGCTTTGGGTAAGTCAGGGGTTCTGACACTCCTTTTTCTTTAATAATCCATTAAGTGTGTCCTTTGTAGTATTTTCTTTCACAAATTCAGTACTTCTGAAACTTGTCCTTGGTCCCACATTCCTGATTTTTTTTTTAAGGCAAAATAATTGGAGACCACACATGATAAAATCGGATGCATATTTTGTAAAATGCCATTTATACAAACCTGGGTTTGCTCCTAAAAATGTGCATTTTAAAATCAAGTTCTGTTAGCCCTGTTGGTGCCAGTCCAGGTTTGGATCCATGGGATTCTGCTGCCATGTATTTTGTTGGAGTTGCCTCTCATTCCCTCAAATATTAGTCCTACAAAAGCTGCAGGGCCCTGTAATGCAGCCAAGCTTAACTCTGGGGAAATGGAGTTAAAATGATCCTAAAAGAGAGCGTGGTGTCATTTGAATAACCTTGGTGAGGTTGTTATCAAGCCCAGTTTATTTTATAGAGAAAAATAAAGGCATGCCTTTAAAAAAAAAAAGGGAAATTTTAATAAAGTTGTAAAATATGTAAGGAATTAACTCAGAGAAATAGGTGAAAACGCTACTTAGGAGTGAAATTTCAGATTTCTTTCATCATGTGTGGAATCTACTCACGAAGTCAGGAGAAATATTGTGATTAAATCCATCCAGAGAATTTGGGGAGGAGGTGGAAATCATTTCAGATGTTAATGAGTGTCACTCCTGTATTCCTTTGAAACTGGGAGCAGCCTTGCCTTGGTCTCAGGATGGTTTATGGACCTGCCTCGGGAATTTGGGGAACCAAATTCCTGGGCAGTGACACCAACTCCTGCCTTGCCCAAGAGCAAGGTGTGCCCAGGAATGGCCCCTCCTGATCATCCCCTGCCTTGTCAATATTGCCTGAAAATCAAAGTATTGATGAACTGTAACATCCCCGTGTGAAACCTGCTCTGCAGCAGAGAATCCACAGCGCTCAAAATTCTCTCCTTTGCCAACGGTGTGGAAACAGAGCAAGGGAAAAGAAGCACATTTGTAATAGCACAAATTTACAATAATTCCACTCCTGCATCCGGCATCGTGTTTTTGGAACCAAGGGGGAGATTTCTGATCCAGCATCCGTGGATTTATTGCATTTTTGATCTGTTTACTCGCTGCCTGATACTTCAGCAGTTGATTTTGGCATTTTGCACACGGGATTGATTTTTCGATAACTTGTATCCCTTCCATATTAATTAATTAATGACAACAAAAAGAACCTTTTAAAATTGCAAAGCCCACTGCATTCATTTCTGCTGATTTCCTCCTGGAAGCTGAAATCACGTTAATAACTTTAATTTTGGCCAACGTGTCGATTTGGGATGTGACTGGTGAATCCACCAGCAGCCCAAGGTCGGGAAGGAAACGCTCCCAGTAAATGTTTGTGGGGATACAGAGCTTGGAGGTGGGGAAGAGCTCCTGAAATTCCAGAGAACTGCAAACCTGAGGGGAGGAGAGGTTCAGGGATGCGTGCGTGGGCCCAGGTGTGTTTGGGATCAGGACACACCTGATCAGTCCCCTCCTGGTGCAGACAGGGAGAGCCAGGCCAGCAAAATGCAGATTGTGTGCAAGCAGAGGGGGAGAAGGTTGGGATCAGCCATTCCAACTGCAAACTCTGGACCTTGGGCTTCTCAGATCCCGGGAAATCTCTGTTTCTCAGCCGAGCTGGTTCCCAGGGAGAGCCTGGCAGCGCTGCCTCACTGGGAGCCAGTTCAGAGCCACCCTGGTGAAGACATTACTGCCTTTACCGGGACAGAGCCACCCCAAATTTGTGTTTTCTGCTGATTTTCCCTTTGTTTTGCCCTCTAGACCCTGTGTGTGTAGCACCCGACCAGGCATGTGGGTACCATATACTATGCAACGTGTACAGTGGTGCATGCTCTGCTCTCCCTCTGCTTTTAGTGGCTTTCAAAGAAAACGACAAAAATTGAAAAAAGAAAAAAAAAAA
>VZTG01000999.1:1464-49569 GCA_013397845.1 Melanocharis versteri | reverse complement strand
CTGGTCATCATTTGGAGCTGGGGTTTGTGGCTCTGGTCATCATTTGGGGCTGGGGTTTGTGGCTCTGCTCATCATTTGGGGCTGGTGTTTTTGGCTCTGCTCATCATTTGGGGCTGGGGTTTGTGGCTCTGCTCATCATTTGGGGCTGGGGTTGGTGGCTCTCACTTCATCTGGGAATTGCAGATCCCCCCTCGCTGTCTCCGTGGTCACTCTCTCTGCAGTGGGTCCTCCAAAACCTGCCTGACAGCCCAAAAGTTTTCCTCCAAAACGTTGCCAGCTCTGTGTCACAAACTCCTGTCATCACCAGCTTAAACACCCCCAAGAGTTTTCAGAACTCTTGAGAGGTGAAGTTGCAGCACACACACACACGTGTATATAAAATATATAATATAATATATAAATTTTATCAAGCACACAACTTCATAAAAATAATGCTTTAAATCAAGGTTTCCTATGTGTCATCAAATACAATTTAAATACAATTATTTATATTATATAAATTATGTTTTGTATGGTTAAATACGATTATTACAATAATTTCCTTTGTTCTCCACTTCATCCCTATAAGGTGCTGTGATCCCTTAAAGGTCTTTTCCAGCCTAAATGAAGCTGGGAGTGTGTTCGTGGAGTTTGGAGCTTCGGGGCTTTTTTAATCCCTTGCAAACACCCATTTGCATGTTGTTTCTTGAACTAGACAAAGAAAGCTGATGCACTTTGTTTTAAAGGCTGCAGGAAATGATTTGAGGGATCTGTGGTGCCTCAGCTACACCAAGCAAAGAGCAAAACCAGATCTGGGATTACAGAGAGTTTCCTTGCTTTCAATATGAATTTTTCATTAAAAAATGGAGACCAGAAAGTCAAGAGTTGTGTCAGAGCTGCCTTTGTACCCAAAGCAGAGCACAGGCTGTGGATAACCCCAGGCTGGGGGCGTCACCCTGGGGCTGGGGGAGGGTTTGGGAACAGGGATGGTGTCTGATAATCCAGCTGGATAATGGGGTGGGAGTGGGAACAGCCAGAGTTCCTCTGCCTAACAGCTCTCCCTTCTTGCAGTTTGTGATAGTTGTGGTGGACAGCACAGACAGAGAGAGAATTTCTGTCACTAAAGAAGAGCTGTATAAAATGTTAGCACACGAGGTGAGTGCACCCTGCGTCTTTAATACTTATTTTATATTTATTTTAATTCTCTGGCTGATACACACCGAGGGAAGCAGATTTACACCCTGACCTGCCTTGTCCCTGCTGCACTGTCTGCTGTGAAACTCCCAGTAAAGCTGTTAATTAATACTAAATTACAGAAGTAGCCTGTCAGAGTGCTCCAGTGAAACAGCAGTTGGGACCTGTCAGGGACATCTGTGGGTTTTATACTTCAATCCGTGTTAATATTTGAATTAGAGCCTCTAAAACCCCATGGTTTCCTGCAATAACTTAATAATTATTTTTGATACCTTCATGGTTGCCTGAGGTTTTGTGTTTTACAACCTTGATATAATGTGTGTTAGAGCACCCAGCTCTAAAACTGAGGAAACTTCAGCCACTGCTCTGTGGGCATTTGGAATTCCAGAGTGGAGATTGCTAAATTGTAAAGACCCTCCTTAAACCTGAGCCCTGGGCCCGGTCTAAACCTGAGCTGGGCTGATATAAAAGCCAGGCAGCACCTGTGGCATGACCTGAATGCAAACTGGATCAGGGTGTGTGAGCTGACGCCGAGCTTCCAAATTTAAGTGTCACAATAAAAAAAAAAGTGCATAAAAATGATGGCATTATAGCCCAAAATATTACAGCTATATTTAACTATAGGCAGAGTTTGGGAGACTGCAGGAAGGGCACAGCCTGCCCATGGCTTTCCTTTGAGGAAAAACAAGGGCTTTGCATAGGATCTTTCAAGTTTTAATATTTTTTTTTAAATTCTTTTGATGTTTAATTTAAATTGTGTTTAATACAGTAAATTCCTATAGAGCAGGAGTGTTCAATGTGGCACAGGGGGATTGGTGCTGCTGCCCACGATTAGGATTTCAGAGCTGGACTCTCAGGCTGTTGCAGCCACTAAACAAAACCTGCATCTCCTAATCTCTAAAGGAAGATGCAGTTGTTAACGAGCTGATTTTGCCACAGGGAAAGTCTGGAATTCCAGGCAGAATGGAGCCGATTTGGGAGCCACCTCGCAGTGAATGTGCCCTTTGTTGCCCGGCAGGATGTTCCCAGGCTCCCTCTCCAGACGTGGCTGTGACGTTGGGAGAGAGCAGCAATGAAAGTCAAATATTGATTTAAAACCGCTTTTCTTTGCTCCTTGAAAATCTTTTCTTTTCTCTGAACCGGTTCCATGGAGTTGCTGTTGAGGCAAAATTGAGTTGTCCAGCTCAGTTCCAGCTATTTTCTGGAGCAGTTGATTATCTGGGAATTAATTTTGCTGCTTGTAAACAGGAGTGTGCCTGGTAGGCAGCTCAGTGCCTGAGCTGGCTTGGCTTCCTGGGAACACCTTTTTGCTTTCCAAGAAAAAGACTTTCCATAATACACCCCTGCCCTGATGTAATTCCAAGCAATTTGAGGTAAAATAAGCCTATCCTGCAGTCACTGTTCCCACACTGTCAGTGCTGCTCTGGTGCAGGGCTACACAGGGTTCTAATCCTCGTTGTCCTGAGTTTTTTACTCCTCATCCGTGGCAAAAATGAGTCGTTTGGTGCTGGATCAGAGGATTTCCTGCAGTTCCTGTCAGCCTGCAGCACTTTGTTCTGGAGGATTGTTGGCTGGGGCTCTGGGATCTCTGCTTTGGTATCCCCTCCAAGGGCTACTCTGTCATTCTCTCCTCTTCTTTCTCCCCAGGACTTGAAGAAAGCAGGGTTGCTGATCTTTGCTAACAAGCAGGATGTCAAGGAGTGCATGACAGTAGCTGAAATCTCCCAGTTCCTGAAGCTGACTTCAATTAAGGATCACCAGTGGCACATTCAGGCCTGCTGTGCTCTCACTGGAGAGGGGTGAGAGGGATTTGTGCCCACAGGAGGGGAATCTGGAATTACCCTGGGGGTTTATTGTGGTGTTTGGGTTTAACACACATTCCTCCCCTGTCCGTAATAGTGGCAGAATCCTGGAATGGTTTGGGTCGGAAAGGACCTTAAAATCATCCCATCCCACCCTGCCATGGGCAGGGACACTTTCCCCTATCCCAGGCTGCTCCAAGCCCTGTCCAGCCTGGCCTTGGACCCTGCCAGGGATCCAAGGGCAGCCACAGCTGCTCTGGGCACCCTGTGCCAGGGCCTCACCACATAAAAATCTTGACCCTTGAAAGATTTTTGGGCTCAGAACAAGGTATAATCTGAAAACCAACTTCTACATCAAACCCGCGGTGTCACCTCACAGAGATGAAACTTTCTATGACTTGGGCTTAATGAGGGTGGGGTGAGGTGGGGGCAAACTGAAATCTGGTTCAGTAAGAATAATCCTAATTAGAGAGAACTTAACATCCTGAAGAGCTGCGATCTGAATTCTCTCACCATAGATGATACAGTAAGATCCAGGAAGTGCCGTGCAGGGAGTGAAGAGTTTCCATAAATGATTTAGAGTTGTTGGGGAGAATTTGAATGGATGCTGTGGAGTTACCTTTGGAGTTCTCCTGAGAAGTGCCTGCATTCCCTAACCGTTCTCTCTTGTGTTCCCAGACTGTGCCAAGGGCTGGAGTGGATGATGTCCCGGCTGAAGATCAGATGATTTTTAATGACCTCTTTGCACAGACATTGCTTCAGCAGAGCTGTTCCAGTGGCACAGTGGTGGGGTGGATGTATTTATACTGAACTGATGGCGACTGTATTTTCTACATAGCTGCACACACACACACACACGGACAGGAGCTGGGAGCAGGCACAGGAGCAGAGGAGCGCTCTGGGCTCCAGTTTGGTTCAGCTCCTCGGAGGACGCCTTCAAAGCTGTGACCAACCTTCTTTTCAAGCTGCCCCTCGGAACAGCCCTTGGGCGTGGGGAGGACAAAGCGTGGAGAGGAAGGAGCTTTTAATTTAGAGTTTTATTATCCCATTGTAGCCCTCCCTAGTGGAAGTTGTTGGCTTCATTGTTGCAGTAAATCAGCGAGCGAATCACTGGCGTAGGTATCGACTCTCCAGTATTTCTAAGGTTGCCGATGTTACAAGTGCAAAACTCTTCTCCTGTATGTGTACTGTACATATTGTGTATATTTATACCTCAGTCCTAGGTTCATTGCAATCTGCTCAGAGCAGTGTAAAGCTGAATCAGTATGTTGGCAGTAGTACTAATCTGTGACACGGCCATGTCCCCGTGTCGCCAGTCCCGTCCCTGTGTCCGTACGGCTGTAACCTCAATCACACCTTGGCTCTCCACAGCCTGAGAAACAAACTCTCTCTTCAGCCCGTTGCTTGTGTTTTTTCCACGTGATTTTTTGATTAGGGAGGAGGCTGGAATGGATTGGGGCACACGGATTGGGCTTCGAATTCCAGTGTTGGCAAACAGAAAAAAAATTTGCCAAAGAGTTTCAAATGAAATGGATTTTCCTCATTTCTTGTGGTCATCATTGGATTGGGTGATGCTGCAGGTCCTGCCCACTGCTCTCCTTCTGTGCTGTGCTGGTTGATTCGGGTCTGGCAGAAGTACCTTTAGCTGTCAAAAAGGGAAAAGTTATCTTTTTTTTCTTAACCAAAGAAGAGGCACAAAAGTATGTTTGAAAGTGTCACTGGAATCATACAAGTCAGACTCTAATGAAGTGTTTTTCAGAGGAAAAACTCTCTTTGCTACATAAAATATGCGGATATTAAAATGTGCAGATATATCAGTATGCAGTGGAGGGGGCTGGATGGGGTCACAGCAGATGACACTACTTGAAAAGCTCCAGGTGACCCACACGAGCTCCAGGGCAGAACTTCTTGAGAGCAGAACTGCCTTGCATGGTCCCCAGAGCAGTGTGAGGACACTGGGATCACCTTTCCCTGCTGTAGCAGCTGCTGGGATGGCTGAGGGTGGTCAGAATTCCCACTTCAGGGGGTCCAGGCAGTTGGGATGGTTGGAAATGTCAGGCTCTTCTGTGGGAGATGCATTGGGAGTTCAGCAAAGTGGAACAAAGCTGTGTTTAAAACGTTCTTCCCTTTCTCAGCCCCTGTGTCTGGTAAGGATGGAAAAGGCATTTTAAAGACATTTTAAAGCTTAGTTTGAACTTTTTAAGGTGCTTCTCTTTGGTTCTGGGATAATCTGGTCAGCTCCTGCCTTCCCGCCCGCCTGCCTCCCTGGGAGCACGAGAATCCTGGGGAGAGGAGGGGAGGCTCTCTCAAAGTCTGTATTTAACAAAGGCAGGTCAAGAATTTAACTTTTTAATCTATTTTTGGTATCTCCAATGCTCCCTGCCTGGGGGATCTGCTGTCTTTGTTAAACATTAAGGTGTACATGCATATATCTCTAGTGCATGCACATAGATCTTGGTATTTAACTGGTGTATTGCAAAATGTATCAATGTTTGAAGAATTAACAATTTAATGCAAAGACTCAGTTTCTCTGACAGTATCTACAAGCAACAAGCTCTGTGCACACTTGCATATGAAATGGCATTGTACATTTTCTAGTCTAAAAAAAGAAAAAGCAGACTTGCTTCTAAACCCAAGTGTTTGGTTTTTGAGTCTTATGTCTTCCCTGGGCTGAATCCACACAGGTTGGGTGAGCTGGGGGTTGGCTGGTAAGAAAAGGAGCTGTTGCTGTTAGGTGGAGCAGTGTTGGGATTTCTGCTGCTTGGTTGTGCATTTGTAGGAACTCTCTGTCACATGTTGCACGTGTGGTGGTCGCTGCAGGTGTGGGTTGTGTTGCAGGCAGATCCTCTGTGTTTACACATCAGTTAAGTTGGTTTTACTCCTTCCCTCCCTGTGCCACTTCCCTTGCTGAGGCCTCTGAGGTTCACCTTGTCTTGGTTTTCCTGTGGCCACAGAGCCCAGCAGGGCCTGGGAGTGGCTGCACACCTCAGGACTGGCTGTCAGACAGGGCTTTCTGTGCCCTCAGGGGTTTATAATGCAAAAATTCAACTGTTTTCTGCGTGCTGGTCAGTGAACAGCCCAGTGTTAACCTGGCTGCAAACGTGTCATGGGTACCTGTGAGCTTTCTGTGTGTTCTGTATTTTTGAGGGCAAATGTAGCCAGAATTCAGTGGTGGCTGATGTTTCCTGACACATTCTGCTGCTGTCCAGGGCCTTTGGGGTTTAAATGCTGATTTTTGGTCTGTGGGGGTGGTGGGGTTTGTCAGCAGAGGTGACAATTCCAGACTCCCCTGGAATGGTTGCTGTGATTAGCTGCAGATTCTGTGATCAGTTCCAGACTCTGTGATCAGTTCCAGACTGATCAGTTGCAGACTCTGTGATCAATTCCTGATTCTCTGATCAGTTCCAGACTGATCAGTTGCAGACTCTGTGATCAGTTCCAGACACGCCTGCAATGGTTGCTGTGATCAATTCCAGACTCTGATCAGTTGCAGACTCTGTGATCAATTCCAGACTCTGATCAGTTCCTGACTCTGTGATCAATTCCTGACTCTGTGATCAATTCCAGACTCTGATCAGTTGCAGACTCTCTGATCAATTCCTGACTCTGTGATCAATTCCAGACTCTGATCAGTTGCAGACTCTCTGATCAATTCCTGACTCTGTGATCAATTCCAGAATCTCACCTGCAACGGTTGCTGTGCTGGTGCTTTGAAGTGCACGTGTGTGAACTCAGAAATGTTTTAAATTTACTCACTGAGAAGAGCAGCCAAACTTTTGATCTCTCGACCCCTTTGTGTTTTGTGTAAGTGCTCCTTTTAACAGCATTTTCCTTTTCCCTGTGGGGCAATTCCCATTTTCCTCCCAGCTCTGTCCATAGAAAAGCCAGGGAACTTTGCACCAGTGCTGCTCCCACTCGGGGATTGTTGGGCAGGGATTGTCTCACCCTGAGCCATGACCTTGGTGTGTGATGCTGTTGTTTCACCCTCGGGGTTCTGCTGCCTTGGCTTCCAGCTGAAGCTCAAAAGCTTTGCCTTTGTTCTCCATGAAATTCATTCGTAGGAAAAGGGAGGGGCCTTACAAACAGTTATTGAACATATGCTGCAAAATGGCATTTTAGTAGCAAAAACAACGGTCATATTTCAATAATCTGATACTTCAAATGTTTTGGTTTAGCAGATCATCAGTTTGGTAAATCATCTCTGGAATATGCTGGGAATTACACAGGTCTTTAATTGTGAGGAGAGGTGGAAAATAAACTTGGGGAATGTGAACAGCTTCATTTTTTAATATTTTTTTACTTTTTGGGAGGCTGAGTAGCTGCTCTGCTGAGCATTGTGTAGGTGTGTGAATGGTAAATGCACCTGACGGGCACCTTCCCCATCTCTGCAGCTCAAGTGCCTAAAACTAATTCCATAATCAGCTTTATTTCCTCTGCTACGATCCCCATTCCCTTAAAACAGAGTTACATATCTATAAAAGCCTTCCCAGTGTGTGGAAACGAGTGGGTTCTCCCCTCCCTACACCCAGGTTTTAACAGGATTTGTGATAAATTTGTTACAATTCTCCCATCCTGGCCATTCCAAGCACTTTTCCATTTATCAAGCGCCACCCAGTATGCTTTGGGACAGGAAATACTGAATTTGTCTTTGTGTCAGGATGCCTGGCTGGAATTCCTGTCAAGGGACTGTTTAAATAACTCAGTCCAGGAATCCTTGGCCTTGGAAAGCTCCTGGTGGCAGTGGTTCCTTCCTCGCTGGCTGGAGGAGCACGAAGTTTGTCACTGTTGGACTAATTAGGGCTGAAAAGTCGTTTTCAGCTAATTGAGATGAATGTGCTGAGCAGGCCCGGAGTGCTGCACCCAGGGCAGGGCAGGGCTGATCCTGGGCACAGGAGTGGCACAGCAAGGAAAACGGCTTTGCACTCGTGTGATAATCCAGATGTGGCCTGGTTATAAATCCAGAGGTGACTTGAATCTGTCGTTGCAGTGAATGCATTAAATGGCCAAAAATGAGGAATTATAAGGGGCTGCCACGGGATCTTTTTACTTCATGTGTGAGAATCATGAGCAGGAATTCTCTCCTTGCCTTAAGAGGGCCTTACCAGTGAATTTTTCTATTGTAGCTTTATCCTCAGTGGAGTCACTTTACCACCCTGAGCCTTTTAAGCCAGATTTTGGGTGAATAAGGACACGGCTGGGTGGGGTTTTTAAGCTTTTCCTATTTGTAAATGTACAAAACTCGGCTGAAACTGGATGAAGCCAGGAAATGCTGCTTTACCTGGAGGGCTGGGAATCCTTCCTTGGGCATCTTCAGCTCAGTGTTCTCCTTGTCTCACTGGGGAGGGGGCCAAGAAAAGCTGGATTCTCTTGTGGAGAGGTTAAAAAACCAGCTGAGAGCAGGGAGCCCGAGCACATCTGTGGGTCTGGGGTGTGTGACCGAGGAATGGGGACAGCCCCGGTGTCTCTCTGTCTGTGCCGTGTGTCCGTGGATGTTTCCGCATCCTCGGTTTTCTGCTCCAGCCGCGGCGCTCGGCTGGAGGAGCCGCTCTGAGCCGGGCTCAGCCCCTGCCAAGGCCTGGCTTTCCAAGGCTGGGCTGCCATTCCGGCCTGCAGCACTACCCTGCGATTGCTCGGGTGTGATCTGGCTCTGCCCAGGTGTTGTTACGTGTCCTGGCTGTTGTTTACAAAGGGGAGGAACATCCGTGAGCCTGCAGCAATCCTACAGCGGGGTCAGGTTTCCTTTGCTCGCTGGCACTTTGTACTCCTCTCTCTCTCTCCAGACTTTGTCATCTTCCTGAAAGAAACGCAGCCAGGCCGTGGCCGATGCTGAGACTGCAAGAAACTTTCATTCCAGAATGTATAAAATGATGGCTTCAAATTAATCCCGAGCCTTGGGGGGGCTGGCGGCTCCCAGCTGGAGCCCTCCTGTGTCTGCATTCACGCGAGGGTATTAAAGTCATTTAGCCAAAACATTTTATAGAGCTATTTATTGTAGCAAAGGAAAACCAGGGTTCTATTAAGCAACTTTTTTTTTCCTGAAATTTGATCAGAGCATTCCTTGGATTGTTTCCCCTTTGCCACTTTCTGTCTTTGAAACTCTGGTTTTCATGCGGCTGAAGGGAACTCATTCCGTTCTCTTAATTCTTGTTGAAGTGGAACAAATACAAATTTGGGCTGGAATTGGGCTGGGGAGCTCTGTACCATCATATTTATGCATTTATAGATGATGTCAATTGCTAATTCTTTAAAACCTACCAGTATTTATGATTTTAAGTTGAAAAACACTTGTCAAAATGTGCCTGTTTGCATTAAACTTTGTGTGCGGGAGTTGCAGTGGAAGCTTTCAAGCAACTATGTGATTTCTGACATTGTTTTGGGGCTGTTTAGGTGTTTTTGGGGTGAGATGTTCTGTTCTGCACAGCCTGTGATGGGGGGTTTGTTTGGGGAGGTTTGGTTGGGGTGGTTTTGGTGATAAGTCTGTGCTGGTTGCTGTCAAGAACAGGAATTAAAATGAGTGTGAAATGTTGTTTTCCTGTCGGAAATGCTGAACCCCAGGGCTGTGCCCCTCTTCCATACCCACATATCACACCCAGCTACCTGTGAGTGCTGGGGGGCTACAGGAAGCTTCTTAAAAAAGCAAAAGAAATGGAGCCAGAGCTGGGTTAGGAGGTAAAATCCCCAGTTTTGTGTTCAGGGACTGGATGTGGCACTCAGTGCTCGGGTCTGGGTGCCAAGGGGGGTCGGGTGCAGCTTGGGCTCGGTGACCTGGGAGGGCTTTTCCAGCCTCGGTGACCCCGGGGTTGTGTAAAGGGTTCCTGTCGCTGCGCGCAGCAATAGAAAGAGCAAACTCACACCAAGCTGTAGAAAGCAGAAGTGAAGTGTCTTTATTTTGATTCTAACTTTTATATAGAGATATCTACATAATAGTGATTGGACAGTGTCATTCCACCCCTCAGGGGGATTGGTCAAAGCCTTGGAGCTCCAGTTAGCAAAACATGAGATTAGAAAGAGAAAAGAATGTCCCAGTTTATCTTGTTTTCTTACAGAGTTCGTGAGAAGGAGAAACCTTCTTCGGACTGCACGTCCACAGGTTCCTGCCCAGCTCTGCAGCCCCACCAGCCCTGGGGGGAATTTGGGGTTCCCTGGGTCCCTTCCAGCTGGGCAGTAGCTGCATCCATGTGGTAATCCCGTGGAATAACATCTGTGGGTCCCTTCCAGCTGGGCAGTAGCTGTATCCATGGGGTAATCCTGTGGAATAACCTGCTTGGGTCCCTTCCAGCTGGGCAGTTGCTGCCTCCATGGGGNGCTGCATCCATGGGGTAATCCCGTGGAATAACATCTGTGGGTCCCTTCCAGCTGGGCAGTAGCTGCATCCATGGGGTAATCCCATGGAATAACCTCTGTGGGTCCCTTCCAGCTGCAGTAGCTGCATCCATGGGGTGATCCTATGGAATAACCTCGCTGTAAAGTAATGCATGGGCAGATGGAGTTCTGGGAGTTCTGAGGAATAAGGAATTGCAGCAAAGCCCCTGTTAGGATGGTGGAGGAGATGCCAAAATGCCTCTCCACATTCCTTATCCTCCCACCTCCGCTTGTAGCCGTGCTGGCCGGAGTTGTTTCCTTCGGGACAGGCTTCTCCCAGCAGGGTGGGCTCTGGCTCGGGTTCCTCCCTGGAGCTGCTGCTCTGCCTGCCCAGGGAAGCTGTGGCTGTCCCTGGATCCCTGGAAGTGTCCCAGGCCAGGCTGGACACTGGGGCTGGAGCAGCCTGGGGCAGTGGGAGGTGTCCCTGCCCACGGCAGGGAGTTGGAATTAAATAATCTTTAAGGTCCCTCCCAACCCAAAGCAGTCTGGGATTCCATGATTCTCCTGGGACATTTTTGTGGCGAGTGAGGGAATGCTGAGCTGCCTTAAAGCCAGGTCTTTTCCTGCCTTTTTCCTCCTAACTCCATTATTCCTTGACTTTGGTATGACTTCTGAAAACTGCTTTTAGTTTTCCTTGGAATCCAGTTAAGTATCAGGTGATTCAAAAAGAAGCCACCGTTCTCACACGTTATTTTTGTCTGGTTTCGCCCAACTGTGCATTTCCTTAGGCCTTTACACCTGGTGTATGGAACTGTGAATAGGCTTTTTAACAGAAAATGTTACTTTTTGGCTCTTTCTCTTAAGCGTATAAAAATTAAGACTGCTGAGCTCTCCCTCGTCATTGTTTTTTTAATTAATGCATTTTAAATTAATTTAATAATTAATACTTTTTTGGATGCTATTACCACTTTTTAAATTACAGGTTGTGTTGCTACTCTCTTGTTGCACAGTCTGCATTGCGTTATTCTGAATATGTTTTTAGTATAATATGGGGATGAAATACATGTAAAGCTACAAGAATAGTCAAAAATATTGATAATAAATAGAGTTAATTCTTGTCATTAATTTTTCAGTTCTGACTTGGTTTTTGCCTTCATTCTTCAGAATAGGAAGGGTTTTTTCTGTTTCAAATATGTATATACCTATATATATGTAGGCAACTCGTGGGGTCATGTAAAGAGATGCAGATTTCCTTGGGAACAATGAAAAAGGTCTGAATTTTTGTACAGAAATAAAGATTTAGTGTAAATGTTGAAGAGTTCTGAGGGAAGGCCTTGTGCTGTGCGATCCTCACAGATGTTGTGTCACTTCCTGTGTGTTTGGCTTTGAAACCTGAGTTAATGGGTGGAAATCAGAGCTGTGTAAGCAACAAATAAACCAAACTGTCTGTGTGGAGCTGGCCAGGGAATTTCTTGGAGATCCACCGTGCCTGGGATGCCAAAGGTGCTGCAGGGACCGGGTTTAGCTGGGAAAAGGAGGAAGGTCCTGAACTTTGCTTGATAGGCAAATTTTCCTGAGAAATCCCAATGTCTGAAGGGTCCTCCAGGGATGGGGACTCCACCACTGCCCTGGGCAGCTGTGCCAGGGCTGGACAACCCTTTCCATGAAGAAATGTTCCCTAATATCCGATTTAACCCTCTCCTGGCACAGCTTGAGGTTGTTCCCTCTCATCCTTGTTCCCTGGGAGCAGAGCCTGACCCCTCCCTGGCTCCAAACTCCTTTCAGGTAAGTTGTAGATAAAAATAAGGTTCCCCCTGAGCTTCCTTTTCTCCAGGATAAAATCCTGGAGTGCTGGCCGAGTTTTCCATCAGTGTGGGCTGTTCCTTAGGGAGGAGGGGAACAGAGAGGAACAGCTCCTCTTGGCCATCCTGTGGGCAAGGGCAGCCTGAATCCAGGCACAACAATTTTTCCACCACAGGCTCAGACCATTCATTCCTGGTGTTTTCAAGAGACTGCTTGGATAATGCATATACTGCATGTTGGTAAGTTTGGTCTCCTTTAACTGAGATAAGGTGGGAAAATCCCACTCTTGCAGGATTTTCCTGCCAGGAGCAGCAGCAACCACTGCTCCATGCTGAGCCTGGTGAGGGAATGACAGGGCCAGGACAGGGTGGCTGCAGCAGGGAGAGAGAGAAGGGGTTGGAGGGTATCTGGGCTGCAGCTACTTGGAGATTTAAAACGAAACCTGATTTCTGCTCTTCCAAAAGCCAGAGACCCCTCGGGATTTTGACCACTGGGTTTTCCCTTCCTCCCCTTTCCTCCTCACAGGAAGGGGAAGAGACAGCCCAGCTCTGAGGCTGGGTCGTTTCGTCAGAAGGTGTCTCTGCCCGGCAGCGACGCGGAATCTGTGGTGTGGCAGGGATTTGGGGAGGCAAAGGGAATAAACCCATTGTTGTTGTGTTTCCTGGTGCTGGGCACAGCTTTGCTGAGGGCTCTGTGGTCCCTTCCTGTGCTGTGGCAGATGGCAGGGCTGACATGACCCATCTGCATCCCAAACAAGGATGGCAGGACTGGAGCTGCTCCAGGAAGGCTGTAATTAGCTGCACTTCCTTTCCAGTCCAACCCGCATCCAAACCTGGAATTATTGTCGGTTTCTGAGCACAGAGAGTGGCTGGGGAGTCGGTGTTCCTGTCCTGCCAGCACTTCCCAAAGATGCTGGGAAGGATTCTTGTGGCTGTCCTGCGCAGGGCCAGGAGCTGGATTGGAGGATCCCTGTGAGTCCCTTCCAAAGCAGGCTTTGAAGCTGTGTGAATCTGTGATTTCTTGCTCCAGCTCCCCCTCAAGCTGCTCCCTTCCAGGGAGGCCAGATGGGGGCAGGATCCTCCCTTTTATTCGCAAATGCTTCCGATGAAAAGAGTTTTATTTTGCTATATCCAAGGGAACGAAATTCTCTAGGCCAGTGCAGCCACCGAAAAAAATCCCCTGCCCCCCTCCTCCCCTTGTAGTACCACAAACACTTGTGTGGGGTTTGGGGAAATAATTACCATAAAACTGCTGGTAAGCGAAGCAAACAAGGGAAAACTTTGTATGTGGAGCAAGGAATCACAGAATCACTGGAGTTGGAAAAACCCGCCAAGATCATCGAGTCCAACCATCCGCAGCACTGCCAAAGCCACCGCTGCCCCATGTCCCCAAGTGCCACATCCACAGGGCTCTGAAATCCCTCTGGGATGGGGATTCCACCACTGCCTGAGCTGGACAACCCTTTCCATGAAGGAATTTTCCCCATATCCAGCCTGTCCCTCCCCTGGCCCAGCCTGAGGCCGTTTCCTCCTCCTCTTCCTCCCCTGCTGTGGGGTTGTTCCTGTCGATCTCTCCCGTGCCGCGTGTGTTTTTGCAGACCATCATCCTTCCTCTGCACCATCAGCTGAACGTGCTGCTAAAGCTCAGCCACCTCTGAGCCCCAGCAAACGTGATGCAGTAATTTAATGATGTTTCACAGACCAGTAACCCCCCGAAGCGAGTTTTTATCTCTCAGGATGAGCTTTTATCACAGGCAGTCACAGCAATTTCATGCTGTTTCGCTGGGCTCCTGCCGTGCCTGGGACAGTCTATCTTTAGTCTTGCCTTAGTTTATCCTGCTTCTGCTTTTTAAAAATACCCTCCTTCAGTAAATTTGACATTTTTGTGTTTTCTGGTATTTCTCCACAGTGATGGGTTGTTTTTACATGGAAGTTTTTGCTGGCTGTCAACAGCAGGAAAATTGTGTCATTGTAGGAACAACTCCATACCTGAAAATGATTTACTTGATTTGCAGTGTCACAGCCAAAAAAATTCAATACACAATAATATTTGTTCCATGTGTATTGCTCAGAAATCTGTTTGGATTAACAACACTTCTGCAAGAGTTAGATTGGGTTTTTAATCTTTACTGTCCTCTTCAGCAAAGATATTCTTGCTGGGGAATCTCCAGCACTGAAAAGGTTCAACGTGGTGTAACCTGTGTTAGATCAACACCGAATTTTCAGGCTCTGAAGGGAATTATTGCATTAAACCATCCCACCCTTCAGCAGCCCTGATGAGCAGACACCGAGGATGTGCTCGAGATCTGTCATGAGACATTCCCATACGGAAGGTGAGTTGTGTCCTTCCCTGGAAACCAGCGTGTCCACGAGCAGCTCGTTCCTGCTGCCCGTGGGGTGATGGATTTGCTGAGGGCTGTGGTGCCTGGGCCACCTCTGCCCCAGCCAGGGGAGTTGTGCAGCTGCTTCTGTCCCTCCACTGTCATTATCTCGCTTTATTTAAAGCCCCATGAAGTCATCAGGAGTTCAGCCTCCCGTGGAATGGTTTTCAAAGAAATGAGCTGAAAGTCTGCCAGACTCTTGGAAATGAAAACTATTTAACGAATAAAGGGTTCTTCCCCCTTGATCCCTCACTGCAGAGAAAACGTGCATTAAGGAGCCTGGATCATTTTGGACAGAAGAAGGAGACAAAGGTGGAGAGATCAGTGTGTGGGACTGGGGAGGGGCTGGGGGCACCTCTGGCCTTTCTGGTGTGAGGGTGAGGGCAGGACCACGGCTTTCCTTAGCAAAGGTCTAGAGAGAATCACAGAATTGTGGAACCACAGAATGGTTTGGGTTCAAAGGGACCTAAAGATAGCCAGTTTAATCATCCAGGGGCAGGGACACCTCCCACTATCCCAGGTTATTCCAGCCTGGCCTTGGACACTTCCAGGGATCCAGGGGCAGCCACAGCTGCTCTGGGCACCCTGTGCCAGGGCCTGCCCACCCTCCCAGCCAGGAATTCCTTCCCAATATCCCATCCATCCCTGCCCTCTGGCAGTGGGAAGCCATTCCCTGTGTCCTGTCCCTCCAGCCCTTGTCCCCAGTCCCTCTCCAGCTCTCCTGGAGCCCCTTTAGACCCTGGAAGGGGCTCTGAGCTCTCCCTGGATCCTTCCCTTCTCCAGGCTGGACATCCCCAGCTCTCCCAGCCCAGCTCCAGCTGTCCCTGGTGTGAGTTACTCAGGTAAGATCCCCACTGATGCCGCTGGTGGAGCATCAGTGGGATCAGTTCAGTTTGCAGAAGTTTCTGCTGGCTCAGGAGCTCCTGCAGGTGACCCCACTGAGGAGATGTCCCCTAGGAGAGCATGGCCCAGTGCCAAGTGAGTGAGGGGAGGTAATTTGTGATGTGATCGTTCCTTATTGTGTTTTAATGTCCCTTTATTGATGCAGTAACAAAGTTTTATTTTCTGGGTTTTATTGTCTGGAGCCGCTGCAGAGCGGTGGGAGCCCAGCAGATTCCTTGTGGCTGCTCAGTGCTGTTAATAATAGTGCAGAGAAGAATGACTCCTGCTGGCTGTTGTGCTGGTGCCCTCAGTGCTGTGTTAGTGACCTTTCACAGAGCATTCTGCCCCTGGGAACTGCTGCTGCAGAGCATTCCTGGCCACGGCCAGCAAGCAGTCTTAATATTTTATGGACTACTGCAGGTTGTATTTCAGGATATGAGATACCAGCCCAGCAATGCCAGTCAGGAATGTGAAGCACGTTGCCTTTTCCCCCCTCGTTTTACAGTCAGAGGTGTTCCAACCTTTCATAGAAATATGTTCCTTTTAAACCAGCAGAGTGAGAAAGAATATTTTAAAAAATGTCTCAGACAGAGGCTGCAGTTTGCTAAATGCTGTGGCATCAGACATGTGAGCTCTGGCTCAGCATCCTTCACGGTGGGGAGACTGAAGGTGCCTGGTCAGTGGGAAGATTTGGTTATTCTGGGATTTCTGGAGTAGATTCATTGAGCTTCCATCTAAGTCTTCACCTTGTTTTGCAGCAGTTTCTGTGATCTTTGGGCAATTCTTGTCACAGCCCATGAAGTGCACGTTTGATTTTCCATAGATTGTTGGAAGCAGGCTGCAGTGTAGGGGAGTCAGAGGGGCTTGGAGGGAGAGGGATCACAAGGCAGGGAGGATCACAAGGACATTGCACTGGAAGCTCCACAAATGAACCCTGCACTGATTGGAGAACTGTTGGAATGGGGAAGAGGGATAGTAACACTTTTCATTCTTTTACCCAAAGAGAAAAAAGGTGAAAAGGACTCAATCACAATTTTACCTCAATCACAATTTTACCTCAATCACACCTTTGCATTCAGAGTTTGTTCCCTCTGAAGAAAGCACATCCTTGGTGGAAAAAGGGTACGGAGGCCTAGGGTCCAAATATTGGATTTCTTCCCTCTGTTCTCACCCAGGGCACGAACATCCTCCAGCAGTGTCAGGGCAATGGTGGAACTGGGAAAGGCAGCAGAGGCGATGGCAGAATGAAGGTGATGCTCTGCTCACGGTGTCAAAGGGAGTGTTCAGCGCTGTCCCTCCATCCCAGAGGATTTCCGGCAGGGAATGCCTCGGAGCTGTAGCTGTGTGAATCCATCCCTTTTCTGGTGGCCGTTGGGGCGATGGGGAAAGCTGGCAGGGCTGTACCATCCCACGTGAAACCTTCCTGCTGCTGAGCTTTGGTAGAAATGTGAGGGCATGAAACGATCTGAGTGTGCTCTGGGATAGAAATGAACCTGGCCCTGGTTATGGTTTCTCTATAAATTGTTTCAGCCCAGTTCCGCAAGAAACAAAAACGCTGCTCTAAATTCCCAGGAAGGAGTTCAGTGAGGAGCTGGGGGAAGGCTGCAGGACATGGAAACCAGTAGGTCTGGAAATCTGAGGTGAAATGTGAGGCTGGCACACTGTGAGAAACCTGGAATGTGTCCTGATGGCAGCAGCACTTGGGGTGCTGGGGTGGGACAGTGGTGAGTGGGCACCTGGGGGGGAGCACCAAGAAGGAATTTCTTCCAAGAAGCAATATTCCAAGAAGGAATATTTTCAGCAGTAACCCACCCTGGGGAGGGGGAAGCACCATCAGTGCAGGGCAGCAAACCAGGCTGCTCCCAGCTCCATCCAACCTGGCCTTGACACTCCCATGGATGGGACAATCCTGAACAGATCAATCTGCTTCTACAATAACAGCTCTCCCTGGAGCTGCTGTGAGATTTGCAAAATGGGGCTAATAATGAAACAGTTTGTCTTTCAAAGATAAAAGAGCTGAGTTATTTTACTGCAGAGTACTGAGGCAGAGGCTTGTCCAAAGGGCCAAGTGTGGGAGGCAGGGTAAGAGCTGAAACTCTGGCTGCCAATCAGGGCTTTTCATCGGCATTTGCAGCCGATAGCTGTACCTCTGTTCTAAAAATATAAAAGTTTATTTGTCTTATAAATAGCAGGAAGAAGAAAAGATTCGAGAAGAACCTCACCTTCCTTTCCTAGTTTATAGTAACTGATATTAATATTCCAAAACCTGAATATGTTGAGTTGGGTGCTGTATCTCAGCTTCCCCCATCAGCTCCTGTTCAGAAATCTGATCAATACAATCAGAGCTGGCTTTGAATTCTTGAGGAAATTTGCCTTTGCTGTATCTTCTTTCTGATGAGCACCCATGTCTAAGGCCCTGTGGCTGTCTTGGGAACATTAGCAGGGGAGATAAATTAGGCTGCTTGACATCACCTTGTGGATAAATATTTTCTTTTAGGATTCTCAAAGGCCCTAAGTAAAGAACAGGGGAGGCTGTGACAGATGCTGTCATGTGAGGAGAGCTCTCCTCATGCCAAAGGCACCAGTGAATATCTTGTGTCGATACACAGGATCTTTTACACTCTCATTTTATATCTTCAGTGTTGGGGCTTTTAAATATTAACCTAATTTTTAAGTTTCTACAACCAGCTGGAGGTGCATCTGTTCATGTGATTTCTCTTTGCTTTATCAAATCTCATAATGAAAAAAACAACAAATACTTGGCATCTTGTTTATATTCTTTTCAGTTTGGGTTTGTTTGGATTTTTTTCACCACTTTGACTCTTCTTCTGATTCAGTGTTTGAAATTTTCTGGTGGAACACTTCCTATACTAAATTTGATTGGCGAGGCCACAGTTCCTTCTCTGTCCAGAAACATTGGGAAGCATTAAGTGAATTTTGGTTTCATATCAGTATCTGTTTATTCCTCCTCTTCCAGCAAAGTCTTTTTGAGCCACAGGAGCACAGTGAGTGTTGGTTTACACACCACACAGCCACTACCTTGTGCTGCTGCTCACCCCAGATCAGCCCATCAGCATCAAAAAATAAACCTGAAGATAAGACACTGGAGGGGATCTACTCACAGCGCTTTGATTCACTGCCACCAAGTATTTGTTATGATCTAATATTTTCTATTAATACTTTGAGCTAGAGGATGAGCAGCACTGAAGTAAAAGTGGAATTCTTGGTAGAATATGGATCCTTTCCTAAAAACCTTTTTGTTTGTAAGGCAAGAGCCAATCCCTGACAAGGCCTGTGCTCCCAGCCTGGTTTCATCCAGAAGAAAAAAGATTGGCCAGCTGTAAAAAGGGAGGGGTCAGGGAAATAGAAGTATATTTAATTTGGAGACAATCCTTTGCATTTGTCCAACCAAGCCCCTCACTTCTTGTTTTTTTGGTAAAAATGCTCTCCACAATATTTCTATACATTAAACCAGAAGTTGCTGGAGGAGCCTTGCAGTGGGGAATGGTGAAAAGAATGAGAAGGAACTCACTGGTGGGAGGTTAGAAATAGACACAGTGGCACAAATCTGTATTTAAATGTCCTTTTCCAATGCTACAATGCTTGTTAAACCCAGGTACATCAGGAGGTTAAATATAGCACCTGGGATGTCAGGACATTTATCCATCATGCCCTGAGTGGCTCCTGTTGGATAAGCAGGACTGATTAACTCAATAGTTAAATAAGTTAAGCGCAAGAACATATTTTTTGCTTTAAAATTTTGTGACCGAAATGCAAAACAACATCTTTTTCTGCCTAAGTGCTTTTGCAGCGTTCTGCCTTCAGTTCAGAACTGCTGAGCCCATGCTTATTTATGTGCCGTGGATAAATTTGGCCTGGTGTGTTCACCTGGGGCAGAGCTGCCAGGCTCCACCTAGGGCACAGTTAATGCTTTTGAAATATTTGTCCTCCAGAAAGTCAAATTCACATTCTTACAACAAAGTCAAAAGCTGCGCTTGATGATCTTGGAGGCCTTCTCCAGCCTTAATGACTCTATGGTTTTATGAATATCCCATCAGAAATCAGAGTCAGGCATGAATTCTCACAACTAAGCAATTAAAAAAAAAAAAAAAAAGGAATATTAACCTTTAGTATTCCCTTTACTTCATACATGTTTGGAACAGGGAGGTTTGGAGTGCCCATCCCTGGAGGTGCCTGAGGAATTCCTGGACGTGGCACTCAGAGCTCTGGGCTGGGGACAAGGTGGGCATCGGGCACAGCAGGGATTCCATGGGCTGGGAGGGCTTTTCCAGCCTCAGTGACCCGGGATTCTCCTTGCCCACACAATGGTGATAGCTTTATCACAGCTGTTCCTTGAGGTTTGGAGCTGAAGGAGCAAAACAGCAAAATGCAGGAATTGAAATATTTTCTCAAGTGACCCAAGAGCACCCTCCTCCCCTTTTGGTGCTCTGATGCCAGAACAAAAATCTTACGTTCAGCCTAACTTTTCATTTCACCAATAATCCTCCTGGTTCTTGGCCCCCTTCTGGAATTTCCATGGGTTATTCCATGTTTTTTCCAGCCCTGAGCTGTGCTGCTGAAGACCTGCCATGTTTCACACTGAAGACAGCTGCATTTCAGTGGCAGAAAAAGTGGTGCTGGCGTCCTGTGTGTAATTTTAGCCTCGTTTAGTGTCTTTCTAAATAAGATGCATTGAACAGCAGTGTAAAATGGTCTGAAGGTGATGTTCCAGTAACGCAGGGCTTGCAGAGTATCACTGAGGGAGAAATTGTTTGCAGGAACTTCCAGGATTGAGCGGGAAATGACAATAATGGATTACATGTTCAGTAAGGAAAGCTGGCCCTTCCCTCCATTAAGGTTTGTTCTTGGTAATGAAGGTGTCACTTTTTGCATCCAGTCTACTGAGAAGCAGCACTTGGGAGGAAAAGGAGCCCCTGAGTTATTTCTGGAATGCAGACATGGAGGATTGGGATCAGAGAGCAGCAGGTTACGCTAAGGTTGCTCTCCAGAGGCTCCACCAACACGCTGTGCTCATTTCTGGACAATTTCAAAAGATGTTAAGAAATTGAAATAAACAGAAATCAGATTAAAAGGGGAAGGACTGCCTAGTAAAGCAAAATGCAGAGTAATTGGAAGTGGCTTGCCCAAAGGAGACAGGGAGGGGTCTGCAGCTCTGGGCAGAGTCTAAAATACTTGGCAGTAGTGAATGAGATGTGATATTTCATCTGGATATAAATATGAACTTCTGGAAAGAGTTAAGGAAAAAGATGTCTCTCAAGGGCTCCTGGCAATCATTTATTGAATTATGTGGTCTAGCACATGGAAAGGGATCATTGTTGATGTTGGCTTTTGAATGCACCTCCTTGAAGAACCAAAGTCAACTCTATTTGTCAGGCGAGTGATCCCCTAAGAAGTCACGTCTGTTTTCATCACCCTGGTTCTGCTCCATACCTCACGGCATTCCTGACCTTCCAAAATACCAGGGTTGCTCCCCTGTCACTTAATCTGTTTATCAACTCTTCTTAGACTTCCTTCACCAGGCATGTCAGCTCTTTGTTGGGTTCCTTCCTTGCAAACAGTCACTTTTCACATGTTCACATGTTCTGCGTGTTCAGCTACGAAACGTTTCATAAGTGATAAAAATATTGACACCTGATTTGCATCAAGGTGAAAAAGCACTTCAGGTGTAGTGATGGGGTGAAATTAAAGACGTGTTTATCCTAAACATTTAGTTTGCAGTGTGGACTCCTCGAGTTCAGAGATTCTTGAATTCGGATGGTGTTTATTCAGGCACAAAATAGGAATGAAATTACCTCTATCAATTAAAATTCAATGTTCTCATCAACTCTGATAATGTTTTTTCCTTTGGAGCTCTCCCTTGGGTTTGCCTGGGGCTCCATCTCACCGAGCCCTGGTGAGCTCCAGCCAAGCTCTGGCGTGTTTTGGGTTTCCTGAGGAGCCTGGAGGTGCCCAGCTCCCTCTCCCTGATGTTGCTGAGAACAGGTGGCCTCCTCCGGGGTCACCGAGTATATTTAGGGATGAAACTCGAGCGGGCTGGAGCCAGATTGGCTGTGTGGGCCACACACGTCACCGGGAGCCGCTGAACCCCTCGCTCTCGCCCAGTGCTGCTCAGGAGGGAAGACTGGAGAGCCTTTGCTCCAAAGGATATTTACTGGATGTCGCTGGTAAGAACATTTTAAATGCATTTTGCTTCTTTTCCTCAGAAGAGGATCTTGAGCTGTTTCCCCACTGCGCAGTTTTTTGGGAGTAGTTGTCGTGCTTTGCCCATGGAAGTCAGGTTTTCTGTCTGAATAACCGGCTGCAGATTGGAGGAGGAGGAAAAGACCTGGAATGGGGTTTGGAAGTGTGGCTGAAGGTTGTAACAGAGACAGGTTGAAGAGATTTGTGTTTAAATGCAAACCCCTGTTCTTGAGTTTATTCATGCTCCTCAGCCTACTGTTTCACAGGACTCGTCACTCATTATTTGAGTTATTCTGAATTTACTTTAATAGTTAACAATACGCTTTTTCCAATTCATTTTTTGGCCATTTTTCTCAGCCCATTGGGACTAAAAAGGGCCAGTATTGCGTGTTCCTATATTTAACCTGCATGACTTGACTTCCCTTGCCTCAGAAGGAATTGCAGTTTAGCCAGCTCAACCCAACCGCCCCATCAGTTGGCAGGATTAGCTTACACGGCAAATATCCCTGGACTCAGGAGCAGCTGTTCCAAAGCCTCATCCCCTCCCAACATTACAAACAGGGCTGCAGACTCGGGTGGAAAATTGTAGCTTTGCCTCACAGCAAAACCAGTGTGTTAATTAATTCGTTCAAAGGTTCTGACACTAATCCGTGCTCTGTGCTTCAGCTGACTCGATGGATTTTCATCTTTTCCAGGTCTGAAGAAATAGAGAGAAAAAAGCCACAAGAGCTTAAAAAAAAAAAACCCAGAGCATCTCTATAGGCTGATGCTGGGAAGATAGAAATTGCCCCATTAACCTAAGGTCACTTAAAAAAATATTTACGATATTTTTCTACATTATGCTCTTACTTATGAATGAATATAGTAGAATATAAATCTCCCATTCAAACAGGAGCTTGAATGATATAATGAAATAACATAGAATAGTCACAGAGAAAAGAAAAACACTTCAAATAATTCTGTTGTAATGAAAATATCACATGTTTCAGGAGGTCTCTTCTTTTTTATTTTCATTGGATCCAGTGTTGGTGTCATAACTACTGGAACGACATATTTGTCCAAAATTGTAATTTATATCAGTATGTTTGAAACTCAATCCAATGTTTTTCCGTAACAGATCCCAACTTTATTTAGGGTCTGACTAGTTACTAACCATGACCCCAAGAGCTTTATGAGCTTGACTTGTACCTTCTCGTGGTATTTTCAGTCCTGGGCTAATACTGTTTATTCTCATTTTCACCTACTGCGTGACCAGTGAGTGGGGGAGAGACAGAAACAAACCCTCAGAATGGAGGAAGAAGAATATGAGGAAGTGGTGGAGGTAAGAAGAAAATGTGAGAGTGGAAATGTTTGTTTCCTGCCTTGTGACTGAATGCATTAATCACCTTCCTGAGACGCTGCTCAGGAGCAGAGGTTGCTGTTTGCTCTCTGAAGATTAGGGGATGATTAGATATCTATTAAATGGTTTAATCAGTAAAACAACAACAACAACAACAGTTGCTCTCGGTGGAGCAAAGTCTCCTGGTTCCTGTCATAGTTTCTCAGTTTAAATAAGGACTGGAACCGTCCCACACCCACAGTGCGAGGTTTTCTGATTACTCCCTGTGTAATTATAGATGCCCTGGGCCAGCTCTTTTCCCTCCTGGCTTGCCCTCTGTCACCCAATCCATGCTGGAGAAGATGACTTTGGAAGCCCCTTTCTAGCCCTGCCTCTGCAGAAACGCAGCAGCTTTGTGCCACCAGGGCACCACGAACCAATTTAGCCTGAGACGCTGCAGGGATGGAGCCAGGTTTAAGTGACAGGACAAGGGGGAGGACTTTGAACTGACAGAGGGTAGATTTAAATTAGATATCACAAAGAAATCCTTCCCTGTGAGGGTGGGGAGGCCGTGGCACAGGTTGCCCAGAGAAACTGTGGATTCCCCATCCCTGGAAGTGTCCAAGGCCAGGCTGGAGCAGCCTGGGACAGTGGGAAGTGTCCCTGCCCATGGCAGGGGATTGGAATAGAGGACAGAGGATCTCAAAGGTCCCTCCCAACCCAGGGCATTCCGTGATTCCATGATTCTGTGTCCACAGAGGTGCATCACGGATTAATTTGCCAGTAGGTCATTTGAACTCACAGATGCTGAATTATATAGTCTCAGGAAATTGAATAAAAAGTTCCCCAGGAACTGGGCAACCTACAGCTGGAGCCACGGGAACAATAACTTTGCTGTTGAAACAGTACACGAAATTAACAGCGTGCTCTTACTTGTTGCATTGCTACTACTCTGAAATTAACTTATGTGTTACGAAACACACAAAGTCTTGTAAAATATCACTCAGTGTTTGAGGAAAAGAACAAGAGTATAAATGTAAACATACTACAGCTCATTGTCACCACACTGTGTTCAGTGGACTGTTGATTTCAGGTGGTGTGAGGGCACTGCAAGCTTTATATATTTCAAATAGTGAATGAAGTAAAGCCAAATAATTTGCCAGCCGGACTAGTTAAATACATTTTGGAAAATAAGTGTTACCACTCATAAAATCAATTTTAAAGACATTTTACTACCTAACTACAATGACACCAACCCTTCATTAAAATTCTTATTTCCATGTTACTTGTAATTGCCTTTATGCTTCCTGTGCATTGTGTGCTCTCTGTAATGGATATTTATTTGCTCTCATTGTTTATTTATTCCAGCAGGAATTATGGTGTGTTGGGCTTTTTGTTCACACGGTCCCATTTCATCCTCTGTTTTTAATTTTCTGTGACCACCTTGCTGTAACCACATCCCTTGGGCACAGCGAGGAGGCACTGCTTTAGCAGCTTCCCTCGGGATACTCGTGGTGAGATGTTAAATAAAAGAGAAACAACAGCATCCTGTACAATTTTAAGCCTTTCCAGAATCTTAATTCCCGTATCAATCCAAGATTTTAAACCCGTGAGTTTGATCAGAAATTCACCTGCTGAAAGAGTAAGACATGGTTGTTAAATATTGAGCGGCTGAGGCATCGCCAAGGATTTTAAGATGCTGTTTTTTAACTTTCTCTGGAATTATGAGCCATTGCTTGATGTTGTAGCTGTCTTGGGATGTTCAAAAATCCACAGTGAGTGATACAAACTTTTGCTGCTGAAGGACTTGAGGTTTTTTTGGAAGGTTTTGTAGAAAGTTTGTGGAAGATTTTGCAGGGGGGTTTGTGGAACGTTTTGCGGAAGGTTTTGCAGTGAGTTTTGTGGAAGGTTTTGTAGAAAGTTTGTGGGAGGTTTTGTAGAAAGTTTGAGGGAGATTTTGTAGAAAGTTTGTGGGAGGTTTTGTAGAAAGTTCGTGGAAGGTTTTGTAGAAAGTTTGTGGGAGGTTTTGTAGAAAGTTTGTGGAAGGTTTTGTGGAAGGTGGGTCCAGCATGGAAATCACCTCAGAACAGCCCAATATGTTGCAGCTTGGGATGTACAGCTTGGTCGCTTGAACTAACTTTGAGGAAGAGCTCTGAGAAAGCGGCTTAAATTTGAACGAGAAATTTTTTAGGTCCAAAGGGTTTTTTTCATTCCCGCACTTGCGGCAAGTGACCCCGGGCAAACACCGCCGAGGAGATTTTCCAACATAAAACCCGCGTCTTCCATTTTCCCGTTGCGCAAGCGAAGCGCATCCCGCGCGCAGCGGGTGCTGTTCATGCAGCGATGTTTTTAAAAGCTTTTTCCCGGAATTTCTGAGCAGGGCAGGTGCCGGAGGCCGAACCGAGACCTCGGCGGTGTCGGCGGTGCCGGCCGCTCCCTCAGCGCGCTCCCCTCAGCGCGGCCGCCATTTGCCGCGGGACAGCGCCACCGCGTGGCCGCGGGCGGGAAGTGGCGGACGGGGAATAAATTTTTCCCCGAAATCCGACAAAAACCTCCCCCGGCACAACCTGGGGCTGTTTCCCGTTGTCCTGTCGGTCGTTCCCTGGGAGCAAAGCCCGACCTGGCTGCACCTCCTGTCGGGGCGTTGTGCAGAGCCAGAAGGTCCCCCCGAGCCTCCTTTTCTCCAGGCCGAGCCCCTTTCCCAGCTCCCTCAGCCGCTCCCGGGGCTCCAGATCCTTTCCCAACTCCGTTGTCCCGGCTGGGAAAGATACTCCGCTGGACGTGGTGCTCACAAACAACCCAGAACTGGGGGAAAATGCAAAGATCAAGGGCTGCGGTGGCCATGGGGCGATGGAGCTGGGAAAGATGCTCCGCTGGACCTGGTGCTCACAAACAACCCAGAAATGGGGGAAAATTCAAAGATCAAGGGCTGCGGTGACCATGGGGCGATGGAGCTGGGAAAGATGCTCCGCTGGACCTGGTGCTCACAAACAACCCAGAAATGGGGGGGGAAATGCAAAGATCAAGGGCTGCGGTGACCATGGGGCGATGGAGCTGAAGATCCAGGGGGCAGTGAGCAAGATAAATGGAATTACAGTCCCTGGGTTTGGAAGAGCAGATTTGGGGCTGTTCGGGGAAGATGCTGTGGGAAACAGCAAAGGGGCTCACGGGAGCTGTGCGATCCTTCGGCATGATTTTCCCTGAGCACACGGCTCAGCCCGAAGTGCAGAAATCAAACGGCAGAAGGATGGGGTGGAGGAACACGGAGCTCCTGACTGAGCAAAATCACACAAAAAAAGAAATAGACTGAAGGTGGAAGCAGGAGCAGACAACTTGGGAGAAACTTAGACTTAAAACGTTACAAACTCCGTTCTTACATCCATGAGCAGCGTTCAGCTGGATTTGGTCTTCAGGAAAGGCAAGGAAGATCCAGGGAGCTACGGGCTGGTCATCCTCGCTTGGTTCTTTGTGAAAGCTGTGGAGCAAATCCTTTGAGAAGCTATTTTTAAACACATGAAAGACGTGAAGGTCATGTGGAGAAGTGAACATTGAGTTATGAAGAGCAATCTCTGGCTGATGAACCTCATTAAATTTTATAATGAGTTCCCAGCTGCTGTGGACTAGGGGAGACCGGTGAAGGTTGTGCAGCTAGGCTGCTTTAGGGACACCTCCCGTTGTGGTTTTATCCCCAGGTTTATGAGATAGTGGGCAGTAAAGTGGGTGAAAAATCAGCAGGCTCAGAGTTGTGATCAGCAACAAAGTTTAACTGGCAGCCAGAAATTGTTGGTGTCCTTGTAGGAACAACCCTGAGGACAACAGTCATGAGTGTCGCCAGATGAAAAACCAGGAAAATCCTGGGGTTTAAATGCTGATACTTTTAATGTGGTCATCAGCATCTTCTCTCTTGTGGGTAAAATTAGATAACAATCTCTCATTAATGATTTGGATGATGATTAGCTGAGGAACGTATGGAATAAAAATCCAATCATTAATGCAAAAAGGGAACAGATATTCAGAATTACCAAATGCCTCCATAAGCACCTCTGAACTACAGTCCTGTTTCTCCAGAAGTGTTTTAAAACAGCTTCACAGAAGATACAATTTGCTGGTCTAGCCTAACAATGATGTTTTTTTCTCTTTTTTTCTAAGTACTACATTGAGGAGACAGTTATTGAGGAGGGCGAGCCACAGGAGGTAAAGGTCCCTGTCATGCTGCATGTAGTGCATAAATGCATGTAATTAACATGAAACACTAAATTAGTGGCCTTTTGTATTCTGAGGTTTAATTTTTCACATTAAACACACAAATATCAGTGAACAATTGCTACTTAATACTTTATTTTTGCTTCTAGTCCCTGCTGTGGGATGATTTAAGATCAGTTAACATGTATCAGTTCTGTTCCCTTCACCTTGTGTAATTTCCCTGAAAAATTACAGTTTTGCAGATTTTTCATCATGTCACTGGTAACAAATATTTAGGTCACCAAGGAGTGATTGCCATAATTTGAAATTGTACTTCTAAAACAGATATAACCCACCTCCCTGCTGTGTTACCATGAATTATTCTTTATGGCATGGGCTTATGCAGAAACAGAAGTTATTAATTGTTTAATTCTTGGTGCATTTTCAGCTCTGTCTCATATTGATGCAAATAACTCTCAGAACTCTGACCTTCATGAATTCCTTTTTAAAGGCAATTTTTTTATAATGCTAATTGACACGAAATAAAACCTGACACTTATTTGGGTGATTTTTTAGTTGTGATAATTATTTTTAGATGCTTTGCATGAGGATCTTAGTATTAAAATTATTGCTTGTGGCATGACTGTGTTGATAAAGAAGCGTGTAAAGTGTTTAAATTGATTGGGAATTAATGCATGTAGAGCAGAGGCAGCTGGAGCCCCGCTCTCCCAGAGCCTCTGGGGAATAATTCCATGAGTTTGATGCAGGAACCAGCCAGAGAGTTCACTCCTTGTGGGTTTTTTTAGGGTGGGTGATGTATAGGGAGCACCAGGGGAAAAAGTGTCCCTGATTTTCTGTTCCCGTGTGGATCTGGATGAGAGCAGAGCATCCTTTCCCCGGCTCAGGAGGGTGAAAAATACTTATCCTGATGAACTTTTACAGCTGTAAAACAAGCGATTATTTAATTCTTTTAATCAGGTGGTCGCTGAGATCACTGAGACCAGCACCACAGACTAATCAGGCACTGAGACCAGCACCACCCACACAGCTGAGCACACCCAGCTCAGGGCGGTGAAAAACGCTCGTGATGACGAGCTTTTACAGCTATAAAACGAGCGACTGTTGAATTTTTTCCATCCCCAGGTGGTCACTGAGATCACTGAGACCATCAGCACAGACTACTCAGGCCCTGAGACCACCACCACCACCACCTACAGAACCGAGCACGCCCAGCCCTCGGGGGAAGATGCAGCCCCTCCCGTCAGGAAGAAGACGATCCGGACAAAAGTGGACCCATCCAAGTTTTTGACGCCTTACCTGGAACACAGCAATAAAATGAAGGACCTATTCAGCGAGGTCGGTTGTCCTATGCCTTTTATTTCTTGAGGAACACCAGCTTTAAAAATGTTTCACAGGGATTGTTTGATAGTTGTATTGCAAATAACTGAATTTAAGAGTATAATGAATTAGAGGTGAACCAAATCAGGCTAAAGTTAGAGATGGATTTTTCTTTCCTGTTGTGTCAGATGGAATAAACTCAGTTGGCTAAAATAAGCATAAGTGCGAATGGGATTCTAGTTTATATTGTAACAAAAAATAATAATCTGCCCCAAATTCCTGTCCTAACCCGATAAATATGACAATAATTGCGAATACAGCTCTGCCAGAGCTCGGGGATATATCTTAATTATTTTATAATTTTTTTCTTCCAGAACAAGTACAAAGAAAAATTTATAAAAGAAAGAGGAAAGCCATATGCTTCCACAATTGATACGCCAGAAATCCGGAGGATCAAGAAAGTGCAGGACCAGCTCAGTGAGGTGGGTAACAACTGCATTTCTGGGTTCATCCAGGTTCTGGTGTTTATATGAAGGGTGACAATGTCAACATTCTGTTTTTTTTTTTTTTAAAAACCCAGTCAGTTTTGCTGTAGAATCAATGAATTCTTGCACTTTTCCAGGTTAAATACCGCATGGCTGGGGAAGTTGCCAGAACCATTTGCCACGTGGATGAAAAGGCCAAGGATATAGAACATGCAAAGAAAGTGTCGCAGCAAGTGAGCAAGGTGAGCGACTTCTGACTTTCCCAACGCTGGTGGATCCTGAGGTCACTGAGAAGAACAAAGTTTTGAGCTCAGGGTGCTAAAGCAATGTTTATACAACAGTTTAGAAGCACAGGGAGGGATAGCAGAGAAGTTGGTAAGGTGAATATAAATATAATCTTAAATATTTCCAGTTCTTCTCTTCAGATGTCACTGTTCTGAGACTTTCACTTAAAAAAAAATCTTCAAAGCAGGCAGTTTATTCAAAAAAAGTAAATATTTTTTTAATGAAAGAGTGACCAACTTGCTGATCTTTCCTTCCAGGTATTATACAAACAGAACTGGGAGGAGAATAAGGACAAGTACCTGCTTCCCCCTGATGCTCCAGAGCTTGTGAACGCAATAAAAAACACAGCAATGTTCAGCAAGGTGAGGAAAAATGACCACAGCTCTAAGCAGCTGGAGTGAAAGAAGCTTTCAAAGCCAGATATAATTAATTATGAGCATTCTGGCATTTTTCTGGTTTTTAGAAACTCTATACTGAAGACTGGGATGCAGACAAAACCCTGTTCTATCCCTACAATGACAGCCCAGAGCTCAGAAGGGTGGCACAGGCTCAGAAGACTCTGAGTGATGTGAGTATCAAAGCAGGGATTTGAGTGGAGGTACCAAGGGCTGCTGGGTCGTGGTGTGACCTGGGACATGTCGTGGACTTTGATCAGATATAAAAACTTCACAGTGGAACAGAAAATAAAAGTGCATAAGTGTGCACTGATAGCTCTGATAGTACTGGTGTTTCATAGAAAAAGCTGTGCTTGATGTTGGAGTACAAAGTAGAGCATATTAGAGTATGAATCCATTGGCAATTTGATGCTCTGGATTAGGAATGGATGAAATAATTAATTTATTAAATCAATAAAAAGACCTCGAGTATCTCCCTGAATGCAGAAACTCTCAGGGTTGTCTCTAAGTCCAGTTCACTATTGTGGGTGTGGAAATCTGCCTCTAAAACAGTGATAAGGAAAGTCAGGAATTGGTGGGACTGGGATCTGCAGATATTTACATACCTAGAACCCTTCAACGGGGGATTTCAGCTCTCACTTGAAGATTTCAGTGAATTTTGCAGATGTTCAGAAGTTCCTTGGTAATGCACAGATTAAAGAGTTCCTGCTGCAGGGGCTGTGGGCAGAATTTCTTTTTTTGGTGTAGCGGGAGCAGAGTTCAGTGCTGTGATGCTCAAGTAAATGTTGATTTCTTCTGTTTTTTCAGATTGTCTACAAAAAGGGGCACGATGAAAGGAAAGCAAAATTCACCTCTCTGCCAGACCCACCTGATGTGGAGCAAGCCAAGAAGGTGACACGGCAGCTGAGTGATGTGAGTAGAACACGCTGCCCAAACCCCACTGCTGCAGGCACAGAGGCAAAAAGGGACCTAAGGGAAGGGAAAGCAAAGGAAAAAACACCCAGGAAAACCACTTTTGCTGGAGGAATTGGGACCAAGTTGTATAATCTTGTAATGCAGAAGTTGGGTTTTAACTCCATTCAGAATTTAACTATTATTAATTTTTTTTAAAAAAATTATTTGATTGTGTATTGAAAATTATCTGCATTTTAAGATTAGAATTAAAGTATTCACTTATGATGGAGAAATCACTAAGAAAATTACACTGAACTAATTTGGAAGGTGAAATAATTAATTTAGAGAAAATTTCTTTAATCTTACTTTACCATAGCTTAAAAGCTAAATTGCCGTCAAGAAAATTTTATAACGTGTTAAAAAAAAGGATCAGTACCATAATCCTTTGAAATGAATAAAATAATAAACCTCCAAAACTATAAAAAGCAGATGTTTTAAAAATTATTTTTGACATAAATGTTCATTGTAAGTGTTAAAAAGACATTGGAGGAGTTTTATTTTTTATGGTAAGTAGTGCAACTGTGGCTGCAAATGCACCTGGAACACTGAGTCAAAACTCAGGCAGGTGTTTTGTTGTTAGACAAACTCTTAAACATTTGATACTTGATTTCTGTGAGCTTGGATAAATAATAGAAATCACAAATACCAGGTAATTAAAAGGGTTTGCTTGTAACCAGTTCCAGCAGCAATACCAGTAAATTCTGATTTAATGGGCAGTATCCCAATGTTGTGTGACCAGCGAGAAAATAGAACTAAAGGAATATATTAGAGATTATTTATTTATCCTTTTTAGGTCAGGAAAGGTACTGAGAGGAATGGCTTAACATTGAAGTGGTTTGGACAAATAATATTTAAAGTGTTTTTTACAATAACTGCTAAAATGGTTCTAAGGCAGGTGTAAAATATGAAGCAGCTTTAAAAAGACAGCTTTGAGAAATGAATCTGTCAAATGAAAATGGAGCTGTGTCTTGGGGATTCAATTTCATTGTTTTGTTTCCTTATAGGTTATTTACCATGAGGACTATAAAAACAAAATCAAAGGCAAGTGGAGCCAGACTCCGTGCTATGACGTGGCAATTGCAAAAATGAATGCAGAAAATCTGAGTATGGTGAGTGAATCCTGCAGAAAGCCTTCAACAGCTTTATCCTCCTTTATGTTCATGTGGAAAATACTGAGGCTCCATTTGTGGCATTGCCACAAATAACCCATGTTGTAGAGGTCTAATTTACAATTAGATGATGTATTGTTTTCTGTCTGTCTCTGTTCCTAACAGAGGAAGTACCAGGAGGACTTTGAAAACATGAAAGACCAAATCTACTTCATGCAGACTGAAACTCCAGAATATGAAGCCAATAAACGAGCTTCAGAAAACGTCAGCAAGGTGAGGCACCTGTGTGCCACCTGTTCAGCTCGGGAGCAGGTCTGAACTCACACGGATTTGTGCTGAAATTGTTTTGGCAAGACCTTTCATGGTCCTTTGCCACCATAAGTTAAATAACAGGTGTGTTTTCCCTGGAAAGTTGAAGATTATATCATAGAATAGATTCATATCACAGAATGGTTTGGGTGGAAAGGGACCTTAAAGACCACCCAGTGCCACCCCTGCCATAGGCAGGGACACTTTCCACTATTCCAGGTGCTCCATCCTGGTCTTGGACACTTCCAGGGATCCAGGGGCAGCCACAGCTTCTCTGGGCAATCACACAGGTTAAGTGAGCATTTGGCTTTTAACACTGATTTTTAAAACATCTTCCTTTTTTATTTTTATTCTTTCAAGTTCAAATACAGAGCAGACTATGAAAAGAAAAAAGCTGTTGCAGATTATAATGTGCTCCCTGCTACAGAGAACCCATTGCTGAAGCAATTAAAAGCTGCAGGAGATATTCTGAGTGATGTGAGTATTATCAAAGTGCAGCTACATCATTTTCAGTCATGTACCAGAAACCAAACCCATCATTTCTTCACAAGGCTTCTCCTTTGGATCTTGTAGTATTTTTAGTTTTGTAGACCCATATTTGTCATGAGATAGCACCAGCCAGAACAATTCAGGTAAAGAATGATTTCTCCACAGCTGAGTGTAGCAGCAGCAGTGCCATGTGCATGGCTCATTAGTGGATAGTTAATTTACATCCTTGTGGATAATGAATCGCGAGAGGACAGTTCTTCCCTTACTGTTTTAAGGTATTTCAACTAATAATGATAAAATATGTGGTGCTTTTACACATTTTTATATTATATTCTGGTTATTTGCTCTTATGGTTTTCTCAGTCCCTGTTTTATTTATATGGAAAGAAATTGATAATTTCTCAGTGTCAGAAGTTCAAAAACCATTAGTGAGACCTTTCTGTCTTCCCTTACAAACCTAAAAAAAGTTACTTTTGGAACCCATTGGGAAAACAATGCCACCTGTTTCTGAATCCTGTGGGAAAGCTTTTCTTTGGAACCGTTTCTCAGTTTTACTCTTGTCATTTTTAATGTGGCGAGGGTGACTTGCAGTGAAATCTCCTGCGTGATCTTGATTTGCAGAAATTATACAAAGAAGCCTATGAGCAGTCCAAAGGAAACAAGATGAATTACTGTGAGACACCCAAGTTCCAGACTGATGCTGCTCTGAAGAACTTTTCTGATGTAGGTATTTCATTTGGGGTTTATCCTTCACTACTGACCCTCTTGATTACTTCTGCTGCTCAACTCGTGGTTATTTTGGCAGGTGAAATATAAAGATGCATATCAGAAGAATATTTTGGGGCACTACTTGGGCAGCTTTGAGGACCCACATCAAATCCACTGCATGAAGGTTGAAGCTATGAAAAGCGATGTAAGTGTGGCAGTGGCTCTGTTTTCCCCATCACCCTGGCAGTGCATACAAAGCTCAGTTGTGGTTCCTTGCTGAATGTTCCTTCTGTTCCTAGAAAAATTACAAAGCGGATTATGAGGAGGAAAAGACAAAGTGCTACTTCCCTCAGACCATAACTCAAGAATATGAAGCAATCAAGAAGTTGGAGCAATGTAAAGATGTGAGTACAGGACAGCAGTGGTTTCACCACAGAAAAATTAACTGAGCAATCCCTCAAAATCAACGATTCTGAGTTCAGCCTCATTGCCACATGTGACTTTTAAAAAACCATCTTCATCTCTATTTTAGGGCCTTTTGTGACATCTAGTGATCAAACCAGATATAGCACAATCCTTTTTATAACAAGTAAAACCATAAAATTAGAGCGATAATACCAAAATGAAGAATGAACCTTAAGCATTCACCTGCTTAAATCAATCTGTTTTTAATTAATACTTTAAAGGTACTTAAGTTAATTTATTGATAATTTTATTTGCTCTATCAACTCTTGGAAAATACTTTATATGCATTTTCTACTAATATTTTTTATCTTCTTTCAGTACACCTACAAAAAGCATCCTGATCAAACCAAATTCACTTCAGTGACCGACTCTCCAGTCCAGAAGCAAGCAGAGATCAACAGCAAACAACTGAGTGATGTAAGTAAACTTTGGAAGCACTCTGATATTCCCAATTTCTCCCTCTGCCCACCTTCACTTTATCCTCCAGCTTTAAGAGCACTCCTGAAATAATTATGTAGGTGACCGTGTGTATTCACAATTTTATTCCAGCTGAAAATCACCTGGAAATCAGATTTTTTTAGATATAGTTTTTCAATTCAGGGTCTATAAACTGGGCTGTTAAATTTCTTTCTTTATTATCCTTTGCAGATACTGTATAAATCCAAAGGGGAAGAAATTATTCACAAGTACCACCTCCCTCCTGATGTGCCCCAGTTCATCCAGGCTAGAGTTAATGCCTACAACATCAGTGATGTGAGTATATTTTGAATTTCAGCACCATGAAGCTCTCCTCTGATGGTATCAATTTTACTGCCTTTGTGATGTTAAATTTTTGGTGGCGTTATCAGCCTTCCAGGAATGAGATAAAAACTGACATCTTCCTTAATAGCCTTGGAATTTTAATTGTCTGGCCAGACTGACAAAAAAAATTCAGCCAGGCTGCTTTCCCCAGTCCCTTTAGAGCACAAAGCCTGAGTTTGAAGCTAACAGGAAAATGTTTCAAAAGGTTCAGTCAAATGAAAAAGAATTTTGCATAAGAAAGGGCAAAAATACCACTGATAGAGTTGTTCTAAATAAAAAGTGCAAAAATGCTTGCGGAATTCATGGTTATCTTTGTAGTAGATTTATTTATTATCATAGAACTCCAGTTTATGTACAGGTTAACATTTTTTCTTGAAATTACATGGGCTAAACTGGATCTTTTAATTCCTGCAACTACAATAAAAACATGGGCTTAAACTCTTTATTAGAATTGCTATTCCTGACACTGCAAACTCTTCCCTTTTTTCCCTCCAAGGCTAACTACAAAGCAGACTGGAAGAAAACCATTGCCAAGGGCTACGATCTGAAACCAGATGCCATTCCAATTATTGCTGCTAAAGCTTCTCGGAATATTGCAAGCGATGTAAGTGGGATTTACATCCAGAGGAACACATGCACCTCCCAGCTTTCATTATTTATTATTGTTTATTATTATGTATTATTATGTATTATTATTTATTTATTTATTATCATTTATTATGAATGATTTATTTATTATTATTTATTATTTTTTACCTGTGCTGGAGGCCTGTACTCCTGCTTTAGCAAAAGGTTACAAGTGACTCTTCATTCCCCACTAAAACATCCCCAATTGAATATTGGGATATCGAATTGTTTGGTGTTCAATAATTTATTAGTATTAGAGTCTTAATTTATTAGTATTAGAGTCTTAATTAAAAGCTGAATGTCCCTGGGAGTTGCAAGCCTGTGTCAGTGACAATGGTGAGGGAGGGCTTGTGGGTTGAGATATGTGCCAGGTGTCAAGGCAAGCTAAAAAATCCAATAATTCTCTTCTTTTTGTTGACCTAAATAATTCTGTGCTGTTGTAAAAGCCATTTATGAGGATATAGAATGAACTGTAGCATTAATACTTTGAAACTCAGTGTTTTAAACCCGTCCAAAATGTGTTTTCTCTTTCCCAAGTGAGTAAAGCTGTTTTTCCTTTGCCTCTAGTACAAGTACAAGGAATCCTATGAGAAAGACAAAGGCAAACAGGTCGGGTACCGGAGCCTGCAGGATGATCCCAAACTTGTTCACTACATGAACGTGGCCAAAATCCAGTCAGATCGGGAGTACAAGAAGGATTATGAAGTCACCAAGACCAAATATCACACTCCTCTGGATATGTTCAGCGTGACAGCTGCCAAGAAAGCCCAGGAAGTGGTGACAAACACTGGCTATAAGCAGCCAATTCACCATTACACCCTCCTGCCTGATTCTGTGAACCTGGAGCTGTCCAGAAACGTGATGCAGCTTCAAAGTGATGTATGTCATCAATAATCAGCTCCATTTTTAATTCTCATCATAACTCTGTGACATCATCAACCTTTTAAGGCTAAAAAATTAATTTATATAATCCAGTGTATATTATATTGGATTAACAGTAGGTTGGGGTGTAAGTGACTGGTCTGAAATAATTTATTTTCCAAACATGATGAGAATTATGTGTAGCTATTATGTTCTGGGAAACTTATGTAGCAAATAACAATGGTTTTTATATCTCTCCATAATTGGCTTATTCCCAGCAAATGAGCATGTTTTACTAATTGATGTATTTTTGTAGTCAGATTTTAATTACTGTGGTTTAATTTCTCCTAAATACTGACTCTATCATACTTAAATTTTAATTAAATCTAAATTTCCCTTCAAAAATGAACGACCAGGAGGAGTTTCAAGGCTTTACCTGTTTTATGTGTATAGACGCTGTCGTTTTTCTTGCCTCACTGTGTTTTTCTTGTTTATTTTTGAAAAGAATCTGTACAAATCTGACTTCAATAACTGGCTGAGAGGGGTTGGCTGGGTCCCGATTCAGTCACTGGACGTAGAAAAGGCCAAGAAAGCCACGGAGATTCTCAGTGAGAAGAAATACCGGCAGCATCCCGACCAGCTGAAGTTCTCCATCCCCACGGATGCCATGGAACAAGTGCTGGCCAAGCAAAATGCCAAGACCATGAACAAGGTGGGAAGTTGTTGGATTGACCCAGAGTTTGGGTTTATGTCTTGCAAAGTTGTGGGGCAAGGTGCATTCCCACTGGAATTATTAAAATTTCCAGAGGGTGTCGCAGTTCCTTGGTTGAGACTGGAGAGATCGTGGAAGCTTCAGACTGCTCGTAATTAGGAGAGTTTCATTTTCTGTTTCTAAAGATCAAGGATTTCTTCTCCAAATCTATAGTGCTTTAGTAACCTTTTTTTTCTGTAGGAAGTATTCACAATCACTAAATTGCAAAAAACCTGGAATTCTCTCAGTTTTGTTCAAGTTTCCTGAAAAGTGGAGTTCTTTACACTTGTCTCTAGTTATCCAGGACAGCACTGATCCTTATTCCGTGTTCGCCATGGAAAGAATGTCTGTGAAAATAAATTCTCCTTCCCATTAAAGCAGGGAAAAACACAGACTGGAAACTTCCAGCTTCAATATTTATTAATTATCAAAACTTATTTTGCAAATTTCTCAAAATACTGAAGAAAGGAAGAAGTTAGTGTTGCTCCTCAGCAGCTCTGTGAAGGTTATTTCTGGTGCTGATAATGTTTCTATGAAATCTTATTTATTGCAAATGAGCAGAACAAAAGCAAACTCTTATTTTATGCGTTCAATACCTTTGCAATGCTGAAAATTCCTTTGTAATTGCAGAGGCTGTACACAGATAAATGGAACAAAGAGAAGACCAGCATTCATGTGATGCCAGACACCCCAGAAATTCTGCAGTGCAAAGTGAACCAGATGACGATGAGTGACGTGAGTTGCTGTGCTCATGGTGGGCGTTCAGTGCCTCGCTGTCATTTGAATGCCTTGTTTGAAAACATTTAACTTCTGAGTTCTGCCTTCATGACACCTGTTCTCTTTCACATCTGAATTTAGAAACTTTACAAAGCTGGCTGGGAGGAGGACAAGAAGAAGGGTTATGACCTGCAGCCAGATGCAATTCCAATAAAAGCGGCCAAAAGCTCCAGAGACATCGCAAGCGACGTGAGTCTGGTTGGGTGATACTATTCTGTGACTTTAATTGAACTAAATGACTAAACCTGAGCTTGATACTGCATTTTTTAATTGAGGTTTTTGCTGTTCTTTCTCTTTCCTGTCAGTATAAATACAAACTGGCCTACGAGAAAGCCAAAGGGAAGCACATCGGCTTCCGCAGCCTGGAGGACGACCCCAAGCTGGTGCACTTCATGCAGGTGGCCAAGATGCAATCTGACAGGGAGTACAAAAAGGGTTATGAGAAGGCCAAGACCAATTTCCACACTCCGGTTGACATGGTCAGCGTGGTGGCAGCCAAGAAAGCTCAGGAAGTGGCTACGAATGCAAACTACAAGAACTTGATCCACACCTACAACGTCCTGCCTGATGCTATGAGCATTGAATTGGCCAAAAACATGATGCAGTTACAAAGTGATGTAAGTGAGAGGTTCTTCAGCCTTTGCACTGTGAATACAAAGGTGCTCTGTTTATGAAAAAACACTGTAAGATAAACAGTATTATTTTCTTAGTGAGATTAGTCAGGTGTATACTAAAATGTAGTAAATTAAATGAGTTTTTTAACAATTACAGGCATTTTGTTTTTCCTAGACTCTGAAATATTAAATTAATGAATTTGAGCTTAAAAATAAATAATTTTATGAATATTTACTCCTTACATGTCCCATCAGGCTCTTCAGAAGCAATAGTTATGAGCAGAGCAAGACAGGAAAAGCTTCACTTTTCCTTAATGCATTTTATCTTGTATTTCCAACTTTGTAAACTATTTTATGCTTCATATTGCTTTTTATCTACTTTCTGCCTGCAGAATCAATACAAAGCAGACTATGATGAAACTATGAAGGGTGTTGGGTGGCTCCCACTGGGCTCCCTGGAAGCTGAGAAGAACAAAAAAGCCATGGAAATTGTTAGTGAGAAGAAATATCGCCAGCATCCAGACAAGTTGAAATATTCCGTTCCTATGGATTCCATGAACATGGTCTTGGCTTTAAATAATGCCAAAATCATGGATGAGGTGAGAAAGTGCTCATCAGAATTCATTTAAGCTTGCAGAAGTAGGAAACAATCGACATCTGATTTAATAGTCAATCCTAAACACGATTTAAAACACAGTTTTATTTTGTAGCTAATGAACGTGCTCTAAGTGCTAAAATAAAAAGATCAATGTTCCTCCCATGGTAGTAACATATCATTGTCAAGGCAGTTTGGATTTCAAGTAGGAAATAGTCTTTTAAATTGTTTTATTTAATAATAACAGATGTTGAGGTGTCTATTTTTTTTTAATCCTTCCAGCACAAGTACAAACAAGCCTGGGAAGAAGACAAAAAGAAGGTTCACATCACCCCGGATATTCCACAGATTGCTTTAGCAAAAGCAAATGCATTGAATATAAGTGAGGTGAGTATTGATTGGAAGGCCGTGACCTTGCTCTTATTTTTCACTTAGGAATGAGTAAGATGAGAGCATGCAAAAGTCTCACCTGCTAACCTGTAGTGATTTCACAAAACCTATTAATTTTCCTTTTCCCTGCTTCCTTCCCCAAAAATTAGATACCCAAAATTGCCAAGAAAAAGCCACATTTATAGTCAGGTTGTGAAGTGTTCATGCAGATCATTAAAATATAACAGCTGCTAACAAAATAGTAGACTTTGAGAACTGTTCCTGTTTGTTCCTGTATTTATTATTTTATTATTGGTTATTTTATTTCCCCATGCAGAAGGCTCTGTACAGGGTTCAGAATGTTTGTAGGTAGCACCTGTTCTTTTGGTAAAGGATGACATTATAGACAGGTTTTGGTAGCCAGTTGTTAAATCTGCATATGCTAAATAAAGTATTGCTTGTAATTATGCACATCTGCAATGTGGGCAGAAATAGACATTTTTATCTCTTTATATTTTTTAAGCTGGCATCCTTATAGATGTAACTTTTCACCAGTATTTGTGCATGTGGAAAATATGTGATTTTTTTGCTTTTTTGAAAGATGTTTCTTTTTCTTTTTTGCAGAAAATGTACAGATCTTCATTTGAAGAAACCAGGAAGAAGGGATATGATCTCCGGGCTGATGCTATTCCTGTCAAAGCTGCCAAAGCTTCCAGGGATATTGCCAGTGATGTGAGTTCTTGGGAGAAAAAATGGGCAGGGACACCTTCCACTATCCCAGGGTGCTCCAAGCTGACCTTGGACACTTCCAAGGATCCAGAGGCAGCCACAGCTTCTCTGGGCAGCCTGTGCCAGGGCCTCCCCACCCTCACAGGGAAGAATTTATTCCTTAATTTCTAATCTAAATGAATTAAAGTCTCTTTTTCTGTTCTCTTCCAGTATAAATACAAATTAGGGTACGAAAAAGACAAGGGGAAACTCGTCGGCTTCCGCAGCCTCCAGGATGATCCCAAACTTGTCCACTCCATGCAAGTGGCCAAGATGCAGTCGGACAGGGAGTACAAGAAGGCCTATGAGCAGAGCAAGACTCATTACCAGACTCCTTCTGATGCCCTCAGCGTGGTGGCAGCCAAGGAGGCCCAGGACCGTGTCACCAACACCAACTACAAACGCCTGATCCACCAGTACATGCTCCTGCCAGATGCAATGAGTTTGGAGCTGTACAGAAACATGAATCAGATCCAAAGTGATGTAAGTTTTTTTCTTGTGGCTTTTGTTTTCACGTCGTGGCTGCAGTTTGGAAAGGACAGGATTATTTTGTATGAGCTGTCTTCTTTTTGTGGCTTTTGTTTTTCCATCATGGCTGCATTTTGGAAGAACAGGATTGTTTTGTATGAGCTGTTCGTACATTTTACTCTGTACATTGTAAACTTTGCTTTTGTGTCCTGTTTGGCAGAATGAGTACAAGCAGGATTACAAGGAGTGGTTCAGGGGGATTGGTTGGAGTCCCATTGGTTCTCTGGATGTGGAGAAATCAAAGAAAGCCACGGAGATCGCGAGCGATCAGAAGTACCGCCAGCACCCCAGCATGTTCTCCTTCACCAAACAGAACGATGCCATGGACCTGGTCCTTGCAAAGCAGAATGCAAATATCATGAACAAAGTGAGTATTTAGGGGAAAAGCCAGGCAGGCATTCACATATCATCCATTCCAATACCCACACTGTAAATCTCTGTCACACCTTTATGTGGCAGCGTTCCCCTGGGAAAAACAACTGTCACAGGCTCCTCTTTTTTCATTTTTTTTCCTCAATGAAACAGTTACTGATAAACAGCATTGGTTAAAGAAATCTTTTCTCATTTTTCTCCAACCTCAATTCTTCCCATTCTTGTATAGAAATGACTGGTCCTGAAAATCTTGATAGTTGGGTTTCGTAAGAAGCAAGACTGGACAATAACTGAGCTGATTCTGGATTAGATCATTACATAGGAAAATAAATCTGAGTCAGCACCTTCACCTTTTTACTCATCCATACCCAAATGGAAAGGTGAAAACCCTGGGAGAACCATCTTTTGTCATTTCTATTAACACATCTGATGTGACTTTCTGTCCATAGCGTGCTTATACTCAAGCCTGGGAGAAGGATAAAACTCAGGTCCATGTGATGCCAGACACACCAGATATTCTACAGGCCAAGCAGAACAAGACGAACTACAGTCAGGTAGAGTATTTTAATACTTCTTATCAACATTTAAAATTAATATCTCCTGGGGATTTAGAACACAGGCAAGAATGTCATGTGGGTAATATTTTCAGAGTAAAATAAGTACCAGCTTCAGGCTAGCAAACTAACAGACTGAATTGCAATATAATGTGTGGAAAATATGAGTCCTGCTTTTGAAATCTGGAAGTGCATAGTCTGTACTCTATGCCTAGCATAGAAATCAGTCATGTTAAAAATCCCTTACTATAAAATTGCAAGTTAATTGTGCACATTTTTAACTTAATCCGTGGGGAAGAGTAGATGCAGTGATTCCAGCTTTTCTCCCAGCTTTCAGATAGGAGAAAGTGACAGTTGTGCCAGTAGAAAACACTCAGGTTTTGCTTTGCGTTGTTGCTCAGAGGCAAATCTTTGACTTAAGAGTGCCTGTACTTAAAATCAATTGTGCACAAACTGACTTGACTGGTAAATGGCCTTTAATAAGGTGAAAGCCTTATTAATTAAAATTTTGTTAAGCCAATCAAAATGTGTTCAGTTATCTCGGGTGTATATATTTCTAATTGTCCAGATATGTTTCAAATCCTCAAGATAAGCTATAGTAGGAAGCTGCTAAATAGTGAAAAACTATTTAGTCCCTCTCCCAAGTCTTGGAAGACCAGGATTCCTTGTTTATCAGCTTCCCATTTCTCAGTTCCCATTCTAGCAGCCCTTCTCTCATAACTGAAGCCTGTGAGGTGACCAGAATTTGGTGATATGGATCATTAGTGTGTCTAAATAGCAGGTGACGTACATATTACCGGTTTTAATTAATATTGTTTTCAATTTTAGAAACTCTACAAGCTTGGCTGGGAGGAAATGATAAAGAAAGGCTATGACCTCACACCTGAAGCCATGTCAGTGAAAGCTGCCAAAGCTTCAAGGGACATTGCAAGTGATGTAAGCAGCGTTTTAACTCAATGTGACACACATTGATCTGGTTTTTATAACCTACAGAGTCACACTGAATTGAACTACACCTCTCTCTAAGGTGTGGCTTGGAGTCAAAACCAGCATTGCTGACAAAACTCCTTCCTGAGCTGTTTTTGTCGAATTTAGCAAGGGTTTCTCTGGCATCTTAACAAGTCCAAAGTTTGGTCCATCCATGACCTAGCTGGTCACAAAAAGGGAGGAGTTTTCTGCTCTTTTGGCTGCTTCATTTTCAGAGCAGCAGCAAATTTGGTCCAGTTAGCTGAGCCCAGTGCCTGTGCAGAGAAATCCTCATTACAACTGTGAAACAGATATAGTGACACATGGACTGCTGTTACCATAACTTGGTACAAATACAACTCCTGTGTTCATGGAAGCGATTTTATTAATCATTAGGAAATGTTTCCTGTGCTTAAATATCTTTATATTTCATTATTATTCATTCTTGATGATGTTATTCATCAAAATATTTCAGTGTCTCAGAGTCAGGGAGTTTTGAACAGTGTGAGTGTGTGAATCAGGTGGCACAGGAGACCATTCCTGTTGCCATGCTCTCTTCCTTTCCAAGGATTCCTTCTTTTCCAGGGAGAGCATTCACTGACACCAAGTGATGCATGTTATTTAACCAAGGGTGCTAAAACTTTACGTGAGATGCCATAAGAAGTTGTTTATTTATAGAATCACAGAATCACGAAATGTTTTGGGTTGCAAGGGACATTAAGAATTATTCAGCTCCACCCTTGCTGTGGGCAGGGCCACCCTCCACTATCCCAGGTCGCTCCAAGCCTGATCCAACCTGGCCTTGGACACTTCCAGGGGTAATTTCGTGAGGAACGTTAAGATGAGAGAATACATTGGTTTTTGCCTGTATATTTTACCCTTTTATGTTTGTCACTGTGGTTTGAGTGGTGCCATCTTTGCCATTGCAGTTCAAGTACAAAGAAGGATACCGCAAGCAGCAGGGACATCACATCGGATTCCGCAGCTTGCAGGACGACCCCAAGATGTTGTGGTCCATGCAAGTAGCTAAAATGCAGAGTGAGAGGGAGTACAAGAAAGACTTTGAAAAGTGGAAGACCAAGTTCAATATGCCCGTGGATATGCTGGGCTTCCTTCTGGCTAAGAAGTGTCAGGAGCTGGTCAGTGATGTGGACTACAAACAGATCCTGCACCGCTGGACTTGTCTGCCTGACCAGGTCGATGTCATCGAGGCAAAGAGGGTCAACGAACTGCAGAGTGATGTAAGCTCCCTCTGGGTTTAATTCACTTATTTCCATGTAAAATAGTTACTGCTGATTGGAAGGCGTCTTTGATGACGTGCTTTTGATGTCAGTATAGATCAGATTGGAGCTAAACTGCCAGTTAGGCTTTTCATAGGGTTTAATCAATGAAGAGTGAAATAATCTACAATGATTTTGATTTTCATCCTTAACAGAACCTGTATAAGTCAGATCTACAGTGGCTCAGAGGCATTGGATGGAGTCCTTTGGGATCTCTGGAAGCTGAAAAGAACAAGAAAGCTTCTGAAATCCTGTGTGAGAAGAAGTACAGGCAGCACCCAGACACTATTAAGTTCACAAGTATCCCAGATGCCATGGATGTCGTTTTGGCAAAATCTAATGCCAAAAATAGGAGTGATGTAAGTTGCCTCTAGAGGCAGAACGTGGGATTCAATAAGTGAATACATTAATATACATTTTTAAAGGGTCTCTGTATCAGCACATGTGCTTAAAATATACAAATAGCAGGTGTTTGTAGTCAGAGCCTCACTGCTCTTTGTGCCTTGTTCTGAAGATGAAGATCTTGAGTGCTGATAATTTACTCAGTTTAACTGTAAGTAAGACCTTTAGTAGGCAGTATATAAATATATTGCTTTAATGCTGTTTCCTTGGCATTAGATGGATGTAAAGGAGAAAAAAAGGTTGCATTTCAGTAATAAGTCATTGTATTATTTGATTTTACTATCTTGTCTTGTTTACATCCCTAATTCTTGCTTAGTACATCTTTGCTTTGCTATTGCAGAGGGAAGGTGAACTGAAATTACTGCTGTGCCAGTGAATCTTGGGTCAGACCAGGTTTTTGTTTGTCTCTCTTGCAGATACTCTACAGGGAAGCTTGGAACAAGGACAAGACTAAGGTTCACATCATGCCTGATACTCCTGAAATTTTGCTGGCTAAATCAAACTTGATTAACACAAGTGATGTAAGTTTGCATTTGAAACTGGGAAATAGAGAATCACAGGGTTGTATTACTCACCTCTACATAAAGCTCTGGGAATAATTCAGATTAATATATTTGCTAAAAGAAAATTTTGATCTTCAATCAAATAATCAGGAAACATTTTGATTGTAATTTTGAAATATTTTCTATCCAAGGTTAAAAAATACATGCAATTAATAGCAAGGTATGGAGTTTAATTTAGTTAATTAAACTGTGTTTGGAAGCCCATGCTTTCTTCTCAACAGTCAGAGGTGGAGAGTTGTAACATTGAAAAACTCTCTGGAGAACTTTATTTGCATTAATTCCTTTGAATCCTTCTCCAACAGAAACGTTACAAGGTGGGATATGAAGAGCTGAAGAAGAAAGGCTACGACCTACCTCCTGATGCCATCCCCCTCCAGGCAGCCAAGGCATCCCGAGACATAGCCAGCGAGGTGGGTCCTGCAGAGGGAAAATCTGAGTGGGGCACAGAGGAGGGCACATAATCCTGGATAAAAATGGTTTATATTTAGCAGGAGGAGATATGTAAAATTTTAACATTGTTATATTTCTGCCCACCTCAAGGGTTGTATAATTCACAATGGTGTAAACTTATTGATATTAAATGCAATAATTTAAAGGTGATAATATATAACTATGAGAAATCCTGTAGTATCTCCTGGACGTTATAACAAATGCTAAAAATTTTGGGAAAAAACACAAGCAAATTAAAATATGTTAGATGGAAGATGATTAACCACTGTATTAACAATAGAGAAGCTGAAATAGCAGCTTGGAAAGAGGTGGTAATTATTGCTTCTCTGTTCAATCAGTACAAATACAAAACTGCGTACAGAAAACAGCTGGGCCACCACATCGGGGCCAGGAACATCGAGGACGACCCCAAGATGATGTGGTCCATGCACGTGGCCAAGATCCAGAGCGACAGGGAGTACAAGAAGGACTTTGAGAAGTCCAAGACAAGGTTCAGCAGCCCTGTGGACATGCTGGGAGTGGTGTTGGCCAAGAAATGCCAGGAGCTGGTCAGTGATGCCGATTACCGGCACCCTCTGCACCGCTGGACCTGCCTGCCCGACCAGAACGACGTTGTCCACGCCAAGACAGTGTACGACCTGCAGAGTGATGTGAGTTGTTCTTTCCTGGCTGTGTGACAGCCTTGTGTTGTCTGTCCTGTGTTCTGTTCTAGTTTTGAAGGAGGGGTCTGTGTGGCAGGGGAAGGGCAATGGAGTCAAGTTTTTTTTTTATGGAGAACCAGCAGTTGGGAAAGACAAACCCTGAGGGCAGTGGAGAATGGTATGAAGAGCCTTAGGAGATGGGTACAGCCACTGGATGGGTGGCTGGTGGGTTGACCCAGGGGAACATGTTTCCGTTCAGGAGGATGTCCATTGGTAGGAGTTGGGGTTGCTTGGAGTGAGGAGGTTGCTGAGCTGCTTGTGTCCTTTCCTGTCCTTGCAGAACGTGTACAAGTCTGACCTGCAGTGGCTGAGGGGCATTGGCTGGTCCCCAATTGGATCATTGGACGCTGAGAAGAACAAGAGGGCGAGTGAGATCCTGAGTGACAAGAAGTATCGGCAGCATCCAGACACCATCAAATTCACGAGCCTTCCTGACTCGATGCCCATGGTGCTGGCAAAGCACAACTCCAAAATCATGGACCAGGTGAGATTTCCTCATTTTTGCATCCTGAAGGAAACAGATGCCTTCCTTTCTCATGATGTTGGTTCTTCCTTGGCCCGAGTTGTGCAAGGGGAATGTTGGCTCCTCTTGCCTCAGGGATTTGTGTTCCTAGTTTGAGATGAAATTCTGTTTTGTGTGGTTGGAGCAATAACGAGGTGTAGAGTGGGGAAGGGTGAAGCATTAGAAAGTTTTGGGGAAGGGGCAGGAGTTCCTGCATTAGTGCAAGGTAGAGTCCCCTTGCTTTGCTTCATGGAGCTGATTTGCTCATCGAGTTTCCTTGGGCCTGTGTGATCTTTTTCCCTCTGTTCTCCTCGTTTTCCAGCGCTCGTACATCTCAGCCTGGGAGAAGGACAAAACCAGCATTCACATCATGCCGGACACCCCTGGGATCCTGCTGGCCCAGCAGAACAAAGTGAACTTCAGCGAGGTGGGTGGCTGTTGAGGGTGCAGTGTCCGTGCCCGGGCGCTGCCGTGTCCCGGGCAGCAGCGTTGTCTGAGGGCGTGGTGGTGTCTGTTCCAGAAACTGTACAAGCAGGCGATGGAGGAGGAGAGGAAGAAGGGCTACGACATGCGGGCAGATGCCATTCCCATCAAGTCTGCAAAAGCTTCCCGGGACATCGCCAGTGATGTGAGTGCACAGCAGCCCTCTGACACACACTGTCACATGGGTGCCACATGCTGGCAGTTGAACCCAGGGTTTGCAACCGAGCCAAATGGAGGCCACAAATCCATTGCTTGTCATTGCCATTCAGTTGTCCATCAAAGTTTTGGTTCTGCACTGCCCACCTGTAGCTGTCCCTGCAGGTCATGGCTGGGCACTGTTGCAAGGGATGGCCAAGGTGATGTGAAAGGGTAGCTGTGGGAGCTGGGTGATGGCCACAGCCCAAAGCAGGGTCCCTCCTGGGCTTGTGACTGCATCTCCCCATGCAGCAGCCCGGAGTTCTGAGGTGTTGGGCTGCCCTCAGCACTGTCAATCTGTGTGGTCCTGACTCTGCGGCTACACAGCTGAGCTAGGCTTGAGGAAAGAAAACCCAAACCAAGTTTTTGTTTAAAAATTAAAGCTGTATAAAAAGGCGTATTTTTTTTGTTAGTCTTAGGTATTAATACAGAATTGCATTCCTGTATGTGTTTGCTGTCTTTATTTAATCTTCCCAGTCAGTCTCTATGTAGTTACATTTTATGGCCTCAGTAGTTTGAGTAAGAGTTGATTTGGCCATTGTTCTTGAAGATCAGTAAATGATTCTTTATGGAGGGGGTATTTATTGAAGTTCAGGTCTTTGGTATAGCTTCGAGGATTTGGAGACTTTTCTTCCTCTTAGTTACTGACCAGTAGCTCTTAATCTATAGGCCAGGGAGAGTCTTGGAAAATGTGAGTTTTATCAGAAGGATAATGTTGTGTGGATTCATTTGTAGCTGTACACGGCAGGTCATCAGTGGAACACTTCCTTACTATAAACTCTGTATGGTCTCAGCTGATAAATTGGCTGGAGGTGGTGCCACAGGGGTTGCTAGGAATGTAAAGAACTAAAATAATATTCAGTGGATACTTCTTTTTCCTGCAGTACAAGTACAAGGAAGGGTATCGCAAACAGCTGGGCCACCACATCGGGGCCAGGAACATCGAGGATGACCCCAAGATGATGTGGTCCATGCACGTGGCTAAGATCCAGAGTGACAGGGAGTACAAGAAAGCCTTTGAGAAGTCCAAAACCCACTTCAGCAGCCCCGTGGACATGCTGGGAGTGGTGTTGGCTAAGAAATGCCAGGAGCTGGTCAGTGATGCCGATTACCGGCACCCTCTGCACCGCTGGACCTGCCTGCCCGACCAGAACGACGTTGTCCACGCCAAGACAGTGTACGACCTGCAGAGTGATGTGAGTTGTTCTTTCCTGGCTGTGTGACAGCCTTGTGTTGTCTGTCCTGTGTTCTGTTCTAGTTTTGGAGGAGGGGTCTGTGTGGCAGGGGAAGGGCAATGGATGAAAATCCTTTCCTTCCGGAGAACCAACAGTTGGCGAGTCATGGGTGCAGATGAAAATGGTATGAAG
>VZTG01000997.1:600536-630867 GCA_013397845.1 Melanocharis versteri | reverse complement strand
GTCCCACTGAGAACAGGTACACCCTTACTCTTTGAAACTTGTCCACCAGCGGCTTTTGTTTATATCTGAGCTTGTAGGCCCCGCAGCCTTGGCTGCTGCTGGTGCAGGCAATCCAGCAGAGGACTGGTCTTCAGAAATAACACGTCTGAAAACAATTCCAAAAATACACTTAAACTTATTTTTTTAAGTCTTGTTCATGATGTGATATAGTTTATCAGCATCTGAGAGCCCTCAAATTCTGAACAGTTGTGTTTAAGTGTCACCTGGTTTATTTGGTGCTGTACAGCACTGTGTCTGTCAAGAGCTAGTAATGACCTACGTGCCCCATCTTTGCTAATGCTTTTGTACAATGAACAGATTTAGGATTATGTGCCATGGAAACTCCGTGTATTTAAAACTAATAGAAACTCAAAAGTGATGGAGCTCTCTCTCAATTACTGATTGCCAATAAAGGCAGGTGGGCACTGTGTGAACACTTAACGTTCACAGCCAGACCAGGTGATGAATATTCCCAGTCCCACCCAGTGAGAAGACTTATCATAAAGGCATCCTTACCTAGCAGTGGTGGAAACTTTGACAGACAAGGGTTGGTTCTAAAAAATCTTTAAAGCATTTACATCAATAGCAACTTCAGTAACGAAAGAGTCTATAAAGGTAATCTTTACTTCATCTCAGGATTTTGCTTCAAAGAAAGCAGTGATTAGCAATGATACTTGTCAAGATGTTGAACCTCTGCTTCAAATCTACATAAACTATTATTAGTTAACTTGGCTTCAGAATCTCCTGGGTGAACAAACACAGAAAACACCTGGAAGCAAAACCAGAGTGAAGCCTGCAGTATCAGAAGTATCCTACAAAGTGACTAAGCCCGTGCAAGAAATTCCAGCCTTCCATGTGCCAGCTGCTAGTTCTTACATTCCCACAAGTGTTTGCAGCACCTCACTGTGACAGTGAGGTGTCTGTGGGACTCCTTTGTAAACCAGATAGGTACACAAAATAGAGAAGAGAAAGGCTATTATAGCACACTATATTATACTTCCAGGAAGCCATTAGCCTTTGTGCCAAATCCCCTATCCCCAGGACTTCTGAAGACTTTTTAAAACAAGTCCAAGTGGGCTGAAGTATCTTGAAGTCTCTGAGCCTGGAGTTTATGAATTTCCCAAGCCTCGTGACCTAACAATGCTTGAAAGAGGGCCCAGGCAGAGAAAAGCTGGAGTTTGTACTAGGTGAGAACTCTGTAACTCTGAAGGAAGTCTGTATTTATGTTCCTAAAAATATGGATCCTTTTCTTTCCCTGAGGAGCTAGGTTATTATCAGAAAGATGGATGCTTTTTTCTTTAAAGCACGCTATTTTTTTCCTAGTCAAACACTATTTGTGAGAAATGAGAGATGGTTCATTAGAGAAAAGCTAGAACACACTATTTGGGATTGATAGCTTATTTATTTCATGGTGATTAATTGGAATAATTTTTACATCAAAATTTTAATTTACACTTCTCTAAAGCTGTTGATTTAAAGGTGACTTTAGCATTCCTCACTTAGCTATAGCTCTTTGCAACTAATAAATCTGTTTTCTGTGACAGTAGGACAGGATCTTTGTGTTTTTCCTGATTTAGTTTATACAAAAAACTCCTATAGAAATATATCTACACAAATACCGTTCCCAATGTGGTATTTCTCCAGCACTAATGGTAGTCATATCTTTTGTACGGTATTGTACACTCAAGTCTTCTGTAAAAGAATTAAGACTTTTAGCTTAAGTCGATGATTTTGACAATGCAGTCCTTGCTGGTGCTGGCCTGTCAATATGAATAAGATGTGCTATAAACCATTTCTGTGTGTATGTGGGAACTGATCAAAGAATAAGAATATTGTGCTCAGTGTCATGGTGCAAACCATGGCTAAGAGTGGACTCAATTATTTGCCTCAGAATTTAGAGGCCAAAAGACATAAAGTGTTATTTTGCTTAGGATTTGAATGCCAGAAATATAAAACATTCTTTAAAAAACAAGGCTAATCCCAAATCTCTGAGACAGAGATATAGAGGTAACCTACATAGCACATCAAGTACTGACCATGGAAATAACTCTGTGACCTATAGCCATATGTCATTAATTTAATCCCGGTGGAGAAAAAATTTGGCTAAAAAGTTTTGCCTCTCAGTAAGGTCCCGTATATACGGCAAAATCACTGTTTTGGTTTGATTAAATGTAAATACAATTTGTAATACTTCTAATGTATGGAATATGTTTTGTCTTGACTTTCATTTGACTTGAGATAAGTACTATTTGCCCCATACAGACTTAAGAAAAGTAGAGTCCTAGACTGTGAGGGATTTGAAGATTGTAAGGGGTTGCTTCATAAGCAATTACTTGTTTTCTGCCTGATAATACTTGTATTTTGCTACCAGTTAAAAGTTCCACGAGCATTTACTTCTACATTACCCACATCTAATCTTTTTTGGCGTGAATTACTTTTTTGAGTGGAATTGTGTCTAACTGAGCAAGGCTAAAAACCTGTAAGTGTTTATGTTTATGATTATTAGTAATTTTTACAAATATCAATTGAAAGTATGCATGTATTTCATATTCACTAAATTTTTGGTGAATTTTCATGACAATGTATACTTTGCATATGTAATGAGAATCCTAAGTTACTGTAGCTAACAAGAGCAAATATTGCAGATGTTATTTCTGGAAGTTATGGCAATGCACAAAGATTCCAAGAGGTAATAAATCGGCATCATCAAACATAATCAGATATGTAATCTATACTTTGCACTGAACTACTCATTAACCTCAATGTTGTGGAACTGTCAGTGTCTAGAGAAATAGGTTTTGATAATATAGATGGAAGTTAAAGATTTATGTAAGGCCTCTAAGATGCAGATGGCTGCCACAGCTCAGGCAAATAAGATAATAAAGTATGTGAAAAGTATACCCACTCAGACTACAATGAGCCAAGAAGTTATGGGAATGTGTTTTGCGTATAATTCCGTTAAAAGACTTCCTTAATTTTTTGCAGATTGCAAAGATGAATGATACAAACTGATCAAGATAAGATATTGGTTCTAACAATTGTTCCAAACTGTAATACATTATGAATAAACATATTTTCTCCAGTGTTCAATGAGAATTTCTCCTTATTATTAACTAAACACACTGAGACATTGAAAAAAAAAATGCTTAACTTGTCCTTATAAAAGAAGGTTATGAAGGCTATGGAGATGGCATATGTCTAAAACTTTGATGAAAAAAACCAGGAAAGTTTATTTAAAGTGGAAAAATTTTGAAAGCCTTGGTCAAACAAATCTTTGTTTTCAGCAGCGATTTTGCTTAAACAAAAAGTGAGTAAAAAATACTCCGTATTTCTAAATTTAAATTATTTCTATTATTAACCACAAAAAGATAGATGGTGACTTCATTTTATCCAATATATTGATTGCTGAAGTGGTAATGGAGTGGCCTACTACGAAATGAGTAAAATCTGATGGAGATATCAGAATTTAGCATGTTAACAGAAAATAAAGTGTTCAGCTCTTACAGTGCAGAAAGTGATACAAATATCTGGACAGGTTTTTCCTGGCCTGAATGTCGGATTGTATATATGCTATATTGCAAGACAGGAACATCCAGCTTCTCAATGAGGCCATTTTGTATACTCCCAAATGAGCTATTTAAAGCAGAAAGCAGTAGGTGAATCATCTTTACCTTGTTGTAGAAATTTACCTTTATTTTTGAATCAAAATATTCTTGTGAAACTCTTTTCAAAATGCAGAAAATAATATCAATTACATTTTAGCTGTATTCTTAGAAACCTATTACTGAGCAACATACTGTATGTTAGAAAAAATTGATGTGGCAACAATATTAACCTGCTGTCCAGAGATCAGAAGCAGGAAAACACATTTGTTCAATCAAAGAGTAAGCTTACTTTCTCTCTAAATTGATTTCAGAAGTATTTAAATTTGAGTGAAGAATTGCTAGCAGTATTTCAGCTGTTCCAAAACTTGGAATATTCTATTTAGATAAGGTGGCTGAGCAAATTAAAACATAAAGGCTAAATTCATTCTGAATTCATATAACAGTCCCAGAGTCACTGAAAGTGCATTAGAATTAAATTTAATGCCTAGAGATCAAATGGGAAATAATTTGTGCACCAATTAATCAAAAATGCATTTTAATGTTCTTCCATAGAACATCATGACTGACATTTCATAGAGACAAAGTTATGGATTTAGAAAGAATTGGCAGTGTTTCAAAAACTGAAAGGTATTTCCTCTCCCCTCATCTTTTCCTGGAGCTTCTATTATAATCTCTATTACAGGCAAATATGTCTTCCAAAAAAAGAACGTTTTACTACATAATTTCAAGTAGAAATGCTCAAATATATTTCAACAATGCTCCCTCTGCCCTAGGGAGGAAGCGAAAAAAAAAAAACAGTTGAAGCTGCTTGCCATCTGCTTGTAGCAACTTCCCTTGAATTTTAAAAACTGAGGCCAAGTATTCACTTTTCACCTATGACATTAAAAGAAGTTTTGGAAAGACTGAAAAGGTCCAGAATCTAAGCCTAGTGATGGTCTTTTCAGTTCCTCTGTGGTCTGTGGGTCCCACTACCCCATTCAGCAAACCAGCAAGTATGTCCACTTTGTATAGGCACTGAAAGCACACAAAAGCCAGGGGGGAAGGCACATCCAGGTGTTTAGTCAGTTTTCACCGTATGTTTGCTGTTTCTGCTAGCTGTCAGTTTACCAAAGTTGTATTACCATCCAGTTTCCAAGCTATCTGGTTTAAAGCCTATTTGTTTAAAGTAAGCTGTTGTTTCCCTTTTCCATCCCTCAGGGCAGTGTTTGGATGGGCTGTGCCAGAAAAGGTGCTGAAGTCATATTTTTCTAAGTATTTTATCATGTCTTCACTGGTTTTGAACCTTGACTAGAGGTACTTATGGTGCTCAAATGAAGGAAATAAGCTTATGCATGTCCCTAAGTGTGAGCACATATATAACAAAAATATTCTAATATGTGTTGTAATGCTCAGGGGCACCATTGATCAGGGAAGTAAGTTTGTCCTTGCCTTGGTTCTCCTTCTGCTATACAAGTAATTGACTTCCAGGGACCAAATCCAAGTGCTGTTAAAGTCAGTGGAAAAATTCCTATTGTCTGCATTGTTAACAAAATCTATACTCAGATGCTGTAATTATTTAAGTGGTTTATTCTGGTGTTGGTAATGAAACTTAATTTCCACTTTCTCTCAATTCATCTTTATTTAAGTTTCTTCCCTTATATAAAGTGTCCAGACATGTAAAATAGAAGCAGCTGTGTTTTTATTAGTACTATAAAGTATGGTCTTAACCCAATGAGAAAGAGTGAAAATACAGAGCTATTTATAAGTTTTATTTTGGCAAGGGAAAACGTTTGTGAAGATAGAAAAAAACCGCGAGAGTTGCAACTTGAGTTGAAACCAGATGCAGGAAAAATTGCAGCTGTCACTTTGGGATTCCAAACTTTCTAGATGTAGTATCATGAAATACAGTGATGTATTTGCCTTCTGCTCAGCAGGCAAAAACGGAGAGAGTTCTCGATACTTCTAAAAAGTTGCAGCTGATATATGTATTTCATGAAGTTATAGAATAACCAGGAGCGAAAAAGGTTGGCCTGGTCATTTAAGATGAGCCATATGAATCACTTTCTGTTCACAAGTAAGAGGTGAAAAAATATATATAACTCCTAGTCTTGGAGAGAAAAAGTGTATAGAATGATAACCTCAGATACAGTAAATTGGTTTTGAAGACAATGGAACTATGTGTCTGAAGATCTGGCTGAGGAGTTAGGGTCTTCTCATTTTATCATGTTATAAATGATGAAAAACTGTTGAAAAAATATTTCACAAAAACAGAAAACTGGTGTGAAGAGAGAACCACTCCTAGAGACCTGTAGTATTCCTGGAGGCAACGCAATACTCAAAAATTTGTGTTTGCTTGAGTAGTGTCAGTAACTGCAATGGGATTACGAGTGAATCTAGCCAAGCACAAACAAAAATATTTCAAGATCAGAACCTAAAAGCTAGTGTTCCCAAATGTTCTAAAGTGATTTTTGAAATGAACTGTGTTGCAGATAAGGGCCATACAAATGGCTGACAGTAAATCCTTGTTGTCATTACCATTATCATCAGTAGTGCAGAAGGGAACGGATGGCAGCACAAGGAAGCAGGCAAAGTGGCATATTAATGTTCAGAGTTGAAATCCACTCACCTTGTTCTTCTCTCAGTTTCACAGACACCACTGCTATTTATGGAGATGTTTTCACTGTGGTAAACAGAGTTCTGTCGCTGATGCGTGTTTATGGGTTACACGGAATGGAAAAAAACAATAGAATAAGATACTTTAAAAAATCACACACTGAGACAGTGGTGTATTAAATGAGGATCAGAGCCTTTGGATAGGCTGAATAGGTACGGAAAATCCAGAGTTAACAACACTGTAATAAACATTCATTTGGATTTGTGTTGCTATCAGAAAATACCAGATGAAGGTTTGATACTAGCTCTTATGCAACGACTGGTAGCTTAAATTCAGACTACCAGCATCATGCTACATGCTTGGCTAGATCAGAATGACTATAATTGGAAAACAGAATTAAATTTTTGAAAGCTCTTAATTTATGAAATTAATTCCAAATCAATTTTTTATTGAAATGCATAATTTTGATAAAACCTGTAGGGGATTTTTTCTTCTAAATTTGTCTTTTTCTAATAAATTTCACCTTTTCATTATTATTCAGGACTGCCAGCATTTACCTTAATAAAACAAAAGAAAACTCAGAACTTGCTATGAGACACAGATTTTTAGGTTTAACAAAATTCTGGTCCATATTCATGAAAATGAAAAATGCTTCTAGAATCCTTCTTTTAAAGTAATTACATTAGTAATAGTATAGTGGTGAGTATTCAAGAAAAGAAGAAAGTAAAATCTTCTGCAAATAATCATAAAGTATGCTACAAGATGATCACATTAAAAAAAAAATCATCTAAAAATGAACACTCAAATTTTAAGCATAACTACAAACCTCAGCTGACCACCCCAATGTAAAAAAGTGCAACCTGCAAGTTCAAACCCACTTCTGCTACCAGTAAACCCTGCTCAAAGAACTGTCTTAATCCCTGTTTCTCCACATGCACACTGCACAAGGTAGTAAATTTTATCCCAAGATCCACTGGCTTTTAGGTGGGTGACACTAAAACAATGGCAGTGTACCAAACATACTCATTCAGAGAACTGTGGTAGGAGCAGTCACTAGGAGATGTTATGTTTTTCAAAGCAATCCTCCTTCTTTAACCTGTTGGTTCAGAGTCTGAAAGGAGATCTATAAAAAGCCCTTGCAAAATAAGCATAAAATTTGAAATGTTTAGCTCACCTCAAAACTTGAAACTATGAACTGGAAAACTGTGAATTTTTTGAATATTAGTACTCCTAGCTGCTGAAAAAAAGACTTTCTGCTTCTGCTTGAGTCCTGAAGAGCCTGCATCCTCAGAATCTTGCCTGTTTAATTCAAATGTGTCAATTCAGATTACTAGTTCTACCACTTTTCCATGTTAACCTGGTTTCTTAAGAAACAGTATACAGTACAATTGTAAAAGCCAAATGGGATTTTTAATAAAGATGATGTTTTCAGTTCAGGGACAAAATAAAAATATTGCATTGGACACTGTAATGTAGGAACCCTTTTCTTACTAATGTGAGAAAAATTCAGATTACAGTAGTCAGTAATTTATGACTTTTTCATATGAAAATACCATTTAATGAAAAAAAATGTTCCTGAGGAGAAAAGTTATTTTCAACACATCAGATATTTCTTTTAAAAAAGAAAAGGTCTCAATTTTCATTTTTAGATCAATATAAAATTTAAACTACTTTATGTAAATTACTTTATAATAAACCCACCAAGATTTTAGAAGTTTGTCCCAAAGTCTATCTGTTTCTGTGTATGATTACATTCAAAGGTAATTGAAGTCCCAAAAAATTATTTTGGACTTTTAAATTGTTGTCTTGTATTTCAGACATGAATGCAGCTAGTCCTAAATACTATCAAAAAAATTTGTTGCTTCAACATGTTCCTTGAAATAAAAGAATTTATAACATATACCGATTAGTGGAAAAGCATTACATTGTTTGTACAGATATACTTGTTGGCATCAACTAAGAATAATTTTGAAGTGGAATTTGGGAAATACAGGGAAATAAGAAACTCCATGATGCAGTTAATTTCTTAAATAAGCTAAATGAATCTTTAATGAAAGCTATTTCTCCCAATTGGCTAAAAAAGAAAGCTGTTCCTAATTTGAGATTTGCAGCCAGTCTCTGGTATAAAACCATATCGTGTATTTCCTCTTCAATTGTATTCAGACATAAGTTTCAGATTATGACTGCAATTTGGAAGTGCAGGAATGTTACAGTTTTTCCATTAACAAAAGCTTTTATTAAAAACTAATCAAATCCCTCCCAAATGTATTCTAGGAGAGGACAGAAGTTGAAGCTTTACCTTGTGACTGTAAACACGAAGAATCAGACTGACTGACTCACCTTTTCAGAATCAGTTTTTGCTCTTGAAGGTCTAACACTGCTGTAAATGGACTCAGACCATCAGTAGAACAAACATACAAACAGATGTTCCATCTTTCTCTAGGTTTACAGGATATGTAGAGTGGCATACTCTGTTCTGGAATATAGTGAAATTTGGGAGCCATAATATATAGATATTTGCCCTTAGTGCAACAGTTACAGAAGATGCTCCTTTGTTTTGTCCAATTCATACAGAATTTACAAATGGATATTGTTCTAATATTTGATACTGAGAATAAAAGGATTAAACCCAGAATTTATGATAAGAATCAGTGGACTAAATATGTTTAGCTTAACAGAAAAAGTTACAAATCTCTTCATTTGGGCATTCATGCCACAGCTTTTGCAATTGTTAATTCATTTTCAAAGTTATTTCTTATGCTAGGATGGAGGATAAAATTTTCTGAAGTTTACACATGCATCTTCTGTAAATATTTTATATTATACATAATTTTGGTTACCTGTGGTACACCCTTGCTGAATCTAATAAACATCAGTTTTATTCTTAAGAGATCTTTTATTCTTAAGATCTTAAGATGTTAAAATTGAAAAATCTTGTTCCAAATTATAGTATCACTTGTATTTAACTGTCTGAAACCATCTAGCAACCAATTAATAAATATTTAATAAGAACTGTGACAAGAATAGTCAGGAAAATGAAGGCGTTTTCAATGAGAGAAAGCCTGTCTTAGTGGCTAACTTGTCAAACACTAAGACAATATGCAATTTTTATTTGCAGAAATCCTGTTAGGATTGTCAGGACCCTTGCATAGATTTGAAGGTATGTCTTATACTAGTAACTTATTGAACAAATCTGTTGACAGTCCATTTTTTAAATTAAAACTAAGAAATAGAAAGAAAATTAGAACTCTACTCTACCTTGGTAAAAATGCCTGATTGGAAGTATTGTTGTGATTTTAAAAGAAATTTCTTAAAGGGAAATGATGTCATTCACAGAATCATAGCAAATTAGAGAAAGATGCAAGATTGATTATTCGACTTCAGACACCTTACAGTCTCAGTAGGAATTGAATCATTGCAGTTTTACTGTGTCTATCAGGTCTCACGTTGTGTACTTTAAATTACATGGTATAAATTTTTTCTTTAAAATGTACTTGTAACAAAAAAAGATTACTTTTACATAATTCTGTGAAATTAACTTTTAAGTGATTGTTCTGTATAAATTCAAAGAAATTACTTTATGCTGTAGCTATTTTGTCACAATCAATAATCTTTCATATATATTCTTCCACAGATTAAAAAAAAATATAATGTGTGGGAGACAGAAAGTAGTACTAGATAGGCCTATTAAGATGTCTCCTAAAAGCAGTCATATTATCATGCTACACCTGAAGAGAATTTGATCCCAAATGCTAAATTTGTTCATCTCTAGATAAAGCTGGTCAGTTTATAGGCAAATGCTCTGCTCATATGGAAGCACTCTGCCATATTTTCTGTTTCCATACATACTTTGATGTAAATTTAAAAAAACATTTTTACCAATATACCTTATTACCTTGTCTATAGTTCATATAAACAGAAACTGTTGGTGTGTTTTCTAATCAGAGTGCAAATAGGGTATAGTCTTCTACTTAGAAATATTAGCACTTTAATTTAGTCTTAGATTTTCAGACAAAATATCTAAAATATCCTCTTTATTTATTATTCCTGTTATTCAAAACTTTTCTCGTAAAGAAGATATATATATATATATATGTATATTATTGTATGCACAGATGTAGCTACGTAGTTGCTTCCAGAGTGCAATAATTTTAAATAGAAGTGGAGAGAGATCAAAAGACAGTATCCACTCTGAACTACTCAAGGGAAAAATGTGCTTGATGTTGTTTGACCAACCATATAACCTTTTCTTCTGTGGTCTACTACAAGCATAATATGTAATCATATTTTTTCCTGCAGAGAGTATCAAATACCCACCTTTTGTCTGACTTACAACAGAGTCAGTGAAGACAATGGAAAGTAAATGAATGATAAAAGTTTTAAAAGTAAGAACTAGCAAATTGTTTTTTGTGAAAACTGAACTACTTGCTTCTGTGCTTTAAGAATTTAAATACTTCTTAGCCAATGTATTTTAAATACGCTGGCCAAAGTGAAGGTTGAATGGTTAGACAAATATTTCTGTAACATATGTCCCTCCAGATGGGCAAGAATTCTAACAAAAGAGACCAAAAATAAGTTTAGACAAGTTCTGATTAGACTCCAACCATGTCTTACTCAGATTTTGCCATTAAAGAAGTGATATACATAGATGACAGACTTTTTCACTTTTGCTCATGATTTTAATTACTCTTTTCTAGGTGAAAAAAGAGGTGAAAGTGAAAAGTATAATAACTAGAAATCTTCCTATTTTCAGTGTTATGCTAATCTGATATCAGCCCATCTCTCAGTGACTCTGGAAAATCAGAAATACGGCGTTGTGATGGTGGTGCTTGGGATAGAGGTAATTTTCTTCATGGTAACTTGTATGGGGCTGTGTTTTGGATTTCTGCTGTGGAAACAGCATTTATAATTTGGGGGTGTTTTAGTTACTGCTGAGCAGGACTTGCACAACCTCAAAGTCTTTTCTGCTTCTTACCCTACCAGCACTGGGGGTGCACAAGAAATTGTGAGGGGACACAGCTGGGACAGCTGATCCCAACTGACCAAAGGGATATCCCACACCACGTGGCATCATTCCAGTATATAAAGCTGGGGGAAGAAGAAGGAAGGGGTGAAATTTCAGAGCTGTGGCATTTGTCTTTTCAAGTAACCGCTGCGCGTGATGGGCCCTGCCCTCCTGGAGATGGCTGAACACCTGTCTGCCCATGGGAAGTGGCGATTGAGCTCCCTGTTCTGCTTTTCTTGCATGTGCGGCTTTTGCTTTCCCTATTAAACTGTCAGTATCTCAATCCATGAGTTTTCTCATTTTTACTCTTCCAACCCTCTCTTCCATCCCACTGTGGGGGAGTGAGCAAAGGGCTGTGTGGGACTTGGTTGCCAGCTGGGGTTAAACCACCGCAGGTGTAAAAAGGGGAAGCACAAGAATGACTTTATCTACTAAGATTCTAATTAAGGAGAGTTTGATATTAAGCCAGTTTTGTAGAATTATTTCGAAGAAATTGAATACACTGAATTTTTTAATTTCATCAGTACCTTATTGGATTTTGTCTTCATAAAATATGTGATAGCTTGTATAGTTCACACGAAACAGTGGCATTTAATCACAATAGATGAAAGCAGCATAATCCCTTGGATTAAGCAAGGAAAAATTGGAGCATGTTTTTAAATGCCAACACCAGCAATAAATTACTACTAATTATTAATGAAATAGAATTTTGCTTTGTGATATTATTTATGTTTTCCAATAAAAACTTAATAAATTATTGTGTTCTCAATATCACTATTAGCATATGAGTTTACTGCAAAAATATTAAAGTATAAATTATAATGTTATTTTAAAATATTTCTACTTAAATTGTCATTGCATCAAAAATAATAATGCTACATTAATTTCTGGTAATGTCTACTGAAATTTGGATTATACAAAAATAAATTTTGGTCCAGGGTTTATAAAACTCATTTTTCACTTAAAATTGCGAATGACCTTTCAAAGACAAGTTAAGTCTTGACTTAAGCACTCTTTTGCATGGAGGCCAAATGAAACAAATCTAAGAGAGGCAGATTTCTTTGTGTCATGAGCATAGCATAGAACTTACAATAAGTGTACTTTCAAAGCTTTCATATTTATAAAAGATTTTTTTATATTAAAGACATGTTTTATGTAGCTACAATCAAAAATATGGGTTAGAAAGCCCTACATGTTGGTAAAGTGCCTATGGGTGCCAAATTAAAATCAAGCTTCAATGAGGAACACCAGCACTCAAAGGTGTGACATACCATGTAAGCTAGACAAAGGTAGAGAAGTTAGTTGAGCTAAGAAATTTATTTTTTACTTTCCAGTGGTTTTTAGTCAGGCAACTCTTACAAGAAATATGAGCAAAGCTCTATTTAGGGGTTAGGAAATTGCCTCTCAAGGAATTATGATGGTTTCCATCAAGCATTCAATACCACCATAGATAATGCCATTTCCGTCCATGCAGGCATAAGAAGTCTTCTAAAGTAACCTTATCTAAAGCAAAAGCAATAGGCTCCACCTGAAAGGTGTACCCCTGAGACAAGGCTTCATTAGATTTGGAAAGAGTAGGGAATTAAGAGCAAGTGAACTTGTATCTACCCTACAAGTCACTGTAAGACTGCATCTATTACCTGCTTGGTCTGGGGCAGCCTGTCTCCTGAAATGGTAGGTGAGCATTCTCTGTGAGCCATGGCAGTGTTTCTAAGTCCCTGCAGACTGTGTTTGTTCCCACGGTCCTTGTCTCTATGTGACCATTGCAGGGCAGCGAAGGTGCAGAAGCAGAGAGGGTGTGTCAGGAAAACATGCTGAGAAAAATAAAGCTACCTTTATGCTCTTCTTGAGGAAAAGGGGGGCAATTTGCTTACAAAAATGGTGAGGGGGGAGGAAACAGGAGGCAAAAAAAAAAAGAGTGCTTTGTTAGCATCACCCAACTTGCAGAGAAACTGCTGCATTTAATGAGCAATCAGAATGTTCATTTAGTCTAGTGCCAGATCTTGTTTTCAAGGAGACATTTGTGCGCTTAGATTGTTAATTAGCCACAGCATCCATAACCAGCCCCTGCATATAGGATAAGGGCAACAGTATAATTGGAGCACATCTAGAATTATAAAACCCAAAATGAGATTTTGGGAGAGGGAAAGAACCTGTGAAATTAAGATTCATGTCCCTCTTTAGATTCATGTGAACAGGACCTTTGACAGAAAGTATCAACACAGATACTGGCCTTTACCAAAACATAGCAGAAATGAAATCGCATTCTTCTCTTGGTTCTTGCAGTTGGATAATGGAACCATATCCCTTTGACTTTTTAAAAATATTTTTTAGATGTTAGTATCACAGTTAATGTGTCGGGGGGGCAGAAAGGCTGGAAAGACCAGCCAATCAGGAATGCGTTTAAGATGAGATCAATATGTAATGTCTGTGAGTATAGGTTACATTGCGAATTCTAGTAGGGGACAAAACATTAGCTTTTAAAACTTTGGGGCTTTAATTTTGATGACAGAACACACGGACTACTACAGAAGAATGCTGTAGTATAAGCTGTATATTTATTCCCAGCTGTAGGTTTAGGCTTTATAAATAAGACTTTATATAATTTGAACTACGGTAACTAAAGTGTCCATAAGTGAAGTTACACTGAGAGTATCCAGTTCCTCCATACTGATTGCACCACAGTGTCTTGCCTACCTTGCTGACCTTTTACAGGGGAGGAGAATAGAAAGTTATACCAATTTTTCGTATGCTTTGCACATTGAACACATAACACTTTTTAACAAAGAAGAAAATATAAAACATTTTTTGTAAGCTGAATTGTCACAGCTCGTGTGGGAAATCAATAGAAGCATAATCAATAAGCAAGGCACCCTTGTGCCTTGTCCCAGCAACAGAATTAAGATTTCCTGTTTGCTCTTCTTCAGCTTCATGTCGGGAAGTGTTTTTATCTCACTCGTGTTTCAGGAGTTGTCATACAAGTCTTCGGGAGCTAAGCATGCACTTCTGTATCATGTTTCAGTAGCTGTTGTCATGAGGACATGACAACATGACAGGTTCTTTTGGGTTGGTCCAAATGGCCACCAATTGCATCACATGGTAAACAACTCCACTACCTGTAAGTGAAAAAGAAGGGGCAGCAAGACATGCCCTATCATCTTGCCAGCCTTTGATGTAGCTAGTTAGGGTTGGCAGGATCCAAAGGAAGGTGTTTCCTTTGAACTGGAAGAAAGCAGGGGCAGGGGAGGTTCCTGCATGCTGCAGCTGTTCCAGGCTACCCATGGTGTTCTCTCCAAGTCACTGAGGGGATGAGTTGGACCATGCTCTCATTGCATCCTTCTGCATTATCCTTTTACAGTGTGAATCTAGCACAGGATGCCTGCTGGGTGCCAGGAGACTATTTTTGGCATAAATTGTGCTGCTGTTGCATTAAGGTAGCCAGATGAGTAGATACCTGCCAGAAGTCTTCTGGGAACTCAACACAGAGGAGAAGAAGGAGTCTAGGAGGTCCTTAGAGCGTATGGAGGAGAGCTTCTTGTCACAGCTGGTGAGCGAGCCTGCCAGGGGTGCTGTCCCTCGTGACCTGCTGTTCACAAGCAGAAAAGGGCTGCTGGGAGACGTGGTGGTCAGAGACCATGTGGGATACAGTGACCACAAAATAATAGAGTTTTCAATATTTGGTGAAACAAGGATCAGCAAAACTTCTAATCTGGACTTCTGGAGGGCAGACTTCAGCCTGTTCAGGATGCTTATTCAGAAAACACCTTGGGAGATATGGAGGATCCAAAATAATTTAAGGAATCTGTGTCACCAAACTAGCTGTCCTGTTATGGTTACTTTCTATGAATTAATTTGTTCTTGTTCCCGGCACTTCACTGTGCCTATGTAGGTTTACTTAATTTCTCTCATAATTTGGGTGCCTTTTTTGAGGCCACTAAAATCTTGTATTATTCATTTAGAACATATCTGATTGCCTTCCCCTCTCAATGTAATTCTTCAAATATGGCATCATTTTTTACAGTTTTTCTTTCCTTTAGACTGGAACCAGTACTGTATGCATTTGGTCTCAATGAGATTCAAACAAAGCAAGCAAGAATAGAAAAAACTCTGCAAAATTTGAATTCAAATGGCACAATACATTTGAGAAAAGGGAAAATTGAAAATTGGAATTGTCCTGTGTAGACCAATATGGAACCATTATACTCTGACTAATTTTTCAAAATGCTGAAAAAGGAAATAAACACAATGAAAACAAGAAATGGATGACAGACTACTCTAATAGAATTTTCTGTTTTCCCCTGCAGAATGGCCAGTTTGGAGTGGCTTTCAATTGTGGTCAGAAAGTAAAAATAATATTGTTTGTAAAGGAAAAAATGCATGTCGTTTGGTTTGAATGAGCAATTGAGCCTTCATCAACAAATTCCTCTTCAAAAAAGTATTGCTGTGACAAGTCAGGACACCATAGATGATAGTTCAGTGAAGCACAGATAGAGAATTAAGAGCTACTAGAGAGCTACTTCTAGGGTAGTAATCTAGCAAGGAAACTGCATATATCACATTCAAGTCAAATGATCGTATTGGTCACTCTCTAATCTTTGGTGGCTGGTTAGTAATGTCTAGCTAAAAGCTAAAAAAAGAGTAAGAAAATGAGCAAAATACAATGGAAATAGACTATCTTCTCTTGGGGAATTACCTCTTCAGTTATTGGAATTCTGTAAAACTCTACAGGGAGTGGAGATGGAGACAGAGAGAATGGAGAAGAGGAGATAAGGAGAGAGGAAAACTTCCAGTCTAAATATATTTTCAAGCTGTATAAAAAAAAGCTAGACCTCCAATCTCTAATCATCTTGGAAATGACTGCCTACCAATGAATTCATGTCAGAAGGCACTTGTCATGGTAATTTAAGATAAAATTTTGTCTCATAAAAAAACATGAATATAATAATGTAACATTGTCACCACTCCTTATATCCTGTTTTCAGAAGACTACACTCTATATAATTCATCTTGACACCTGAAGCTTCCCCAGTTATGTCCCTGTAGTAATGTGCTTTACAGTGTAGACAGCTGAGGTCTGACAGCAATACAGCAATGTATCCTGATTTGCAGGATATTACTATTACCACATAGATACATCAATGATATGACCAGCAGAAATCTCTGCCCCTCAGACCCCTGAATAACGTAAGCTGTAAGCTGTTTGGGGTCTAAAATTCCATGGAAGTTAACGGGACCTGTGTCTGTGTCAGTTTAATGCCTTTAAGCCCTACCTTCATCCAGCTATGAATATCTGAAACAGCTGGGGCTTTTGACAATCTTCTACAAACCTTCAGGAAAAAAGCTAACTGTTCATTCCCAGAGAATAGCCTTCAGCATTTCTCTGTCTTCTGCCATCCTCTGGGACTATAACAACTTCAGGGTTATTTAACTGAAAGATGTCATTAAAAAAAAAGAAATGGACAAAGTTAACCAAACAACAATTAAACACCACGTGAAGTTTTGTATTCGTTATATACTTTATAGGATTTTTGTGAATGAGTCACAGAACATAAAGCTTTGAAAACCATAACTGGCCACAGCTGGAACATAATTGTTAGCACCACCTTTACCATGGTTTTGCGTGTCACAATATAGATTGGAGCTGAAAGATAAATTAGGCTTGTCAGCCCTTCAGAGAGCATGAACACCGCACTGAACCTCAGTTAGAAAACTAGTGTCCCATCAACAGGCAAAATTTTTCCCTACTTTAGGGTTATGAACGAAATTGTTTAGGGAAGAGGGACCTATAAAGGAGACAAACTGTTATGTAATCACAATGATAAAGAATCATAAAATGAGGAAGGCACATCAAGAAATGGTGACGACCAGCTCAGCACCTTCACAACAGCTTGCTCCTTCTCCTCCCCCACACCAGAGAAAAACAAGAATTGTGGACTGAAGTAAAGACAGGGAGTTCACTCAGCAGTTACTGCCGTGAGCAAAACAGACTCATCTTGGGGAATTTAAGTGAATTTATGGGCAATTAATCTAAGTATTCAATTACTGATTCAGATATTTAGAATCAAACTTAGGGAGAACACAGTGTTCCTCTCTCCCCAAGCTTGTCTCCACTCCAGGCAGATCTCCTCCCACCTTGTTATCAGCACAGATTACACTCAGTCCCTTCAGTGAGGTAATGGGCAGGTCAGGGAAAGATCAGGACATAACAGGTTCTGTCGGTTGCTCCTTCCTTCTCACTCCCCACAAAGGGCTGCAGTCCCTTTGGGAATATCTGCTCTTCTGGTCTACTGAGTACCTCCTTTTTATTCTCCTCTGACCTTGGTGTTCCTGCTGTTTTTGTTCCTTGAATTCTTCGTCCTCTCTCTGTTTTCTCTCTGCTCTCTTTACTCTGTGGCATTTTGTGACCCTTCTTAAGTATGTTTTCCGACACTTGATGGTGGCTGATGTGCTCATCTGTGTCCCTTGGTAGGACTGTTTCTTCCAGCTGTGTCTGGCATGGGGCAGCCCGTGGTCTGTCTTCACAGACACCACCTCTGTAGCTCCCCAGTGACCACATTTGGATGCTTGCACCCAGTCTAAGGGCTCTGGAAGAGAAACCTTTCTAAAATATCTCCTTTGCTGAAAGACTGTATACTTTCAAAAATAAGCCCTGAGGGTTTCGTGGTTTTAGCTTGTGATCTTTGGGTGTATTGCAGTGACAGGCCTTGTAGGGTACAGCATTGAGAGTCTTACAGAGTAGTCACTTCCAGAAGAAGGAAATATCACAAGTACAGTCAGTGTTTTCTCACCATATCTTTGAAGAATATAATCATGATGTCCTTTCAAATATTTAAACTGCTCTAGTTAGTGCTGCAAGAGAAGTCTTACTTTCCCCCTCGCTGGCTACACATTTCTTGAGCTAGGAAGTGCCAGTAAATCTGTTGCTGCATGGCACATGATCATACAGCATATTTGTGCAACAAAAACTTTGAAAATTAAATCAGTCATGTCAAAGCTTGATTCATCTACATCTAATTTCACCTATATTTTGTGAAGCATTGCAGACTTGTAACATTGCAATTAATTTCACCTTTTTTGAGCAGAGATTGCAAGCTAAGATTTACAGTGCATCCCTGTTCAAGGAGGTCCTGTGAATTCCTGGTACCATGGGCTGTGACAAACACAGACAAAAGGCATTCGAAAATCGTTTGCACTTTAACTTAGTTAAATGCTGAAATAAGTGATGACCCAGTAGGCACATGTATCTGTTGCTCATGTGAAATCCTACAGTGCACTACAGATGGCTAATATTTTGTANCCTCAAATGCCCTAAAAATGGGTAATATTTTTTAAAAAAAAAAAAAAAAAAAAAAAAAGTATTGTAATACCTCAAGTCCTGATAGCAGACCTTTTCCCTGCTTTCATATTGTACAGGACTATATAAACCCTACAAAATTGGTCCTGAACTTAAAATACCATCTAAAGCCTACAGTGGATTCTGCATCATGAGAGAATTAATTCAATTTCTCTGTAAAAATTATGACACTGCTACATGGCTCTAAAATATTTCAGAGCCTTTTTCAATATCACAGTCACAAACCATTGTGCCAAAGTCCCTCACCCCTACACCCATAACACCAAATTGTTTTCAGAGGAACTGCCCATGAGAAGTGAGAAAGTAATTTGGCCTGATGTGTTGGCTCCAACCGAAGAACATGAAGGCAAAGGTCTTTTTCCCTCCTTCTTTTGAATCTTAAGATTGATACTCTAATTATGTGCAATGATGGTTCAAACAGCAAACCTACTTTGAGGAAAAGAAGTTATAAGCACTGATTTTATGTCAATTGTTAAAAAGAAAGGGAAGGAGTAGAAGAGAGGTTGTTTGTTTTGCAGGCAAATGGTGAAAAATATGGACAAAGTGGAATTCTAGACATTAACCTAGAGAAACTGGAATATATTTTATTCATTATCTATTGATCTCACTAAGTTTGACAGATCCAGTACTGCTAATTTCTAGCTATTATATATTTTTTTTTTGTATTATGACAATGCTAAAAACCCAGCATACATCCAAGTGTTGGAAACTCTCCTTTCTTTGATAGCAGACCGGTTCTGGGGGGAAGACACATGCCCAATATTTCCCTGAACATCTTTTGTTTATTAAGCTGCAACTTCAAGAAGAACCAAACTGGTTTTGAATTGATCACTTATTTCTTCACACATTCACTTTTAAGTACCTGGTTGGAGCACAAATTAGGATGACAACATGAATTATCATAGAATCACAGAATAATTTGGACTAGAAAGGACTTTAAAGGCCTTTAAAAGTTTTCAGGGATGGGGCCACCTCTCTGGGCAACTGTTTCAGTGTCTCACCACCCTCATCATAAAAAATGTCCTCCTTATATCCAGTCTGAATCTACATGCTTCAGTCTGAAACCATTGCCCCTTGTCTGAACACTGCAGGCCCTACTATTATTACGCACTCTGAAGAGTACAGTTGTGCTGGAGCACCAAGAGTTTCTAGGTAGAGTTTGTAGAGTCCCTCAGAGGATCCTTTGTGGATATTGCTTACAGTTCTGGGCCTCATAATTTAAAAAGGATGTTGGGGTACATGAATGCATCCTGAGGAGGGCACCAAGCTGGGGAAGGGGCTGGCAGATATGTCCCCTGAGGAGTGGCTGAAGGACTTGGGTTTGTCTAGTCCAGCTGAAAAAGTCTATACAATTCTATGTCTAGGTGAGAGTGAAGGAACTGGGAGACAAGCTCGGAAATGTTTACATTACTGCATAGAAGCTGCTAGTGATATAGAAACACTCAAACCTGTGAGTCTGAGGAAACTTCGTGTGAGAAAAATAAGATCTTTTCATTTCTTGAGTTCAGTGACTCAGAACAGGCAGAAGTGAACTGAGAGAGACAAGGAAATATTTTGCTACAGGAAATGCTGAAGTGTTTTTTTCTGTTCTGTTCCCAACTGAAAGTTCACTATCAAAAAAAAAAAAATTATCTGAGATGAGATGTATGCTAGGAAAAGGAAAAGAGGGGATAATTTTTCTCCAAAAAAAAAATAAAAAAAGCCTGAAACTGAGAAAAAAACAATGAAATCTCGTTCACACACAAGCAATAAAAAGAAAAAAAAAGAAAATCACCACAAAAACTTCTAAGCTACTTTTATTTGTGAGGAGCTAAAAAAACATTACAGTGAAATAGTGACAGGCTTCAGAACTAAACTAAAACTTCCTAATGATAATAGTGTGTTAAACCAACAGGAAATAAAAGATATTACCACACAGATATTCAGTGCTCTCTAATCTGCAGGAAAAATGTATCACTTTGCCACTTTACATAAGAATTTTCATATGATTTTTCACTGCTTCTAGTTGTGAGGTGGGCTTATTTTTTGACATCAGTATAACTCAAAAATAACTCCAGTCAATTGAATCATCCTACCATCAAATCAGCCAAATTTTAGAATCCAGCCCCATTTCATTAGACAGATATTATAACAATATGTTAGGAAAATATTGTGGAAAACAAAAGTATAAAAAATGTTTTGTGTATTTGAAAGGGTTGTCTTAATCCCCACAATAATTTTTAGTGGTCCCACTAGAATTCATTTTTCAGTACAAAAACTACACACCATACTGTGAAAATAGACCCACTGTATCAATACTTCTTGCTTTTAAATAAGCCAATACAAGTGGATAATTACTAAGTCTCCAACAAATTTGGTAAACCAGTGACTCAACTGTTATGTATTTTAATTTGCAAGGGACTGTATGACTAAAGGCACAGGAAGTTCTACCACTGGGACCAATAATCAGGCTTTGTCTTACTGTGAATTTACTTAGAGGACTGGCAGTTATTTGTTTGGTTTCTTTTCTGTTTTTATTCATAGATTGAGTACAAAATGCCTCTATATTTAATGTGAAGTAAAATTTAAATTTTCTTAGTGGTATTTTTTACATACAGAGAGATAGTAAAAGGCTCAGCTGCCTCCTCTACTTTCCCTTTATGTTCACAGGCTCTTGCTGTCCTGCAGAGTTTTGTTTGCCTCAAAGTACCAATCCAATTGAAGGTCAAAGATACTGTATTTTCACAGACAGTGATCCTAAAACTTCAAATAACCAAAACTGTTCAAAAGACAGAAAAGAAACTCAGTTATTAAAAAACCCCTGAATTAACCACTGCCTGAAACTCCTTATTCTGTTTCAGAAATCCATAGTTTCACGTGTGTCAAAGCTACTTCCTTTATGCTTTGTCCTGCTCTCTGTCATTATATCTACCAGACATAGGGTGTTTCTGACTTGGGACAGATACACCTCCCTGAAGTTGGTGCACTTTAGTAGTGCTTAAGCCCTTGATTCTCAATCATAAATTTTTTGGGCTTCTCCAGCAGTAGACTCTTAAACGCCTGCCTTATAAGAACTTGCTGCTTAGCTGAGGTTTGTTGGATAGCCACATCTAGCTTGGATCATCAGTGTAGGAATGACTTTGATGTGACATGTTTCCACCTGGAATATTGTCCATGAAAACAAACAAGGCTGGATTTTTCCGTGCTTACCTTCTAGGGTAAATAAAATAGAAAGTCACATTACTCTGAGGCAGTACTGTATTTGTTTATTTATTCTTCTATAGTCTTAAGTCTTAAAAGTGATATGATATTTCTGTATGCATGAATCCCTGAAGGGAACAAAAAGGACTAACTGGCCCCCTGTAACTGTATATCTGCTCTGTTTATTGTTAGTAGAATTTTTAGCCTTGAAGCAGACCCTGTACTTCTACAGCCTCATGCAATTGCTGTGGGACCTAGAGTCAGGAGACCATTTTCAATATAATAGAGATTGCACCAGTAAAAATGGGAGACACTTGCATCTATAAATACTTTTCATTTTTAGTATAGAGTAAAAAGCATATAACTGTGCATGGCTATGGTGTTACAGGTATCCAAGTCAGTTTATAGGCAGAAAAAGCAATGACTCCAAATTCAGCAGCGTAAAGGGCAACTGTCATAAAGTAAACCATCAAAATTTCAGCAATGGCTCTTAAAATGGTTCTCAAAGTTCTAGCTGCAGTTTCATGAGGTCATTAGAGGAGAGAAAAAATGCAGAAAGGCAGACTGGGGACTGTGAGGCAAGAACATGACATTGAAGAAATCTGCCTACATCTTTCGATGTATACAAGGGAAGTCTAAAACCAGACTCTTAGATATGGTGACTACAGGGATGTGTGTCTGCAGAGCAGACAGACAGAGCAGAAGATGTACAAACCTCACAAAATAAGAATTAATTACTGAAGGAACAATTTGACTTTGCCAGCATTTTTGCCATGTATGGTACTTGTGGAAAAAAGTTATCAAAAATGATTTCCCCAAACTGCATAGTAATTTTTGTCATTTATTTATTATAAGGAAAATAGAGAAAAAAATTATTTCTTTTCTACATTTTTTAAATTGATTCCTAAGTGAAAAATAATACATTGAGCTTTTCAGGTAATGTGGTATCAATGTTAGGAGCATTTTATGTTCTGTAAACAAAAATGAGGCTCCCATATGAAACCTCCTGCATGAAGTAGCAGACTAGTTTTCTTACCTTTACTTCTCCTCTCCTGCAAGTACAGTAACTCTCTTTAGGATATTGCAAGGCAAGCAGCAAAGTTTGAGAATTAGAAGTAAGTTACATTCAGGCAAGGTCTAAATACACAGCTCTTAATCCATCATGTCTTCTTTATTTGTCATTCCTTCTGATGGGTTATTTTTTTCCCTGCAATCTATATTTTTTATACCATAGAGTATTGATGACCCTGTTTACTTAAAAAGTAAAAGAATTTTCAACTCCTACTGCAAAAAAAAAACCCAAAGGAAATTGTTGCCTTGAATGCTTAAATCTATACCTATCTCTCTATAAAAAGTGGACTGATGTTCAGAAATCTGAATCAGCTGCAAATTTCAACCAAACCAACACCTTTGATTAAGGGGCATTCACTAAAAAGCACACAACAGGGGCTGAGTAATGGTCCTGTCACAAAGGATAATACCTTCTGTCATGGGAATGGAGATGATTCCTCATGCGCTGGGTTGAGAAATGAGTCATGAGGTCTGGAATCACTGTTAGCTGAATGTGCTTGGACTTCTGCCCATCAGGGAATAGGTGTCTACCTCTACACACCCTGTCATTTGTAGAACTGTGGCAGTGTTATTTGTGAAAAACAAAACATCTGCATATAGTAAATACTTTTCAAGCTTTGGAGGTCCTTTTAACTGATTTCCTTATAGAAGCAAAGAAGATACAAGAAGTAGAGAATTCTCCCAGTTCTTGGTTGCACCAAGCATAAATAAGAGAAAAAAAGAGAAAAAAGAGAACACTTTTTTATCATTTCATTAATTAGTCATTTAATAATTTAACATATGAAATGACAAACTAGCTACGTATGTGTCAAAAGGACTGAATTTTTTAGACAAAAAGAAGGATGAATAATACGTATTTATAGTAACAATGTCTCCCTACCCCCTGCTGTATGCCCTTATGCTTCCTACTGATAATTGTCCTTATTCAAGATGCAGCTTAAGATATGTGCTGGGCTTCTGGAGTACACATTGTCCCTCCCAATTTTTTTCTTTGTTTTTAAATTCTTGATAACATGATATATTTGCAGATTATACCTGTATTTTTTTTTAAATGAACCCTTAATAAGTGACTGCAATTGGCATGAAAAACTTCTTAAGAAGAAATTATTATATTTCCTATTTCAGAGAAAATAAAATTAAATTTCATCTTTTTCTCCCAAGGCTTTATTCTCTTTCCATAGTAAGCTGTTAATGAACAGGTTCTGCTTTCTTGATGTCCATGAACTATAAAAGAGATGATTTTCTGATAGTTACCTTCTCACTTCATAAATTTCTTTCCAACACTTTATGCTCAGAACTGAAAATTTTAAAAAGTCTCTTCTCCTGATTCTTTGTTCTGCCTCCATTCCAATTGAACTGTCTGAGCTGGCCAGTACGAAAGTGGAAATTATAGATGTGAAGATGATGATTAAGCTATGAAAATAGTGCAGATCATATTCTAGGTTTCAGTTATTGTCACCTAGACAGGCCAGTCTAGATCTGTGTCTTCCTTTCATTAAAATAAAATATATTATAAATTGCTCTATTTAACTTTATGAGAGTCTACTGGCATAAAATTAATGAGTACATAATGCATTTAAATCCACTTAAATAATAAAATAAAGTACAGAAGAACATTTTTCCTCTTCCATGCAACATAGCAAAACCAAAATGTCTCCCACAGATGCTAATTAGATGAACTACAGGATTACAAACCCCAGTTCTTTACCACTTGGGAGTGAAATCTTTCATTTTAAGGTGGGAATATATTGCTGACTTTCTCAATAATAAAGGAGTCATAATTTTTCTTCAGCTGTAAGAAAGCACAGTATAATTATAAAGAAATAAGCAATTTAGCTTAGACTTTTCAAAGATTGGATTAACATATTCCCTCTTCTTGGACGCTGCTCACTACTATTTGAGCCTGCTAGCTAGTTTATTTGTATTAGCAGATGATCCTTGGAAGGAATGCAAATGAGTCTCGTTATCTCCAGGAGACTGATTCTCCAGCCTGTGTGTTTAAGTGTCACAGAAGCATTAAAAGCGAGGATGTTTATTGTTGTTAATTAGGTGAGGACTTGCAGCAAGTCACTATTGGTGGAGTTGTCTCTAAACGGGATTGAAATTAGCCACATTCTGTATCCTCTGCTTTGTATTAATGCTGAATCAGTCTTCCGGAATCACTACTGTTTGCTTTACTGCAAGGGCTACTGCAGACGTTTTGAAACTATGTTCAAGCATTTACAGTCTTTTGTTTTTCCAAAAACTACTTTGAGCTGTAAGTTTCTTAGTGAGTCTGTGAAAGGATAGATGATGTATAGGCAAAGTTGATTTGAACCTCACTGAACGCTGCTATCTTCACTCTGCATGCCATTTTTTATACAGATCCTTTGAAACATAACCTCCTTCACCCACATGACAAAATTATGGCAATCCCTTCTTTGTTAAGTTTTGTTTTTTCCATGTCTCAGAGAAGGGAAATGGAACCTGATAGGTCAGTACTGGTTCAAAGTATAAGCTTTTGAAAAAATAGTTCACACTTTCTGTGGAGAAACCTGCTGGGTTTCTATAGCTATATTCTTCAACATTTTTCCAGTATTGAACACTCTATAGGCTGGAATGGCAAGAATTTTCCCTGCAGTGTTGAGAACTTGGCTGTGCCCTGGTAGGGATCTTCATGCAGGTATCGCAACTAAGAACAGCAAGTTCGTCTTTTCTAGCTTGCACTGTATCGTTGCAGAGAACAATTTAAAGGAGGAATCACCTAAATTCAATGCAGGTGATGGTAGTGGGAAGAATGAAGTGAAAAAAGTAATTGAGAAGAGGTGCCAGATATAGGGAACCAAAGAATCCAAATATCTCTACTGGAAAAATTATGGAAAGCAGCAAATGGTCAAGTGGCTATGGGGAGTTTGTGACCAGACAAGAAGCTGAAGGAAAGATTGGATAGAAGAAGGAGACTTAGAGCTGATGGAAGGGTAGGGATGATGGAATGAGGGAACGATGATGGAAATGGTGGAAATGATGGAAAAAGTGAGGGCTGTTGAGCAAAGAGAGTAGGAGAGTTTGTTTAACCCTGGTGAACTGGAAATGGCATAATGCAAATCTGATTTTACCTCAAGGCATTGTGTAGGTTTTCGAACCACAATTTAGGTCACTGAGGACCTAAGTTGAAATCCTAAGCTTACTATAGATTAATGGTCTTTCAAATACTGCTGTAAAGCAGGTTCTGAAGATCCAGATTGCTTTACACGTAAACTCTTTAGATGTACAGACACACCTGAGCAGCAAGTGAGACCTGGGCCGGCAGGTAGAAGAAACCTTAAGTTGGAATGGACCCATAACAATCACTCAGTTCAAGTCCCTGTTCCTCACAGGACCACCTAACACTAAACCACGTGGCTAAGATTATCGTCCAGATGCTCCTTGAACTCTGACAGGCTTGGTGCCATGACCACTTCCCTGGGAAACTGTTCTAGCGACCAATGACCTTCTCAGTGAAGAACCTTTTCCTAATGTCCAAACTGAACCTCCCCTGATAAAGCTTCCTTCCATCTCCTTGTGTCCTATCGCTGGTCACCAGAGAGAGGAGATCGGCACCTTCAGCTCTGCTGCCCCCCTTGAGGAAGTTTTAGTCTGTCACTTGCAACCTTAATTAATGGCTTAAATGTCCATTTTCTGCTACAAGCATGGCGTTAGATGCTATTTTTTGCCAAAAAAAAAAAAAAAAAGGATATAATAATTTAATATATTTGATCAGATTTGGGTAAAACCCAGCAGTTTTTCATAAGACTTACACTTGTTTGTTGTTGAACTAGGAATGTACAGAATAAAGGAGCATGAGTAACAGAACAGGAGATCTTTGAATCAGTGAAATCCTTAAGAAACAGGATCCTATCCTTGCCCATATCAGAGAAATCCAATGTGACTAGCAGTTAGCAGGTAGCTAGTAACTCTACTCAGGTGGTCACTAAACATACGATCTTTATTTTCTGGGAATTTGGCTTGCAATTCCTGCGTCTTATTTGCAGAAGAACTGAGGACATGCAGCATTAAAGTAGAATTATTTTTGAACATGTAAAATACAATGTAAGGTTAGGCAATTAGAAAAAGAGAGTTGTTTTACATTGATTTGCAATTATAATAGATAATAGTGATTACTAATAGATGATAGTGATAATACATAAAGAGATTTTTTTAACCTCAGTTTCTACATGCTTTCATTTCTCACTTTATCACAAAGAGATGCTGTACAAATTCATTTATGAGTGTTAGTGAAGCATTAATATATTACAGAGATGAGCTCCATGAAAAAGTCTAAGAAGAAATTAAGTATTCTGTTTTCCAAGCACAGTTTGAATAGTGTGCAGTAAATAAACTACGGGATCATAAAACAAATGGAATAAAGCAAAATATTGAATTGCTGCTGACTAAGTAAGTGGCTTACATTCTGTACCTCAAACGAAGAAGAAGTCCTGTGGAAAAATAGAAAGATCGCATAATTAAATGCTGTACCATAATGGATCCTCACTAGCATGTGAATTACATTTCAATGGTAACATTAAATCTAGCATTTCCAAATATTTCAGTGCCTGACTCTGCAATTTAGTACTATTTTTTTTTTTATTGTGAAAGCTTCGATGCATAATTATTATATAGAATACATTTATGGTCAGTGACCAGCAGTTATGCAGAACTATACGTGTTAAGAAGTATAACTAATCAAGTTCTAGAAAACTAAATATATTCCTATACAGAGGTGCCATATTGTCAACAAAATGCCAGTGGATGTGATGTGATGATAAATGTAAATGATGTGCTAATAAGTGTAAAATGATGCATAGGTGGAAATTTAAAGTACATTTGCACAAAATAAAAACCTCTGCACTTAGGGATTTCTGAACTTAAATTTTGCTCTGGCAAGACTTTCTCAAACACTACCCACAGACTTTGGAAAAGTGGTAAATATACAAAGGCAGGAGTTAAACATAGCTTTGAAAATGGAATATAATCTCCTAAGCCACTTCAGCATTTTCAATATCTTCACTGGACAAACTATGCAATACTTCTGGTATCCATTTTATGGAAGAACAGAGGAAAACATGGGAAAGTCTCACCATAAGAGCTGGAAGTGCCAGTAGGGCATCACTGCTGTATTTATCCTGCTATTACTATTCCTTCTCTCAGAACTGACTTATGCAAAACATAAATTTGATCTATGGTGCTTCAAATCCAAGTGCAGAAATATTCCAGTGCAATACTTTAGCCTCAGGTGTGTGGATCTTAGCATTATGCTTTTCTGTTTCAAAAGTAAGAGATCAGTTCCAGTGATTTAATTCCAATATGGGAGTAATTCTTACAGGCCGTGAATTGCAATCTACAATAAGCAAGCAAGAAAAACAGAGCTACAACTTCCCGGGCTGCAATATATGATTAGGAGACAAATTTATCCCTGTGTAAAAAGAGGCATATACAGGTCTTTGCCGTGGGGGAGCACTAGATTAAAGATGTGACTCAGGTCAGGTCGCTGGATCATTTATGCTTAGGAGGGTATGCTCTGTAGAAGGAAGCACTTCTTTATTCTCCAGATGCTGGAATGGTGCGGACATCCTCTCCAGTGCACTGATATGGACTCTGGGGCAGGAAATCAGCTGCATTCACCACTTCAAAGCTCTTCAGAGTCACTCTCTTAGTTACTTTTTGTCAGAACTGAGCAGATGGAGGAGACACCTCTTTTCAATCAACCTTCCCTTCCAAACAAAAGTGACCTAACTCATAACTATTTTCAACATACTGATGTCTGGTTGTACTTGGAGAGGTGTGTATCTGACCTCTTACAGATTTCCACTAGGAATCTATTTTTTTTCTTTCATCACACTCAAATTTCCTTTCTCTTAATGCCATTTTCAAGCTTTCTGCGCATGGATATTTGCCTCTGGTTGGCCTCATCTACTTCCCACTGTTGAGTTGCTGTGCCAAAGGGCAGGGAGGGAAGTAGGGATGATTTTTACACAGTTTATTAGATGTTCTGTTGTGTTCTGAAAAGTATGAGGTTCTATTCCATTTGACTAATAGTTACAGAGATGTTACAATCTGTTGTTTTTATTAGTTTATTAGGAAATTTTATCCTCTAAAGACAAGTGTTTTTTTCTTTGTAGTTTTATGTATCTAAAGTATTTAGATATATAGTTTATGTGTTTAAAAGTCTATATTTTTAATATATAATATTTAGATATTTAATTTACATTAAATGTTTTGTTATATGACCTTAAAATGCATGTTTCAACATTTCTTGTCTCAGTAGAACTGAAATTCAGAGAAAGACAGCAATGAACAGCAAAATGATGAAAAAAGCCCAAATCTTTGAATAAATTATATCTGGAAAAATGGTTGTAACAAACAAATTGATGGTTCTTGGTCCTTTAATAACATGAAAACAAAACAGATTTAAAAATGAGCAGTTAATATTGCCAAATGAGTAGCTAAATGTGGTTTAATGATAACTGATTAATCATACCAAATAATTTATTACGATAGTAGTATATTTGAAAAGTTGTGGCACTTGACGAACAAGGAATAGCACTGAAAAAAATCGGTAACCTTGGAATCTATTGATTCATTCCGTGTCAATCAGAGTGGAAGTTGGTTTTTGAAAAGCTTTAGTACAAACAACGTGTTCACAGGTTTAGTTTCTGTTAAAATTTCAATAATTATCTATCATTCTAATAAAATATAGATTAAAATACTATTTTTTCTCAAAAACATTGACAATCAAAGACTGAATAGTTTTGATATTTAACCCCTGAACTTCTGTCTGTCTTTTGGGTACAAAAGCTACCTGGCTTTTTTTTTTAATGAAAGCACTGGATCAAGCTGGCAATGGTGGCAAAGTTGAATGCCTAAAACATCTGCAGCTGTGAAGAAATAGATTGCACATCCCAATGCCTGTCGTTCTAATAGGAGGCAGAACCAGAGGAGCTGTAACTACCGCTTGGAAGCAGCAGGATCAAGTGTGATGGGAAGGCACCAAGCATGAATCGGGCACCAGGAAAAGAGAAGGGCTGATAATTTGAAGACTTGAATCATCTTCTTTCCTTTGTCACTGGAGAACAAGACATTCTTAGTCTTTGTTTTAAAGGGGAAATGTCACTGAGCAGGAGAATAGTAGAATACCTTAGTGTCTCTCGTTACTTCAGTTTGTCCCATTTCCCCTTAAACAAGCTAATTTTGTTTCTGTTGCAGCCTCCAGACTTGTTTGATCATGACGTAGTTCTCTTGTCATCAGTGGAGGAATACATTTCTGACAGGATGCAGAAATAACGTCTTCCTGTTGCAGTTGACCAATGAGTTTAGGTTTCTAATATGGACTTTTTGCCAAACAGCTATCTGAATTATCCCCCGAAGATGGGGTTAAGTGCTTCTGATCATAAAAGATAGTAAATAACTGCAAAAATCCATATAAAGTGTAATCCAGAATCACACACACAGACACACCAAAAAAAAAA
>VZTG01000997.1:344003-600498 GCA_013397845.1 Melanocharis versteri | reverse complement strand
AAAAAAAAAAAAAGGAGCAAAAATAACCATACATTATACCAGTTTGTAGGTACTGATAGCTGTATTTATGAATCCTAGCACATATACAGGGATGTCTGCAGAGCTCTCATCTTTGATCACACAAACACTGTCAATTTTGTACACAGTCATTTTGGCTCAAAAATCTTGTCAAGGTTGGAGAGTTTAGTGGGTAACCATTCAGGAAATGTACAATGTCTTTCACTAGAAAGAGTGCAATATATCTCTGAACACTCTAAAAACATAAGCAGTGGATAATATCAAATGAATATTGAAAGAATTTGAGCTAGTTTTAGTCTTAAATGCTGAACTCTGACCTGTTTTTACCTTCTGCTTTTAAAAAAAAACTGAACTGAGCAATGTTGTATCACTATTGCCATGGCTATTGATATGACCAAACATTCACTACTAGGGCAATAATCAGGTATTTAATATAAATGAAGGACTCTCATTCAGTGGTTGCTCTCTCTCAGACAGCACCTTTATCTCATGCTACTTTGCAAATGTATGCTCCATTGATATATCCCAGGTTGCTCCTTAAAATGAAATGGAGAGGAAAGCAAGCTGAAATCTTAGGATGTTGGGGTTATAAAATTAGAAGAAGTGGTAGAATTAAGTCCTATGACCTCGCTGATGGTGTTGAATGAAAACATATACCTGTCAAACATTAACACATAACCTATAAAAAACACAACATGGAACACTACACAGCACAAATGTTAGCCAAAAAATTCTTTAGTACATCCCAGGAAAGTTCACCCAACTTAGCCTTTTAATTATTTCACTCAGGAAACAGAATAAGTAAGTAGATGGGCTTTAGATTAGCTCTCAACAGTCTCAGTTTCTGTCAGACCAGTGGGAGAAGTGAATTATGTTGTCTCGTGCTTTCTATCAAAAATACTTGGTTTTAAGATGTACAAATTTAGAAACTGTACTTAAAAGCCTTGTATTTAATCACAGACATTATATTGGATGCCTAGAATGGAAAAAGTTGCTTAAGAATCCACCTTCCAAATTAAAGGATAAATTATAAATCCAAACAATATCTTGATCATTCTATGAACAGAAATTGAGGTTAGTAAGTAATGTTGGTAAAACAGAAGTTACAGAAAATGAAATTATGTAAAGATCTATAAATCTCAGGGCTTCTTCATAGCTCATATATCAAAATAAATAAACTTCATCACTTGTTTTGGTCTATTGTTCTAAACAAATCTGGAGGTACCATGAATTGAATTGTCATTTCTCATTTCCATCACTTGTCATGTCTTAACTGTAAATTATTCCCTTCATTTTTGAAGCCTCCGCCATAGGAGAAATTTCTTTTGATCATCTTTCTGCTCTGCTACAAATTTTGAAAGCTTCCATTAGATCATGTCAAAATTGCTTTATTTTCTAGATGAATTTATGTAAGAGGCAGAAAACTGTATGAATTCTGATGTAAAATAAAGATACTAAACCAATCCTTTAGGATTCCTCAAGTAAAACAAAATGTGACAGGTGTCACACTTCTGTCTGATTACCTTAAACTGTGGAAGCCTCATCTTTGCATTCAGTAAAAAAAAAAAAAAAAAAAAAAAGGAAAAAATAACAAAAAAAGAAAAAAANAGTAACAAAGCATTTGGAGGGTTTGATATTACCAGAAAATGTTGAATTTCAAAAAAAAAAAAAAAAAAAAAAAAAAGGTCAAAATTACCTATACAGAAATGAGAAAAAAAATCACATTGAACATTCTTTGCTACTAATCTGTCAAGTGTCAACCTGTGGATTCCACTGAGTAAGACCAATGCTGTCAATTTTAACTAGAGTAATTTGTCATATTCCTTCCATAAACAGTACGATGGGAACAAAGGAGTAATTTTTTTAATGCTAAACCCTTGCCTGGATTGTATCTAGACTAGTAGAGTGTGAAATCTCTCATTGCTGTGGTCAATAGGCTTGTAGCACCCGTGATATAACAGAATATGACAGTTTTGTTTGTATTCATGGCTGTGACCTTTAGCTATGCACAGCATCAATTTCTGATCCCAATCCTTGGCTGCATCCCTGCCAGAATAATTTATGCCAAGGAATTGTCTTGTCTTCTATGTTTCAGCATTAGCAAAAAAAAAAAGGGGGGAAAAAAAGGAAAAAAAAAAAAAAAAAAAAGGAAGAAAAAGCCCAACTGAAATGCAGCTCCTGTTATAGAAACACTGGTACCACTGTTAGCTGAGTGAGTGATGGCTTGTGACAATAGACAGAAATGTCTCACCTGCATGTATGGCATTCCCATCCAAACAGGTGTGCACACCATATGATTTATTTCTGTGGATGTGAGAGACTGTCATGCATAAACAATGAGCTTCTTTTCTCATCATAACCCCTGACTGGATGCAATCCTCTGAACTGTTGCCCCTTGTGCCAATGTGTCTACCCACTGCCATGCATTTCTTCATTTTTGTGAATGCAGGATAATGTTGATCACCACAAGAAAGCTTGGGATGGGGTTCAAGAAACTTCTTAATTGTGACAAAATTTTTGCAAGGAGTAGAATAAGGCAAGGTAAATCATCCTTACACCGTTTTTTTTCTTGCTCAGCGGAATACTCAGCTTGTTGCTGACACTTCTGCATAGTCAGCTATGAAGGAATATGAACAAAATACTTCATTTCCAGTTGAGATACAGTTCCCTTTTCCTAGAAAACAGGAATCTGGCATTCAGATGTGCCTTGCATTTAGACCTCAGAAAAATACCTACAAAGGTTGTATCAAGCTGGAGTAGGTATAATCAGTAACTTTATGAATACTAGCTGAGTGAATATCTTCCTGTAATCTTCATTACCACAAACCTTCTCCACATAACTGTCTCATCTAATGCCCTGTTCTGGGGTCAAGGCTTAAAAATGTGAGCATTAGCTAACTGAAGTATTAGCTCATCAGATGGCTCATCATAAACTATTAATTATGGTCTTGCCTTATTCTTATGTCTCATAGATCTAGTCAGTGTCAGTCATGTTAATCATATTTTTTTTTGCTTTCACTTACCATGTATAATATCTGAATAATTTCCTGTTTTAAAAGTTTAATACTTTTCTTCCTATTTTCTTTTTCTTTACGAATTAGTCCTAAATCTGAGTAGCTAGGGTATTTCATGGACCATGTGTTTCAAGATTGATAGTGGAACCCACTTTAATCTTATATCTCCTAGGAAGCTGCCTCTGTACATAAAATACTACTTTTTATTCTATTTATTAGATTGTATATCTTAGGAGATTCAGCCAGAAATAGAACAAGGAGGATTACAAATTACTTTCCAAGCCAGTTGCTAAACAATACCAAGACAAAGAACTTTTACTCTTTCCTTCACAATTATCCAATACTGATTTTTTTTTTTTTAATTTGAATTCTCGCTATATATATTTACAGATATAGTTTGGTTTGGAAACAATTAATTTTCTATTCCAGGGAATAAAAACTGGTAAGTTTAAATAGTTATATATATATTGTTTTATAAGCCAGTGTGATATTTAGGCTTAACCTGGTGACATTTCTGCTCCCTGTTTCTCTCTGTAACACCTGTTGCTGATCTTTCTGTCATGTGGGAAACCGCTTCCATGGAAACACCCTCTGCACTGTATGGTGTCTGCTTTTGATTTCATGCATTTTTCATAACACGTTTTCCCTCTGTTTTTATGAGGAATTTGCCATGTTTCTGGATATTCTTCGTATTGTAATATGCATGTTCTCCCACCCCTGTTCACAAATAGTGGGTGTGTTGCACATTTGCACACCAATTTGTGGGATTCTCTCAGGGTTAATGATGTGACTTTGCAATAAGTTCAGGTCACAGACACTAAGTGTCTACTTGATCTCATGCAGTACACACTGTGCAGCTCACCCAGGTCTGCTTAAACTACCTACAGATTCACCACGACATGGATCCACAGCAAGATACAGCATTTGCACTTTGGTTAAATGCAGCATTTGAAACGTGGGAAAGAAAACTGTGATTAAAAACTCTAGGACTTGAAGTGAGATACACAAGAAATACACAAGAAATACACAAGAAAAGAAAGGTAGCTATTCAAGAAACAAATTTTTGAAAGACCCAGTGGTTTTGTAGGACAGTCACTCTCCAATTTTGTTTATATCTGGAGAAAAATTAAAATATGCCACATGCAGAGAGCACCCAGACTCAGAGTGATATAAATACGCATTTTTTTAATCCTCTTCCATCTTTTTCATAGTGAAGTCAACACCAGACTTTAGTATCAACAAAGCTTTGTGAAGGGATTAGCTTTTTAAAAACAGCATTAGGTGAAACAAAAAAGTGGACAACAAACTAAAACTCACAACATTTTTTTAATAAAACTTCATGGTATTCACGAAATAAATAGTAAGAGCAATATTGAGGTCCTTTATTTTTCTTCAAATATGCAATATAAATGTTGTACACACAATAGAAAACAGATATATCATAGAAACATGGAATGGTATGAGTGAAAAGGAATCTTTAAAAATTATCCACTCCAACTCCCTCGCTGCATACTAAAATTGTCATTCAAATTGTGAAGTAAAACAGTCAAAAGTTTGAAAATGCCAGAACCAAGTTTGCTCTTGCAGCAGTTTTACTTGCATGTGAAAAAGATGGCAGTTACTAATTAACATTCAGTAGAAGATGAGCATTCCCATTAAGCTAATTTAACAATACCAAAGATTGAATTATTTTTTCAAAATAGCTGATTAGCACTGGTAGAGTGCTCTTAAAGGCAGGTAAGTCTTGAGGAAGTACTTTCCGACACATATCAGCACTTTTAAACATGGATTCATGACCCGTTTCTTACACCTTTGTGTTATGAAGCATGGACTTTGTAGAGATTTATCATGTACACATTAAATACCTGAACAATCTTTACCCTTGTAACCAACATTCATTCTCACCCCATTGCTACTGGAGATTTCACGTAAAGTGCAGCAGCTTATCCTCTTACACTGTCTCTCTTTATCTGGTATTTAAGTAACAGTATCTTCTCCACTCTCTAAATCTGTCTGCTATTTGGAGTTCTAGTTAGCCACGTACATGTAAGTGAAGGTGATCTATTAATGGTGTTAAGTGTTAGCTTCGGTCACTGAAAGAGGAACAGGAATGTGGAAAATAGGAACGCAAGATTGTAAGGGAGAATGTACTGATTACAGGCTGTTTATAATTTCAGCTGTTTTAGCAGAACCTTGCTTGACTTCAATGGCTACATGCTCTGCAGTGCTCGCACTGCACTGATCCAGAGGAATTTGTCCAAATTGTGCTCATTCCCTTGAGCAGCTCCTCTGGATGTGCACACTATGGAGATGGGATCTTTTGCATCCCACTTATCTGCTCTAGCCCTGCGATGCTTATGAAAGGACAGTTTCTAAGGTAGTTTACCACTGAACGGTGAAAAGATGGTTTACCATCTATTAAGGACATGTACAAGGGAGATCCAAGCACCCTGAAATGGGGAGGTCACTTAGATCCAGACAGAGACATTACATATGATTATCTCTAAAATGGACCAGAGAGAACTTTTCGGATACCAGCATTTCTGATCCTGTTGGAGTCTTCCTTTGGGACAGGACTAAGGTAGAGATTGCTGGAAAATCTTAGTCTTCTTTGTCTGCCCAATGATGCCAAAGTTGCAATCAGTGGTACGTACAGTAACATGAGACATCTGACTTTGACCAGCTGACCCTTCTTCAGTAGCAACACAAGAAGCTTGAGCTAAATTCTCTGACCGGACCTGAACCCTCCTACCAGTGTGTGAGGGTAGTGAGTAGGGCAACAGCAAAACCTCAAGCTCCAGGAAAACCAGCAGGAGGGCTCTGGCCCTATGCCACTGGAGCACACTGCATAGGAGTCTCTGAGGAACACGTGCCCTGCTGTGTCTGCCCACAGACAGCAAACAGTGCCTTGGCATCTGTTTCTAGCCAAGCCCTGGCAAAGTCCAAAATGGCTTTAATCTTTGGGCTTGGGGCACAATTGGGACTGGTCTCAGAAGGCAGAAAGTCATAATGCAGTCCTTGACAGCTCCTTGCTTCATGCTTCAGTACAAACACTCTTGTCTCTTGACTTTAAAACACACTGATACGGGATGATCTGCTCAAAGTGTCACACATTTCTGCTGGCAGCCATGGTGTGCAACTAGTCAAGAGCTTTTCTTCTGGCTATTTCTCATTGCTGAAAATCTGCAGGGGGAGTAATTAGAAAAAAAATTGTCAACACAAATGATGTTTAAGGCCCATGCTAAGAGCCCACTTGTCCCATCTGCTTAAGAAAATCATCCCTCCAGTAAATTCATTTTTAATTTGAGCAAGAACCCTGGTTTAGTCACACCACAGTCATTTTTAATTATGTTATTGAGACTGTGTAGGGTTTTTCTTGCCCTTCTAGGCTGATGCTCTATTTTCTCATCAGTGCTGCCTCTCCTTGACTCTTCATTAGGAAGACAGGGACTCAAAACTCAATACACAAAGCAGACCCAGTATCTTCTTTTTTTTTAATGCAGGGCAGTTATTTTCCTAAAAATAAACTCATCTACTTTTCTCATTTCCCAGCTGTCACACAGAGGCATTTTTAGCATCTGTTTGTATCAGGAATCTATAAATAGGAGTATCTGGGTACAAAACAAGGAAAGTGTTTTTCCCCTCTTCCTTTGAAATAGGTGGGAATAAAAAGGATATTTTAAAGAAAACAGTAAAGGAAAGGATGCTGGATATGTATGTATAAATTTTCTTCTACATAAATATGGCAATTAATCAGTTAGAGATACATTAAAACTACTGTACGTTAAGAAAAAAGGAAAGTGATACCTACCAAACTCCAGCAGTCTCAACAGATAGAATCCCACAAAGCATTTTGCTTATTGGAAAAAGAATTCACAAACTGAGATATATTAAGTATTGTCCTACTTATCTTCAGCTTCAATGTTCTGTGTGGATTAAACTGATGTACGTGGACAGCCTATTTGCACTAGGTTTTTGATGATTAGATGGTCAACAGTAGCATTAACACAGCCAGCTCTCTCCTACTGCAGTCCGAAAATTGCCCTCCTCCACGATGACAACCTGCTCTGCAATAAAGTCTGCTTCATGGGAATGTATCTCATCAGCGTGACTGATGATCCCTCTGTGTAACAGGATATTTCCATTGAAGTGCTATGGGAAATGCAATAGAAGACAATTAAAAGTGTCTGGATTTAAGATATTAGAGGGGACAAGGAGAGAATCTAGATCTCAGATTCAGTGATTCCTTTCAATTTATCACATGATCAGTCATTTCTTGCCTGGCTATTGTTGTTTCACAGCTACTCCCTGGTGCTGCTTTAGCAATGACTGCAAAAATGCAGAGATTTGTAAGGTGGTAGTTAACTTCTTGACAAGAAAAAGGACTCTAGCTTTGCATATCAACCACTGCAGAGCTAAGAATATTCTTTGTGTCATGATCATCAGCTCCTCCCCACAGGCAGCAGCAGCAGTGAAAGAAGAGAATGCTCAGGAGCCATTTCCTATTGACTTGTCTTTCTTGACACAACACTTTATCTCAGTTTAGTTAGTAGGGAGAGTTACGGGCTGGAAGTGTCAAATAATGTTGTAAACTGTGATCTACTTTCTTGCCCTGCATTATCACTTTCTGTCTCCACCAGCTGAATTAAAAGGAAATGGCCATCTTGCTCAATTTTCCTAAAGTGTGCTTATAGATGCCTAGTCAGAAGAAAGGCTCTTTATTAAACCTTGATTTGTATCCTGGAAAATAATTTAATTTCAAGGAGTTTTAAACTGGGAAACGATGCTAAAGAAAGGTACAATTGAAAGACTGGAAGGTATTACGGCTCTAGGACAAGACTATAGACTGTTGAACAGTCCTTTGTGCAGTGGTCAGATTTATCTGGGGAGAAAATAGGGAGAGAATCTCACCAAGGTTTCACCAGCACTACACAGATTTTCTGTGGAGTTGTCAGTGGCATGTGATCAAAGCTGCCTTACACTACTTTTTTGTAAAAGAACGGATTTTATTATCTTAAGCCTCTAACTTATTAAAACTTGATTGTGCTATTTCCTTTATACTTTGCATTGTGTTTCAGGAAATACCTTGTGACTATGGTTATGAACATAAAATTAATAATTCATGATATACTATGGAGCATCTTGATTTTTAATAAAACTTGAAGCCTATTTATGCAAGGGAAGTATGCTTTTCATATAGTGGGATGTGTGTTCCTCTGGAAGTTTGTAATAAAATATTGCTGAAAACATGCAGATCACATATCAATAAAGCTAGTACTTTATCTAGAAGTGCAAACAAGATCTCATGTCTGTAGATATTTTGAAGAAGTGCAGGCAGGAGAAACAACAATAGGAGAAGAGCACACTACCCAAGATTTTAGAAATCTATTTATTACCTAGAAGCATAAGTGCTCACACCCTTGTCCTTGTAGTGTAAAGTCAAGTACAACAGTGCACTGTTGTTACTGTCTCTCTGCTCTCCTGGCCTTTTCTGGACTGAACCTCCACCTTTTTCCGTGCATTCAGAGCGGCTGTGCTCCTTACCTTCCCTCCTGGGATCTGCAGAGGAAGGGAATTGTGAATCATTGGGACCAGAAAGCAGAGTTATGAGATTTTGGTGCAAAAAATAACCTTCAGGTTGTGACAAGATTCTGCCTCATCAGCTCCTGTGTCAGGATGAGGCTCTGCTTACTCTGCTGTCATACTTCAAAAAGGTGCCAGACAATCCTGGCCTTCTTAGTCTGACAGCTCTCCAAACAAGCCTTTCTTTCCTGTCTGACCCCTGAAAGAAGTTGATAAAGACCCTCTCCTTACTCATGCTTGATTGAAAACCAATGGGAAGACTAAAAAGCAATAAAAAAACTAGATTTGTTTTCTTACTTTGCATTTTTGAACACAAAATACTTTCCCTATAGCTTGGAGATGCTAAATTCTGTAGACTTCCAAATTTTGGAAGACCATGGGGGAAGCTACTTCAATGATAGGTGGCCTATTTTTTTGGTTATTTTTTTGTAATTGCTGATTGAGAGGGTCCAACAGTTCAAACGTGACAGGGCTAGACAGTGGCTAGATTTCCTGGCTAAAAACTGAGCAATAAGACAGAAGGACATGAACTACCAGAGCAGAAAATGATCTATGGCATTATAAAGATTATTGGAACATGACAGAGGAGCTATTGTGGTGATAAAGCATGCACTGAAGAGGTGCTGCTTTGGAAACAGAAACGGAAGCTAAAGCAGAAGGTTAACACATGCATTTATAGAAGGTCTCTTAAGAATTAGGAAGGAAAGCACGGTCTCTGTAACTGAAGAAAACATCACACTTCCTATTTTGTGTCTTCAGAATATGTTAAACATTTCTCTTGAAAATGTTCATGCCTTGTAAAAATGATGGAGGTTTTGGATCTTGTAAGAGGAAGAAGTGTTCAGAGTTAAACAAACAGAATGAAATTATGAAACTTTTATCAGTGTGGCTTCATCTTTTCCTCTGTTAGCAAGACCAGCACCAAAGCTCTGAAACCAATTTTAGTATTCATACTCGGAAAACATGAATAAAGTGAAGAGAGAAAATTGACAAAAAAAATGTATGCTTTATAGTCTGGAGAAATCATTTATAAGGAAAGCCTAAAGGCTTTAGTAAACAACCTAATGAGATATAACTTTCTAGTCTATACATATGTTTCTGTGTGATCAGAAGACATAGAATATGCCTGCCAAATCCACCTTTTTTAGTTTCATCTTATAATTATTTTAAAAGTTGTTTCATATAGCAGTTGAGTTGATCTTCCCTTACTCAGACCATTATACACCCACTGCAAAACAGTTATTGCATGAGAAATTTTTAAATCTTTCTTCCTAGAGTAGAAAGATATAAAATTATATGCAATAACCAAAATTAAAAATTGAACTGACATATACTAGAAATGTAGGGCAATTTTTGGTGGTTTTTTTCTTAATGAGGGTAACTATCCATTAGTAATCTTAAGCTAAAAGGAGCACTGGGTTATTATTGAATAGTTCTATAACAGAAGTACTGTACCACAACTGAAAATTTGGGGGCTTGAAGCAGGAACCTCTGTGGCCATAGTGATGCAGAAAGCTATGTTAAATTATTACAATAGTTCCTCATGTCTCTGTTTCTGTATATGTGGACCATGACAGCAGGAACAACAGAACCCTATGGACCCCTTCAGGGATAATGACCTCTTTATCAATAGTGCTTCCTGGGAATTTTCACAAAGGAAAAGCAGACCTGTAGAGTACTTCTGTCCATTCTTTCTTATGAGAAGCTGCAGGTATGTTGACAGCAGTTGTTGCTTTTCTCTCTGTTCCAGGAAAAAAATCCCATCCTTTCTTTTCTTTTTTTCTTTTTTTTTTAACATGAGAAAGATTATTTCCTCTATGAAAAGAGTCTTTTTAAAGACTTAAATCAAAACCACAAGGACCACTGATGTGCAAGTGAGAAGAAAAGAAATAATATAGGAAAGATAATACTAAGAAGAAAAGGTAGGAGTCAGAACTCCCAGGTCTAGGTGAGGATTCCAAAGAGAAAATGTGGGGAAAAAAGTCTGTAAGAAAAGATGACAGAAGTCTTTACATTCCCAATAACAGAAGAAGCAGTTGCAAATTGGCTCAAAACTTTTTTATAGAATCTAAAAACTGCCAATGACAAAAATCATTAGAGTTCTAATTGCCCTTTAAAAAATTATATCAATACAGTAAATGAACTCCTAAATGCCTGAAGATGCCTTTTATTGTTTTTCCCCTTTTTCAGTGTTATAAAAATAGATGCTCAAAATCAGTGTTGGTGCCTCTGGCTCACAGATGCATTCTTTGCTGTTGTAACCAAAACCAGCTGCTTGACTAAAATTGACACTGATTTATTAATTTACCAGATCAGAGGAAGGTCAGTAATAACTTGTCCTCTTCCTCCTTAGTATTATCTTCAAGTTTACAGTCAGGTCTCACAGAGATTTTCACTACATTAACTATACATTATGGTCTTGGTAAGAAATCCATTTGAGTCTGCAAGAGATTTTCCCCTCATTACTGTTGGATCAGGCTGAGCTGGACTTCGCAGAAATGTCATTTGGCATCTGTCCATACCATAAGCCATACTGTGCTCTATTCTGTGAAAGTATTCTAAATGTTTCTTGAGCACATGAATGTCTAAATCCAAAGAATTTATCTAAGAGAGAATATTTCCTGGAAATATTTTGTGGATGGAAATACGGGAAACAAATAAAATACTCTTTATCTGTAGATTTAATTTAAAAAATTAATTAAGACCCTCCTGTTAGAATATGATCACTTTCCCACTATTTAAATACTCAACTATAAAATTGGCTAAATGTAGCTAAACACATTTTTTATCATATTTTAAAAAACAAAATTCCAAAAAGAGAGTGTACAGCCAGTCATTCACCTGCTAAAATGTGTGGCATTTACTATTAGGTATTGATATTACATGCCAGGATGTGCAAGAAATGCCGTCATGGAATGTAGGTGTGCATTTTTGTAACATAATCAGGCGTACACCAGCTACCTGATGACAGAAACAAGCAAATTTATCTTATTGTGAATGTGCCAAATAATGAGTAAAGGACTGTAGGACTTTTGAGGAAAAAAAGTGGCAAGTAACTTGACTCCCAGAGGAATTAATTTGTTCCATAATTTCCTCTTGAACCATAGTAGATGGTCTCAGGGAAAAAAAAAATAGTTTGTTGGCTGAGATAGTGAATTTTTGCAAAATAGATTTGTTTCAGAAACACCAAGTTGGACAGCCCTCTGCTTACAATGGTCCAGGAACATCCACACTATAGAGAACAATATTAGACATAATGATTGCTGTGTTTGTGGAGCTAAATATGTGGCAAGTGTCTAGTGAATACAACATCTTCCCAGAAACTAATAGTAATAATGCTGATACATAAAGGAGTTCTAGACAGAGATGGAAAAAGAGAAAGACAGAGACAGAAGACAAATATTACATTCTTTCTGCAATATCTCGCACGTAACAGAAACAGCATCTTGGGTGGATACCACACAAAAGAGCGGTAATCCCTCCTTGTATGTTTCTTCCGAATTCATATTGACCTCTCCAAAACCTTTCGGCTCAGGACATTAACAAACATTGGTACCACACCTGTAACTCTTCAGCAGGTGAGGATACCTTGACTTGGATCATTCTTCAGTGTGTAAGTCTCATCTCTGCACACCTGTAACATCTTCACTGACAATTACCTGATATTTTGAGCGAATACATTTCAAGAATACCTCCTGCAAAATCTGCAAGCCATTGTTTAAAAACAATCACCAGATGTGCACCACAAGCATGCCACACTAGCATGCCATGATTTTGCTGGATTTTTATGACTCCTTTTGGTTTGTGTGTTGGTACAACCATAACATATTATTACATAAATGTGACTAATTCAAGAGCTCATTATTCTACACATGAGCTCAGTGTAATTCTCCATTGCTGTAGTTTACTGGAGGTGCAGCTCTGCCTTTCATGAGTATTGGTTTGGCTGTGGGATCCAGAAATAACACTGATCATTTTTTCTAAGCTCAATTTTTCAGGAAACACCAGAAAAAAATCCAGTAACAAGGTTTCTTAGTTACTCTTTGCTTATGACAGATGTCAAGAAAATGGTTTCCCATCAGAACGAATTTGTTAATAGGATAATTTGGACTGGGAATGACAGCTAGCCAGCTCTCAATCAAAGCAGAGTGGTCTCCAAGGTTTACATCATACTCCCCAGGATCTGGTCAAATTTTGATTTTTTGTCTTAATAAATAGAGACTGATATTTAATTAGCCTATTTTAATATATCCTTCTGATGACTGATATACCAATAAGAATGAATCTTTCTGCAAAGAATCCACAGAAAATACTCACATCACATTTATGACAGTGTTCATGTCCATACCACTGACAATTTTTAAAAATGACACAATGGAATGTGTCTCTTCAGAGGCGATCTCAGTTAACTTCCATTTCATTTTGATGTGCACTTATTACCACTGTAATGAGCATTTCAGAGATCCTCAAGACTCTTTGGATGTGATAACACTTCTTTACTCATTGTCAGAGGAAGCACTGATGCCCACAAATGAGAATCTTTGAAATAATATGCTTCAGACTGTCAAAGTTTGACGACCAACCTAAAACAGTGAAATTTTTCTTTTTGCAGAAAGAGCATTTATCATTTTTGAATCTTTATATGGACTGCTATATGGTCTCACTAAAAAGCTGGAAAACTGATCTTTCCTGTTAATGTTGTTGAAGGTTGAGCTCCTGATTGTATTGACAACAATCATCATCCTAATCATGAAAACCGACATCTAGATTAGTGCTGTAATAAGACTTTTCTTAGAGCGTAGTGATTCTTATTCAGTGTCTTTTTTTCTAAACAATTGCAAATGATAAATTTGGTTCAAGAAAAAATGGTGCTGAGAACCAAAACCAAGACAATTATGCAACGTGTCATTGAGAAAATCACTAGTTACAATGCTCAGTGATGCAGAGCAACTAAGCAATATAAGCAGAGATGTCCTTATCAGATTGTAAGTTTCACCTGTGAAATTGAAATCTCTAGACATTGATAGATAGGGCAGACATGAAATGCATCTTTGGCAAGGCTATGACTTCATCCTATGGCCTTTACTTACAGTACCTGATTTGCCTATCTTATTAGCAATTATCTTGCTCACAGAGAAGGCAGAGGACAGTCTGTTCAGGGGCTTGTCTCTTGTTTGCTTTAAGATAATGTGATCGTCTTTCAAAATAAGAATACCTAATGCAGGCTGACTAACATCAGCCTATCCCATGACTACCATCTTAGACAGCAAGCCGGCAGGCACATTAATTTAGATTCTGTAGTCACAACTGTTTTATCTCAAGTCTGTAAAGTCACACTCAAGATCATTCTGTACTGTTCCTAGGAGTGGCTCCAGAAGTTCTGCTGCTTGTCAGCATCAGCACGTAAACCTTGTCACCAGAAATCTGAGGGCACAGTTATGAAGCACAGTTGCTGGGGTCTTAAATGTACTAAAAGGTCTTGACCAACCACATTTAAGGCTTCTGTCCCCACTTGGCACAGACAGGAGCCAGGAACTCCAGCTTAACTCTGGGCCTTCAGTGCCAGTCTAAACTATGTCATAGGAGTAGCTCTCCTCAGCTCAGCTACCGTGTTGGTCCTGACCCTGGTCTGCAGAATGACTTCCTGGCTCGCCTTGAACCTGCGCCATCACTATGACCCTGCCTGTTGGTCACTGGACTGTGTCTGACACTGCCTATGATTGCTGGACCTGATTCTGCCCCAGCCTGCCAATTGTAACTCCCTGGCTCAACCTTGGACCTGCCTTATTGCCACAAACTTGCCTGGCAATCTGCACTCTTGACTGGGCCTGGCTCCATGTCTGGGACTGAGATGTGCAGTGAAGGATATGCCACACTGTAGTAACAGGCAGTTCCAGATCTTACATACAGTATGAAACAAAAAATGTTATCAAATAATTTATACATGAAGCCAACCACTTCCGTATGAGTTATGACAGACATTTTTTATGCAGATGACCAGTTGTGATTAAAAAATCTTCAAGTGAATCTTCTGCTTTCCTAAGTAAAATATTTCTGTGATTTACTGCTCTTATCTTTACAGGCTTGCTGGGTACATCTGTGTTCCCCTAGTGAATATATCTGGTGTGAACTCCCAACTACTGGATTTTTTTATGACTGTTTGTTTTGGCAGAGTAAAGGAATAATCACTATAAAAACTGGTTTCCTTACGTGACCACCTGTAGGTGGTTGTCAAGTCACCTTTTAATCTTCTTTTAGATAAAGTAAACAGATCCATTTTCTTTAGTGCCTCAGTATAAAATCAACAATACTGCTCTTGATTGTTGTGAGGAATTCATAATATAAATTAAATGGATGATAATAATAACAATATAATGAACAGCTGGTCAGAAGGTCAGAGGAAAGGGATGGAAAGTTACCAGCAGAAAGAAAGGAAGTGGTGTCCAGGAAAAGCCTTATTTTTAAACATTTAATTTCTGAGCCTCTGATTTGGTTTCACAATTTTCTAAGGGTATTTTCATATTGTGATAAAGTTCTGTCTCTCATCCTCCATTATGTTTCACTATTAATCAGGTTTGGGCAAAGGAAGAAACAGTGATATATGAAAAGAAAAAGTAAGTGAATTCAGTGGTAGTATTTGAAAGATGTTTGTTTCTTTTTCTTCACATATCTTTTGTAAATTTCCCAACCATTCCTGAGATTTTGTATAATTCAGCACACCATTTTCTATACTACGAACACAGGGTTTTCCAGACCATATTAGATTATCTAAGAGATCTGATGCCAGAAAGCACTCATGAGTAGTGACCAGTCCTAAATATTTTAAAAGAAAGTGAAAAAAAGTCCAATCTGGAGTGATGACTGTGGCATAAAACATCCTCAAGGAAAGAGATGCAGCTCTATGCCAAATCAAGGTCCTGTAAAATGTTTCTCAGGAAGAGATGAATCCTGAATATGCAATTTGAGGCATCTAGAAAAGAGCATATTTCAGGACAATTGCTGAAAACTGGCCCCACTCTGAGCAATGAATTTAAAACATTCGAAATAACTAATCAAAGTGGAACAACTTGACCTATCCTTTGTAATTGTCTGAATATTTGAAATGTAGACATTCTTCTTAGATGTCCTCCTCATGCTTCTTAAAACACACCAAAAAATTGGTATTTAGCAGAGTTGGCCATTATTTTTTTTACATTTACTGTAAAGACCTTTCTGAGATTTTCAGGGAACTCTGTCTTATGATTCTCTCCTTTATAGTGAGAAACTTAGCAATTCCCAGCATTATGAAAACAGAAGAAATTTGCTGTGTTATATCATATCCAAATGAAAATGGAATAATTTCAATTCAAGGCAGTAAATTTTTTCCATCTATACCATCACAGACAGCCATTAATCACAATTAAATAAAGAATACCATGGGCCACTTCATTGATTTGTCACAAAAGCAGTTTTCAGGACAAGATATAATGATAGATTATCATTTTAAATTGTGATTCCTGCAAAATGAGTTTTTCCAGGAAAATCAGATCAGAAAAAAAACCCACTAGGAGTCTGATTAAGCACCTTAATTTCTTAGTTGTATCCTTCAGTAGGATGAAAGCACTTACAACGTCCTCTTACATCCTTGCCTACTTAAATTGCCTTCAGGTTTTTATATTACAGCAAGAAATAATTTCAGTTTAGTTCAGCTTAGTGTTTGGTTTGCTTCTTAACTGATATTTTAAATGCTGTTGGGATCTGTTCAATATCTGTGGGACAACCCACACAAAACATGATTTAATTTTTTCCTTCTCCTAAACTTTGAAAAAAGGTACTCAGTAAAACTGAGGCTTTGGGAGGATCAGAATACTGACAAAAAAAAATACTACCTTACTGTTTCTGTTGAAAAACAGCAATAAAGGTGTGTCCTTCTCTTTAGGTTAAACAAATACAGAGTAATTTAAGGTAAATACAGAGCATTATTTTCTTAGACACTAACCTAAGATAATTGAAAATTTTCAGAAAATAAGTCATTACTTCTGTCAAATGCATTGATGGAAATGAAATAAAAAACATCTTTAGAAGGTGCTTATGCTTCCAGTACTACAATACACTTGGAATACTACATGAATCTCGAGAGACAACTGCTATTACCCTCAATTTACAGACAGTTAGGACAATATGACAGCATAAAGGCTTGGAGTAATCTACAAGAAGCTCACATTCTAGACAACTCCCTGAGTTTAGCTTCTTATTAGCTAAGTAATTTTTCTTTGACTGGTATTTTATTTTATTCCCTTTGACTGGTTCTTTAGAGATGCATAGCCTTTTCCCTTCCCTAAGATCAAAGATTTAATTTGGGATTTCTGAATTTGAGCTTAAGACATCACACAAATATTTGGAACTGAATTCATCATTTCCCAGCATGAATTCCTAAGTACGGGATGATTCTTACTCTTATAGAACATTAAGTTTACTGATCAGGGCTTTTTGTGGAGGGTAATATAATTTTGAACTCAGAAAGTAAGAACAGTAAATCATGGAACTTCAGTCTTGTACTCATGTATTTCCTTCTAATGTTAATTCTATCGGTGAAATGAGCTTCGCTCTTTCACCTGTATAAGCAGCTGCAGTTTGATTCTGGATGAATCTAATTTTTTTTTTCAGAGGCATATTTAATAAAAAAACCCTTACAGATATTCAAAAGAAAATAAGCTATTATTTGGCCTAAAATTATTTTTATCTCCATTAGTATTAGCTAGAAAAATCTATGAAAACTCATTTAAGCAAAGTTTATGTTGCTTGTCCTTTTTTTCTAGAGGAGTATGTCATTCTAGCTTTGTATGCCATTGTCTCAATGTGAAGCTGAACAGTGTTTCATTTGCTTCTGGGACTGAAAAAGAAGAGAATACTTCTACTGTGTTCATGATAAGACTAGAGCTGGCTGTGAAGTGATAAACTAAGGGAGAGTAGTTCAGTGAGTTGATTGGAAAACTGGGCGGAGTATTTTCAGAAGGGAAATTATACGTCTTCTTTAAGGGTCATATCAAGTTGGGAACACCAGTTAAATAGTAGATACAGTAATTCACACCCTTCCATCCAAGGTGTGATTGTGTTGGGCGCCTTCCAGAAGACACTGTGTGTGAGGAGTGAGTTACCTAGAGCAGGCCATGAAGCTCTTCTGGGCGCTGTTCTCCAGGTCAGAGCAGCCCATACCTCAGCACGAGGGGCGGCTGCAAGGGGCTCTGCTGGAGTGCCCCATGCCAGCCTGAACTGTGCTGGGATTAGGACAGGTGTAGCTTGCCAACCTGCCAGGAAAAGCACATGGCTCTAGTTTTCACACAAAATGAAACGCACTGTGGCATGGCACAGAGGGGGGACTCTGTGTGAGCGGGTGCACTGCATGGTGGGAAAATCCACCTGGAGTTAGTCTGATGTGACGTTAGAAAGCAGAATTCTCAGCATCTGAAGGATGTAAGATTGACCTGTTATCTATATCGGTCTTTTTATTCCATCTTATTAAGCAGGTATTCTATTACACCATTTCTTTTGGGACCATTCTTACTGAGGTTCAGAAAGAATGCTGCACTGTCTTTTTCTCTCTCCCGCCACCTCTGCCCTCCCCGCCGCCAGTGCAGAACAACACTGAAGGTGATAACATCCTACTCCTTCATTATTACATGTTCTGAAAAGGTTTACCAGGTGGTAATCAGTCAGTAAGAAAGAACTGCCAAGAGATCTTGAACCAGCCCAGAGCTTAGACTGAAAGGAATAGGTGCTTGAGGGTAGGGAGGATGGCAGAAATAAGCTGTGGTGTGCGGAGGGAAGCCAATGCTGAGTTTAGGGAATGGAACAGTAAGGGGGCTGCTCAGGTGAGAAGTTGGAAAGTTTGGTATGCATTCAGCATTTTAAGCAAATTTAGCATAGAATAAGCAAATTTAATGCTTATTCTATGGAATGGTGTTACAGCCTAGTAAATCTGATTTTTCCCACTACCACGAAAAGACTGTGGGGTTTCTGTTGACTGACAGTGTAGGATTCAGGATTTCTTGGGGCTTGCCTTTGCCTGAGCAGGTAATACCTTGTAGAGCAGTGGCTGACTAGTGCCCAGCTAGTTGTGAGCTTAGTTTCTGAGAGTATACGATAAAAGTCTGAAAAACACACGTAGTCACTGTGTAACAAAAATAGCCCTGAATGTTAACTGTGAAGCCACTCCATGACTTTTTAACTTCAGTTGGGAACTTGTGAAAAGAAAGAGCACAAAACCAGACTGTGTTAAGAAAATATTTCAAAGAGCTGCCTTTTCTAATGGTTCACAGACATGAATACAGTGCTTGTGATGGTTATTGGATTGATCAAAGCCCTCTTTAGGCAGGCTAAAATTTGTTGCTTTGTACCTCTTAGATCCTACTTAAGGCTCTTAAGGCATATAAGGAATAAGTGCCATTCAAAGCCTCTAGTGGCTTTCTGCAAAACGATAATTTTTAATAATAACATTGAAATAAGTCCTTCCTGAGCTCAATTCATCCTACTTGAATCCCTTCTTGTCACTGTATCCTTCAATCTCCTTCACGAAAATGTCCTGTATCTCTAGCACTCATTTATGTTATTTGCTCCAATGACCTTACTTGACAACTTACTCCAAGTGTTTACTGCTCTTTGAACAAAGTAGTTCTGCCTGAATTCAGGTGCAGTTAAGCGATAATAGTACTGCTGCTCTGTTTTATGAGGCAATAAGGTGGTTCAGCTGAGTAGTTTATCCCAACAAGGGAACCAGAATATTGCAAAGTAAAACACTCACATAGCTCTTTGGCTGCAAAATATGTTTGTAACCAAACACTTTAAACAAGGAGCAGCTTATGCAAGGCTACACCACAATTTACAAGTACTTCCCTGTTGTACTTCTTAGGCAGACACGTCCCAAATAGCACGTGTCACTGAGCTTTTTGGTTCAGCAGAACTGCCCAATCTGCAGCACTGATTGGACCAGTGGATCTGGATCCTCTTGATGCACTCTACTGGTTCAAAACCCCACTAAAAGAGCTTAAAATATTTGTCCTATACTCTTATTACTCTGAAGGAGGGGGGAAACATCTCTGACAGTTGATGATAAGGGAGGGATCCACATCTTGAGACTCCAGTTGTGAAAAATGGGAGAGGAAGTTCCTTGCATGCCTTGTCACCTATACTTATGTAAAAACCTACAAATAGCACACAGTGAAGGTGAAAGCGAAAAGGAACTGCATCATCTCTATCGAAATTTTTAAGTGATGTCTGATACTGATATTCCTTTCAGTACCTATAAGGCACCAAAACCTGCCCAATTTTTTGTGAAAATACCATATTACTGTATCAGAAGGGAAAACCTATTGCCTTACCATGTCAACAGGAAACAGAAATCCTTTCCAGCTTTTGTTGCAGATGTCAAATAGCTTGTCAAATATTTTTAATCTCAAACCATAGTAGGTATGGATGTCCTCATTGTATTTGAAAATAAGGGGGAAGGTACTTTGAGTTTGAATGTAAAATGTGGCTTTGCTGAATGAAGATGTGCAACTTCTAGATTACCATGCAAGAGATTTTAACATGATTGTTTCAAATTAAATTAGCAATGTGATTGTATCAAAATTTTTTCAAACTTTAAATGTAAATTATAAAGCACTTAGTGAAATCTGAATTAATTTAGTTTTTATTTCACTTTTGAACTTAACAAGAAGTCTCAGTCCACCTTTGCCCTACTACAAACAGCTCTACATTCCTAGAAACCAATAACTATTACAACAATTTTTCGTTTGGTTTTGTTCAGAAGGGAATTCTGATAAATCTAGTAAACATAAGTGAGTATTTTATTAATGTGTCAGGAAATAAAAATCGATGAAGAAGAAAACTCTGCTCACATGTCCACTCTCTGTCGCCTTTATTTAAAACCCCAATTAATTTAATGATTCTAATATTGATTGCTAACTTTTGAAATGTCATATTAGCCTTTTCAGTTCACATGGCGTATTTAATCAGAAAAAATTTTAACTGTTGCAAAAAGCAACAGAGAATAAATCAGAAGATGAATCATCAGTTGCAGAATTTTCTGACATTTCATTATAAAATCCATACTTTGATTCAACTAAGCTGGTAACAAGGTTTATTATAAATTCAAAATCTAACATAAAATTTTTAACTGACCCTGGGATAGTAAGTTTTCATTCTGAAACCATGTAAAACACTGGATTTTGGAAGATCTGCAGAGTTTATTCATTTGGACACCATGCTGTTCAGCTGTTTGAGCTGTTTGCTGAGATTCACCTCTAAAGTTGCTGTGAGAATGGATGACGTAGACTGAATAGTTTCAATTAAAAATTAAGATCAGTAGTCACAGCACATATTTATTTCTCTTGGAGAGCACAGACACAGTAAAAGCTAAAGAATGAAGTGTAATTAAAATTTTCAAAAGTGCAATAACCCATTATCACTTCATGTGCTTTGCTTACAGGAGGTAAGGTTAGATTTGTACTGATTGAGGATCCCATAGGTCCTCTGTAGTGGTTTGAAGCCTGAGCAAATTCAGAAGAGAAGGTGGCAAGCAAGATTCATCATGTCCCAAACCACATGTGAGAGAAAGGGGCACCGCCCTTTTTTATCCTGAAGTTAGAAACCTTTTTTTAAAATACTGACTTTGCCATGATTGTATCATGTCAAAGAGCCCTAATGAGTCTTGTTTATCACACCATAATTATGAACTATATTGAAATTCGGAAGAATGCTGTACTCAGTTCAGACTGACATCAAGGGTAAGCTATTAAAAATGTTTTCTCTTATAACTCCAACCAGCAACTTTGTTAAAGCAAATCCCAGAGGTTATTTTCAGATCTAATATTATTGCAACATATTGACCTATTTGTCAAAGTCCATAAGTGGGTGAGTGATCAGGGCTATTGAAATGAACGACATGTATCTTTGAAGGCTGGAGTTTATTCTGCAGTGTCTGGAGTAGTTATACAGATAAACCTCCTTGTGCTAATTGAAAGTTGTATTACCTATCTTAAAGAAAGAGAAAGACTGAAGTCAGGCTAATGGTCAAAAAGGCAAACCTGATCCAATTTAAATTTTATTACTATTACTCTTTTAGTAGTAACACAAACTACACCCAGACATTGCTCTAATCCAGTGAGAAAACAAACAGAAAGGTGTCCACAAGGTCAATAGAGGCTGGATGAGTTTGACTTTTCAATCATTGTACACAATTTCTATTTAAGGTCTTACATGAAGGTTAAGAAAGTGATTGGGAGTAGTCAACTTGGTTTTACAGAGAGAAATCCTGTCTGATCAACCTGATAGCCTTCTAGAATGAGCTGACTGGCTTTGTGGAGGAGGTGTGAGCAGGGGATACTCTTTACCTTGACTTTGGTGATGCATTTGGCGCTGTATACCACAGCATTCACACAGACAAACAGAAGTACTGGTTAGGTTAACAAGTTAGGTTGACTGAGAAATTATTTAAAACCACTCTGAAAGAATCGGTAGCAGGAAGTAAAGCTGTAGATCCATATAGTATCCAGTAGTGATTAACATAGTCACTATTAACATTGTGATGGGCCAAAATGCACATCCCGGAAGTGTGCTGAGGATATAAAACCAGGAGGAGTGGCTGGCATACCAGTGTGTTGTGCTGCCTCTTGGAACGATCTCTAAAGGCTGGAGCATTGGGCGACAGGCGACAGGAATCACCTCAAGTTTAACAGAGAAATGCAGAATGCTGTATCTGGGGAGGAGGAATAACCCAATTCACCAGCACATGCTGGGGTCTGACCACTTGGAAAGCAGCTTGGTAGAGATGGACCTGCAGGTTGTTGTACAAAAAATTGAACATGAGCCAGCAATACATCCATGTGGCCAAGGCCAAAAACACCCTGAGCTATATCAGTAGGAAAAATGCCAGCAGTTTGAAGGAGGTAATCCCTCTGTTCTACTCAGTACTGGAGCAGCCACATAAGGAGTGCTGGGCCCAGTTCTAGATGTCTGTAATGAACTTGACTGGCTGACCATTGTATATCAAGGACTTAGCGAACTACATAACAGTTAATCTGAGTATGCCCAGGCCTGTGCTGGGCTGCATGTCCAGTGTGGTCTTCAGACCTGTGCATTTTTTCCCACCATCCGGGTTGTCAGTGGCTGTGTTGAATACCACTGCCTTCAGTGCAGCGTTGTGCTGCACAAACCCCATGGCTGCAGGACAAATTCACCCAGCTCATTGTAGTAGAGGATCTTCCAGCCAGATCCTGCCTGGTACCAGCAATTATGCCACATGTGTGTACTTGCCTTTATCTGGGAGAGTGACAAGTTTCCACGTCAACATCCTTTCTGTTTGACACTGAGAATGATGAATAGAGCTATTTTCTTGGGGGAAGAAAATCCATAACAGCTTGACTGACCAAGGAGGCAGAACCTCTTCTATGGAAAGGGGTCTGCACAGTGTGCAATATATGGTTCAGGGGCCCATTTGATGCTACACCTCTTGCAGTTCCAGCATCTGAAGGTACATAGGATTATCTGTACTCTTCTCCCCTTGTAACGTTAGTTCTATATAAATATCTTTGAAAAGGTGGTTTAGAGGGTGTCAGTGCCTTTTTTGACTGGATGCATGAGAGATAGCATCTTCTGGTGCAAAACAGCTTCCAAGCATAAGAAAGATATGAATATGTGGAAGTGAGGCTAGTAAAGGTTTGCAGAGATGAAAAAGGACTTGAGGCGGCTGTCCTACGAAGAAACGAGACAGCTGAGACTGTTTAGACTTGAAGGTCTTACCAGTGTGTATGAATACCCTGTGGGAGGGAGCAAAGAGGGAACAAACATCTTCTTGGTTTTGCCTAGTCACAGCATAAGAGGCAATGGGCATGAAATGGATAACAGGAATTTGCATCTAAACACAAGGAGAATCTTAGTTTGAGTGTGATTGAGCACTGGAACAGGTTGCCCAGAGGTGGTGGTGTCTCTGTCCTTGGAGGCAGACAGGACCTCATTAAATATGATCCTGGGCAAACAGCTGTAGATGACCCCGATTGGAGCAGGGAGTTGCAGTACTGATTTTCCAGAGATCCCTTCCAACCTCAGATTCTGTGAAGCAAAGATTTTGAGGACATGTTCATTTTTCAACTGTCTCTAAAGCACACAGTTCATCTGTATCTGTCTTTATAATGATAAATATCTGTTTTATATATTGATGTGAGCACCTCCTTTTTATTTATAAGTCAACTATATTGATGCTTTCTACTTTCCACATTTTAATTTCACTAACCCATTTTTTAGAGAAATGTCAACAAGCAAGAAATACCTTTTAGCACTTGATCTGCAGCTCCATTAATATCGGGTTTATTTACTTACCTCTTTACACATGACAAATATTCCGTAAAGGTACATACTGTGCTACTAAAATTTACAGTATTTACTTTTGTGTAATGACAATCTCTTTTATGAAGTGCTTACTAAAGCCTTTGTAACTTCTTTGTAGATATTGTTCCTTGTTTCCAAGAAGAAAGATTTTTTATCTGACATTAGAATTTTTGAGAACTCTGTACACTCCAAACAATACTCTTTCAGGAAAAGATAGACTTAAAACCATCACGGGGATGTAAAAAATGTTCTTCAAACACCTAATAGGACAGAAAATTGGAAAATAAGAATCACAGCTTTTTTGATGGAAGTTCTTGTAAAGTAAAAAAATCCATATGGAAGCAATGACCATAAAAAGAAAGAAGCCATTACGGCTAAGGAACTTGAAATAGGTTATATGCTAAAACTGGCGAAGGAATATCTGTTATAAATAGCCAGAAATTCCAATTGAGAGAGGAAAGAGGTCTCTCTCTGAATATGACATTTAGACCAAAGCTGACAAAAGCACTTCTAGCATGTGACTGTTGCCTGGAACTCAGAATGGAAAGACAGAGGAATGAACAAGTAAGCTAACAGATTCATGGAAGCACCTTGAAAAAATTGGATTTTCAGCTTTTTAAAAAACCTGGTGACCATTTCTCTGAGTAATACGAATACTATGAATAATTTCTAAAGATAAAATATAGAATGTAGAAGAATTTGCACTCTAGAAATTGTTTGATCATACTATGTTCTGCCAAGGGAAATATACAATAAAGTAACTGGTAAACTTTAACACAAGTTATTATTTAAATGCATTTCCATCACAAAATGTTTCTTAAGGCAAACCAGTTGATTCACGAAGAACTAACACTAGCAGTTCACAGACAAAATAGTATAATGCTACTTTCTCTATGATTGTTTCCATCATAACTGATTAGTGTGTATGAATGTGTTTGTGTTTACATACTTCATTTATCTAAGGTTAATGCAGGATCAGTCAATCCTACCTGTAAGCAATTGCATTAGTATTTTAATCCTACTACAAAACTAGCAAGCTCACAAATAATTATGAAGATGGGCTTAATACAAATTTCCTCCCATTTCTTCACATCTGTGTTCTGTTGGAGCATTTCCACTCTCTCTCGTGTAGCAGTGAGTCATCACTATCACTTCTATGAATACAAAGGAACTGCTAAAAAAGTAGTCTCTGGGGAAAATGACTTTTCAAGGGCATCTCTTGACAATGCTTGGGAATTTTCCCCAATTATGTAGCCAGCACAGACCTCCTGGAGATGCTGCACTTGTATGCTTTGTGCCTAAAGTTAGCGGGGCATGGTGTGTGGGTTAATGGGTGTGGTGCATGACTGTGTGTCTGGTACTACTGACAGTTAACAATTTGAATTGTTTGATTTTTCTGGAGACAGACAGAAAATGTAGCATTTGGAACTGCTCAGAATCCTAAATCTGTTACAATTTACCAAAATTGCTGTTTTGTACATTTTAAATTTAATCTCAATGTAATAATTTTTTGCATCATACCAAAACAGTAATAGTTTGTCACTCAGGCTCAATACTTGAATTCAGTACTTCTAATTCCTAGATAAGCAAATCTGTGTTGTGATGCAGGATGGAATTTTTTGACTGCATGCTAAAATAGGACAACCCTATCAGCACAGAAAAAGAGGTAGCTTTAATGCAGTGGTCTAGTAATGACTCCCTATTTCACTTGAAAATGACACAATATGCCCCAATATATGCACAATATAGCCCCAAAATGCTCTTTGAACTCTGGGTTGACGAAACACGCTTACTCAGCATGACATTGTATTTCTGTGGGTATTTCTCTGTGGTTTCCTTTGAGGATGCTGCATTGTCCCAAAGACTAATAGAATATGTGGTGAGAACAGGCCTCCAATTTTAAGTAAATTGAAAATGATTGGAGTGCCTAGTAAGTGGGCACCTCCTTGAAATTAGCTTGTCATCTGTCTCCTTGTTATTCAATTCCCAACAAGTTGCCTTTCCCCAGTGACATTCTTGGCCTCTGTAATAAAGATTGTGTCATTTTATGAGGCTCAGGCGGATAGCCGCTTTTATTTTGTAATGTCCTTAAATATTTAAGAGGATCTTTTGGGATAATTTAAAATTCTCAGGAAACCTTTATATCATATTGGTCTTTAGAAAATATAAAGGCTGTATATTCCATTTTTAGTGGGCAGGCATGTATGCAGTATTGCAGAAATTCACTTCAGTTGTCTCTTTCTTCCTTATTTTTCCCTTATTGGAATATCAGTTGAGTTCAAGGAAGTAGCTAACAGATGAATTGAATATGGGTTAGAATGAATGTGCCAATACCTACATAGGTGTGTTCATCAATTTACAGTAGGACTTCATATGACTTGAATGATATTTGAAAACTTCTCTGTAGTGGAAATAACAAACCTTTAATATCAAGAGCAAATATAAGGGGTTTGGAACCTAGGTTACTTCTAGTGTGTTTTAAAAGATTTTAAACTCTTGTTAGTGTTATATTGACCTTGATTTCATAAGGAAATGAAGCTTATGCAAACATATGATTGTATTTGCATGTTTTAACTGTTTTAAATATTTATCTCAATTATTGTATTTTCTACCAGTCTTGTGAAGGCATGCATCTGAATAAAGGAGAGAGTCTCTCTAAGATTCCACTGAAATGGTGTTTCACACTCACTTCATGTTAGATGTGTAGAAGGCTACTTCTTGAATGAGGATTGTTTCCTTTATCAGTTCCTGATGTTGAGGTTTTCCATATGTAATTTGACTAAAAATTCATTAAATCAAAAAATGCAAATAAATTTAAAAGTTTTTCATGCTCAGAGAACTAACTCCTATTTTTTGTAACTGTACTAGAGAGATAGACAATCCAGGGAGGAATAGATTTATTAGAAAGAGCAAGTTATATTGAGATATGTGAGCAAGAGGAATTCAGCATGTACCAAAAGAAGCAGGCAGAAAGAAAAGTAGGAGACAATCCGACATAAGAGAAAAAAGGAAAACTGAGCTGTCAAATATCATTCAAGAAAGACAGTTTTTTTAACATGATGTTTCAGGACTAAGTCAACAGTACAAAAATCTAAGTGGTGACTGGAAAAAATGAAGACTTTTACTGGTAGTACAACCAAAAGCCAAATTTTGCTTTGATGTAAACACAGAGAAAGCACATTGTAGAGTTCTCAGGAGACCCTAGAAAGCTAAGAATATGAAGATTAGTCTTGACCCCCATCATTTTCTAGGGGTGGAAGAAGGGTCACTTCCAGTCATGGTAGCGTCGGGGAGATTTCCAGGTGGTGAGCATTTGTGCGTGAATCGTTCGCCCCTCTTTCACCCTCTGTTATTAATATTGTTGCTGTTACTGTTCATTTTCTTATTTCATTGCTGTTTCCAGGAAATTATTCTTATCTCAACCCATGATTTTTACCTTTTGTGCCTCCAATTCTCATCTACAGCCTGCCACAGGGGGAGGGAGGGGTGAGTGAGCAAGCAGTGCACGGCTTGGGGTGTTTCAGTGGAAACACTAAGTTGGGAAATACCATTCCTAAACCACTACAAACACTGTGAAACCTGTGAGGTTTTTACTTTGCTGAGAATTATGAGAAATTCTGTGCAAGTTAAAAGTAGGGGTTGTTGGTTTGTTTGGGGTTTTTTTTGTTTCTTTATCATTTTTTCTGGTTTAACCTTGGCTATGTAAAAATAAATATTCCAATAAGTATTTGCCTTATAATATTCAAAACAACAGTGCTAGTTTTAGTATATTTTTGTGCTAGAGTTCAGATGAATGCATGTGTATAAATGCTATTATATCGATTTTTTATTCTGAGCTTAGCAGAAGCTGTGTTCAAGTGTGTTTATTACAGTTATCATTGCCTTTCTGCAGGACACTAAAATCCAAATCAGTTTTTGCTCATACTTATTTTCTTTACACTTCGAAATAGCATTGATTATTGCCTACCTGTCAATTTCACGAAGTATATTCCTTTTTCATTGGTTTTATATATGCTTCATATGCTTGTGATCCTTTCTGAAGCCTAATTACTGGCAGCCTGATTTCTCTGTGCGACAGCTGATAATGAGTGGTAGAAAAATAATTAACTAGTATCTTGTTCCAACTCTTTTTCACCTAGTAAGATTCAAATTGCCAAAACACTTATATGTTGCAGTCCACTTATTTGGGACGAAGCACAAAAGCATTATGTGGTACTGGTAGGACTTTGGATCCTCTGCCTTGTAGTTGCAATGCCTACAAAATTTGTGGTACTCTACACCTTTCATGCATTTGTATTACATTTGCAAAACACTCTATCTATGCATGTGGGATTTTTTCATAAGATGACTTGCCCTCTTATTTTGATTCTTTTTCTGCTTTGACAGGTCTGTTTCTTTGGGCCTCATTACAGAGTGTGTTAGTTTAAATTATGCTGGCTGCCTGAACTCCCTGCCGATCGAGTAATCGGACACAGATTCCTATGTTAGACTGCAAAATGGCTTTGTGTTCCTGCTGAGCAATCATTTCTTGCTGATTTTGTATTTCCACACAATTTTTTTGTGTGTGGCTCTGTGTCTATGGCAGTATATCCCAACTTCCCCCTTACACTTTTACTAGATAGTTATTGTCACTGAATTAATTCTCCATTGCACTCCTGAGTACATCACATTTGGAAGAGAAGGAGTCAGATTCCCAGTTTATACAAACTGGTGCAGCTCAAAGTCCAGGAGCCCTGATTCAGTTGACAGCAGTCTCAGATCTAAGTAATCTCCTGCCACAGCATTTCTCAGAGGCCTTGCATTTTTCCTTAAAGCATTGACACACAAGGAATTGGAAGCAGGTCAGCTGAGTTAGCAACAGTCACTGGCTGCAAGGTAACAGATGTGACACTCAAGCGCTGGCCATCACATAGAAAAAAGTAGCTTGATGAAACCCTTCCGATGCAGTGAAAGATAAAAGAGTACAGTGGATGTGCTTTGGCTACCTTACACTTGTAGCTTGAAACAACCACCCAGAATAAAAAGTTACTAGGATTAGATATCATGTTTATCAGGGAAAGGAACAGGCAATGTATATTCCCTAAATATACATTTAACCTTTAATATTTCCATTCCTAAATATGAACTAGAGGATTCATATCAGTAGGTCACATTTAATCAGATGAACATTTTTATTTCATTTGCATACATAATTTTATAACATTGGAAAATAAGAAGCTGTTCCCTGTTTTCAGAATACTAGACCTCTACAGAAACAGAGAAAGTAGGTGCCTGGTATTTTTCAAAAATTTGAATCTTTATGGGCATTCAGAAATATCATAGATTTTCAGACATGTAAAATTTAACAATTTCCACTTGCATTTTTAGTTCTAAGCTAAACTTCGTATCTGACAAACTTTCAACATTGCCAGTACTTAGTTTTGGTCATTTAAATGAAAGAAAGAGAAGATGAGATTCTTTCCCTCTATAGTCCCAATTGTGAACAGTATCAGAGCTGTATCTTCAGGCAGATATGGGCACTTAAATTTTAGAGGGTCAGTTTTACAGGCAGGAATTAGAAACAACAAAAAACAAAACAAAACAAAACAAAACAAAACAAACAAACAAAAAAAAACCAACAAAAAAACCCCAAAAACAAACCCACAATTTTTCCCCACTCTTTCTATGTAAACTTAAATTCTGACACTACTCAGTTTATTTCATGTCTGCCTTGGGAATAACAATATAAATTACATTTCTTAAAGTGCTTTGAGGTTCAAAAGGTATAAGTTTAAAAAAAAAGTAAGGTTATTGTATGAGTTTTGCTCCAATGAATAAGAGTTTAACATAAAAATCAGGAGATCAGTATAAATAAGTAAAAGAAACCTTATTTATGACTACATCTAATTTAAGCAAATCTAAGTATGACTTATACGATTAAAAGTTGTTTACTTTTGAATTCCCTTTGAAAGTCATGTATGCCTTAATTTTTAAATGATTTAATAATATCTGAAAATACAGTAAGGGTATCAAACTTCAGCCAGTTTCCTAAAAGGAATGCTTGGTCAGCTTCCAAAAATAATGCTGCCTTTTAAAGCATAAAATTATATGTCAACTTTACGTGTCTTTGAATTGCAGCAATAGCAACCTTCATGTCAGTTTTAGTAGAGCTTTGAAACCCCTGTCTGATTGTGCGTTTTTTTTTCCTTCTGAAACTTGCCGGTTTCTAGTCAAAGTAGCCAGCACATGCAATCACACTGCAGCTGCAAAATTCCACATTGCAGCTAGAATCGAGTCAGACAACTGGAGAAAAACCTGTAAAATTTTATTTTAGAAAGAATTTACCTGTACTTAGATTTACTATTGATGTCAATGAAAAGAACGTGGGATTTTTTTTAAAGATAAAAAAATCCTGCCTACAAGCTCTAAATTGAATCAGTACATTGTGATAGGCATTATATATCATCTTTAGATGCCACTGCAAGTAAGTTTATTGTTGGATATAGGGTCAGGAGATTTAAGAAAGGGCTGTATATTAACATACACCTGGAAGTAATTTATTAGGAACAAATACAAACATGAACACCTGTAATCATACAGCACTTAGGAATGAAGAAGGAAGAAGTTCTGATCTCAGATTAAATTATTATAGGTGGTGAGGGCCCACAATGCTATTCCTGATTTCTTATTCCCTGGCCTTTTGCAGCATTTGGATTTGGACCTACCTTTAACTTCAGGCTGTATCTGGTAAGGACCTGACTTATTTCGAAGCTTTCAACTTGTATGTGTTTTCTATCTCAAGCTTTTCAGAAAAGCTAGATTTATCTGTATCTTGCTTCAAGCAGTCTTTTTAGAAAGTCAGAAAAGGATTTTAGCAAAAACATGTCTCAGATGCCACTTTAAGCTGCATCTCAATGGTAACAGCCTGGGTTTTTTTCTTAACTGCTTTTTTCTCCCTCGAGCTTTTAGTTATATGGCATGTATCCCCAAAGTCCATTCACGTGCAACTCAGACTAAGTCTCCCACTGACTTCCCAGCAAGACAGATGAATCAGGGGTAATGTACAACTCCCAATTCGACATTTATCTAAAATTAAATGAACGAAGAAGAAAATCCTCTTATTGCTGAGCCTAGGAGTGGTAGGGCTAAGCCTGGCTGAGAAGAAGGGAAAGGAAGATAAGAAAGGTAGGGAGAGACTGGCAAGAAAGCACACAGAAGGTCTGGAGAAGAATGATAAAGGGAAATTTACTGAGCATGACAATTTTTTCTTTTTAAATCTTATGTTCTGATTGATCACTAGTTGCTGTATACAAAGCCTTCATTGATATATTGGTCATGTGGGTCATCCAACACAAAAGACCCTAACCCAGGCAGTTATGCTGGGTTAGTGCTTAGTAATGAAAACTAATCAATTGGAATAGGAGATTTCCCACCTCAATTTTATACTACAGTGCCTCTGTATACTTTTTGCACCTGTATAGGCAAAAGTGAAGGTGTTATCAACTGCATAAGTTATGCTGTCTGTGATGCTTAAATCTCTAATTATATTTTTTTATTGCTGTTCAAGATATGTAAAGCAGCCAGGCAGAGTGGTACTAAAGTTCCTGTCTGAAATTGGTCAAATTTGTGCTTCACTGCACTTCAGTGTATATCTCAGCTTTTATATCCATGTCACAGAGAGACAGTCGGAGACAAACAACATAATCCTTACAGGAATAGAGCAAAGTTACACCCCTTAATGTCTGTTGAACAGTGCATATCCTAAGATGAATGCTTTCAGTATTGTTATCACGGGCAACCCTGTGAGAAGTTAGTGGGGAGAATCACATCTCCATGGAGGAACAATAGGGGGCTTCTGGAGGTTGAAAGCCCCTAATCCAAGCAAATCCCCACTAGGTGAGGTAGATCAGGGCTGTGTCTATTTGAGTTTTCAAGAATGGAAGTTCCACAAACTCTCTGGGCAAACTGCTCCTGTATTTCACCATTCTTACGGCAGAAAATTTTTCTTAAATACAACCATTTCTTTTGGTGTGGAAGAGTGCTGGCTGCTAATTTTGAGACATCTAGTTTTGGGGAAATGGCTGAAAATCACCATAAAAATCTGCTTTTTCTTGATTTTCTCTAGCTTTATCCAGCAGTGGGACGCACTCAGGGTTGTCTTCTGAGAGCTAGGTAACAACTCCAGGCTGATATTCCTGAAGAACGAAGGAGATACCTGTGCTGACTGTGTAGCCTTTGTCCTCAAAGCAGTGTGCACTTTATCACACAGAAAACTGCTGCATCAAAAAAATTACTTGTACTTGTTCCTTTGACTCTGGTTTCTTCTCTGGTAAGAAACTGGCTGCAACTTGGATTTCTCTTCATAAGCAGCAGCTCTAAGCAACTCTACTTTCCATCTCAGCCAATCAAGGTGTTTTCATTCATTCATTCCTTCAGAAGTTGTGTACTAGGCAAGTTCAAAATGATGAGAGATGCAAAATTATATTTTCTTTCCCTAGGGGGTTTTAGTTTTCCAACTATCGTCTTATGAGAATAACACTCCTGCATAGATTTGCATTTTAGGAGTCCTGGGCAAAAAAGTAACTGAGAAAGGGCTGTCCTGCCCCTGTGAGCCCTCTTTTGTTGTATCTGGTAGCTTTGGTCACAAAGGAAAATTTGGAGTTGAATGATAATAGATAAAGGAAAATGTGCCTCTAGTATTAATATTTTTTTCTATAATTTGACTGGTTAACTAAGGGCTGGATTTTACAGAAATAAAATAAGCTTTCTATCTACTTTTTTATAATGAGGACCAAAAGTCTCATTATAATGTTGCACTGGGATATGAGCTTCTGTAGGGAGTGATGGATTACATGGTTACTATTTCCTGAATGTCCCTGCAGGGCAGCAATTCTGTGGTATTTGCAAGATAGTACAGAAATTCAGTAGGAAGCCTCTGGTTTTGAAAATGAACTCCATAATATATATGCTCTCTAGCTCTGGAAGTAAACATAGACATAGCTACTATTGTCTAGGGGCTCTGTCTTGCAACTACAACTTGCATAATCAATCCCAAAAATGTACATAGTAAATTAGCAGTCAATAAGTTTATCTAAGAAACTGGATAATTAGCTTGAAAAGGATGTGCATGGTGTAATAATGTAGAAAGAGAGAAGTCAAGTCAGGGCATGATTCAAACTTTGTTTTTTCCCTCATATTTTGTTTTCTTTTCTGAGACTTCCTATTTCAGTTTCTCTCTGTATGGTCAAAGCACAAACATCCTTCCTAAGGCTCTCTTCCATCATTAAATCACAGAGAATACTTTGGGTTGGAAGGCACATTCAAAGATCATTCCTGCCGTGAACAGGGACATCTTTCACAAGATTATGTTGCTCAAAGCACCAACCAACGTGGACTTGAGTCCTTCCAGGATAAAGCATCCATAGTTTCTCTGGATAACCTACTCCAGTGTCTCACTATCAACTAATTGTAAAATATTCCTTGTGTCCAATCTAAAGCTACCCTCTTTTCAGTTTAAAACCACTGCCCCTTGTCCTGTAACTTGCAAGCTTTAGTAAAAGCCCCTCTCCATCAAAAGAGAGTCCCTTTAAGTATCAAAAGGCTGCAATAATATTTGTATCTAGCCCTCAAAAAACTGGAGCTTGTCTAACATTTGATTCTTCAAATGGTATAATGTTTTGAGAGTCTATTTTCATTGCTATCAGTCATGAACCATGCTGGAGGGGATGTTTCCATATCTTGTTAATCAGGTGTCAGAAGACAGCATATTTCTTCGTCCCATACATCCTGTTTATTTTGTTTCTAGATGAAGTTATTTGAAATATATGCTCATCAATTACTCTTATATGAACAAGGATTTAGCTGTTCAGCATATTTAGCATCCTTAGAAGTGGACAATTTATCCTGAGAAAAAAGTTGTTTTTGCAAATATTTCCTGAGGTCGTTTTGGAAGCTCTCTGTCTTGGCAGTTATCAGAAATTTTGGCCTTAAGGTGTCTCTCCCACTTTTTGTCACTTAGTCTTTCTATTTATACAACAGTAGTAACACAACAGCTATTACAAAAAGGTGTGTTTGGCATCCAGTACTGAAAAAAATAGTATTGTTGTTTATGGAAAAGTTGTTTCATTCAGGCGAACTAACCATGTGTCTTTCTTTTGCAGAGTTTATTAAAGCCTTTTGTCTATTTTAACTACCATCTGAACTTTGTCATTCAACTTGTATGGTATAGCAGTGCAGTTTTCAAAATTATTTCATTGTGTCCTGTGAATTATGTGGGAAAGATAAAGTGTTTGCTTGAAACTACTGCTGTATGTCTGATGAAATCTATGGTAGCCTTTGTGGTATTGCATCATAGTTTATTTCCTTTGCGGTAGCCAAAGGAATATGCGGTTGGTTTTGCAGCTCATAGCAAAAAGGTCCAGCTGTCCCCAGGCCTCTGGAGAAAACTCTGGATTTTCATTCTCTCACTTTGTCACTTGGCCTGCATTTTCCCACTTTCACCGTAGCCATTTCCTACCTTGGAAACAGCCTTGACTACAATGTTCAATGTAAGGTGTGTGTACTGTCTAGAAGTCCAAAAATAGCTCAAGTCTTGGCAGAACTCCTTGTTTACAATAAGGCTTTATTCTGGTTGACCGCTCTTATGTATTAAACCTGTTGGATGCTTACTTCTTTCTAGCTTGCTGGGAAACAGCTGGGTGTTTTTCATTCTGAAATGGTCTTTCTGACTGTACAAACAATACAAAGGCCAGAAGGAACCCTCACTGGTTTTTGTCCTTTCTCTTTCTCTCTTGGAGTCTTTCTATCCCTCTCTACAAACCAGGAAATAATGAGCTTAGTTTAAGATTTCTTTGTAATTCAGTTAGACATAATTCTTTATATACTTGTTCCGTTGCTATACTCGAGTACTGCAAAATTACTTTGGAGAAGATGCCAGCATGTGGAAACGAATCCTTTTTATATGTATTTAAAGAGATCGCTTTCTACTCAGTTTCCCGTCCATGAATATGATCATCCAATTTTCAACATGGAATTTGTTCTTTTGCACTGTTTGACTGTCCAGAATGTCTCTGATGCACGACTATAGCTTTGTTGATAACTGTTAGGTGAAATAATTAATTATTGAGTGAATATGTCAAGTATACAACTTCTATGGAACATCTGTCTAGGTTTTTTTAGTTTCACATATTTGTTACTTACAGAAAAATTGTACTGCATCTTCTGCCATCCCATGTCAAGGTTTGTACAGTGGACATTATCATGGCTGACAAGTGCTTTTGGACCACTAAATCTACCTGTTGGCACACAAAATTACTGCAGTAGCTGCCTGCTGTAGCAATCATTTCTGCCTGCCTTTGGTGTTTTAACTGCACTGTTTTTGCTTTAGTTAAGTCAGAAAATACTTTTTCTACTGCAGAAATTTGGCAGTGAGAATTTTCTAAACTGTTTGGGTTTATGCAAATAAGCTGTTTCAAAGGGCTGTCAAGCAGTTTTTCCACATAATGGTGTCTCTAGCTTTTGCAATAATACAAAGTTTGACTTGGTTTTGTTCTCTCCAGTGCATATTATTGCTCCTTTTTTTTTTTTCTTCAGTTATAATGGTTGAGTTATTTTGTAGATCTCCAGGTGTCATGCTTTGAAAGTCATCATGGTCTTAACAAAACATTTCAGTAGTCTTTTCCTAGCTCCGCTTTGAAGACCCTATCATCATTGCTCTGAACAAGTTTGCTTAGTTTTGATTGTGTGTTTGTTATATGAATCTTTCATCCAGATCGGGTGAGATAGGATCTCTTCCCACTGCAGGTATAACCAATATGAACTGAAATCTCTGACTTCGTAGCTGTTTTTGTATCTTCGTTATTCTAACTGCTATTTATTTTGATCCTGTTCAAACTATGACCACACCATTACAAAATGGCAATTTCGCTTTGCAAGATTACAGTCCCATTTCCCTCACTCGCACATTCTGAAGAAGTCTTTAACCTTGTCTACGCTAGAGAGGTTCTGCTGTGCCATCAGCAAACCCCCTTAAGAATAGATATTGGAGCATGCTGACACAAGCTCTTTGGCCTGCTTAATAACACCAGGTCCCTGAATAGCAGCAAAAAGCACCTTCTGTTAGCATTGCTGCATCCACACCAAGGTTTTACTGGCACAGTGAAATCATCTGACTGGGATGATTTTTCTCACACCTCGGGCCGACATGGGCACGCCCAACTCCATATTATAGACATGGCTTTCATTGCTGTCGAGTTACCTCTCTGTGTTTTGCTTTTCTGTGTTTGCATCTGGTGACAGATTGAATAGCAGTTGCCTGTTTTGCACTGCATCACTGTCATACACAGACTCAGCAATTTACCTATTTCTTACCTCCAAAAATTTCAGAATGTAGAGAAATATTTATAACTGGGTAAAGATGTCAGCTGTAATCTCCAGTTCTCAAAAACCTGTTTTCTAAAACAAATGTGGAGCATTTTGGCAATTCTGGTTTTCGAATTCATTCATAGCTTCAAAACAGTGTAAATCTTCATAAAAATGTACCCGATTATAAAATATTATCATTAAAAGTATCCTATAAAAATGTCTTGATAGCTTCTTAGTTTTTTTTTTTCAAGTGTGAAAAATGAAAAAAAAGATACCTTCCTTAAAAAAGGGGTTTTTGACCACAAATGTTTTTATCATTCCTTTCTCAAAATCCTGTCTATTTATGTGTAAAATCTGACCTGTGTGACATGCTCTTAATGAGTACATGTTTGTTTCTATTGGACACAGGATCACAAAAGGCCTTTGATCCCAAGACCATGTTTTTTTCCATGCAGATCCTCTGTGTCTCTTCAGCCACCACTCTTCTTTATATTTGTGAATTTAATTTTGCGTGCATTTTGATGACATTTTCCTTTATTTTCAGATTTGCGTTAGCAAATTATCTTAGCTGTGATCTTGCTTTAGAGGTCATATTGTTCATTAAGTTTGCTCAGAGAAGTACTATGGTTTGTCTAATCACCTCCTTTGACCTTCCCTCTAATTCATAAAATGGTTTTATTAGAAAATATTTATTCTTATTCAGGTTTGATAATTCCAGGGATTGGACAGCTTTCTGAGTTTAATAGTTCATGGTTGCATTGTTTCTTCAAATTTTCAGTTATTGTTGTGAAGACACCATTCTTATATGACACTTTCTGTGAGTTCCAAGTAGTCTTGGGTCATGCAGAAGATTTGACAGAGAGCATTCAATACACTGCTTCTGTATTCAGATGCTATTTGAGTGTGTCTGTGTCAGCCTCTGTGTCACCTGTTCTGCTGTCTTTTAAAGACAGTTTCTTGCAATTTTGTAGTCTCCCTGTTGTCACCTATAGGCTCCCTAGTTGTTCAATACATTCTCTCGTGGCATCTCCCTGGGGACAGAAAGCTGGGAAGTTGCCATGATCTTTATCAAAGTTACTCCAAGGCTTTTCTGCAGTGCAGGCAAGAAAGGAGGGCCAAGGGCAGGCTGCTTCTGCCACAGGTAAGGGTGAGTGAAGGAGAAAGGGCACAACTGGGATGGAGAGCTGTGGGGAAAGCCCTGCAAAGCCAGACTTTTACCTTTTTCTACCTGAGGGAGGGAAAATACGGATCTGAAACCTGCTGGTTTTGCTAGGAGGGACCCCTCTCTGCTTAGATCCCCCACAACAGCAGCCAAAAAAAATATGTTTGTCCAGAACTTTAGCAGCACGAGTATAAAACAGGCACAGTAGTCTGCTAGGGGTGACCTGTTTTCTGTGGGTAAAGAAATGACCCAACCACAGCCTTTGTTCTGTTTTTCTGTCATTCATCACTGGTGTTGTTCCCTTACAGGAGTAAACCTGCAACAGGAAGAAACGGGACAGACATGAACCTCTGGGTCTGTGAGGCTGCTCTGTCATCAAAAGAATGATGCGTCTTGTGAAGCAGAAATCCCAGAGTTTCTGGCTGTCCTTACAAGGCACAGCACCCTGAACGATAAGGTTTACATTGTTTGAGCTGTGCACTTGTACAGTGAGCATAAACAAGCTGTGTCATGATGTAAGAAATGAGACCACATTTATTTGTGGGTCTGTGGAGTTGGTAGGAATTTGAAATTCTGAGCCCAGAGAAACAGATTTGCTGTCAGTCCTAATCAAAAAAATTCCTTCCTTCTAAATGTTTCGGAAACCACAAAACAAGGCAGTATTTCCATCTTTCTCAATAACTGAAAACATCCTTATCCTCAGAACAGCTTTTTTAATATTTTTTTCAGTGAGTGTATCTGGCGAATCCTTATCCCTTCATAAAAATTAAGCAGTTGGACCAGATCCTAAAGTACAGAATGAACTGATGGCTATTACATACGGAAGACAACGATGTGACTTTGCAAGCATATTTGCCCACGCAGTATTATCTGTAATACTGTAGACTGTGTTTTGAGTTCTGAACATTTTGCAGTTCTGCAACAGGATGCCTCTGGCAGTTCCTCAAGATAGGACTCAGATCTAAATGATTTAGTCTAGCTTGTGAGCCATTTTAGATATCTGCCCAGGGGCAAGAGCTTACCTGCTCCACAACCAAGCATTACCGTAGAGTATGTAGAGGTAATAAAGACCTGCATCATGCAAAGTGGGATTGTCTTGTTTTTCACAGTGCTACTACATATTAATAGAAAATAACGATTTCAAGGATATGTCTTGATCTAAACTTCAGACTAGATCCCTACCTGTCTTTGAATTGGTAGGCTTTAAAATACCTGTAGTAGTCTTGCTAAATCGTTAGATATGGACAACCCAAAGCCTGGACAAGGTTAAATCAGATTTTCAATGTCCTATTCTGTCTGGGGAGGTAGCTTGCAAGAAAGCCAGCAATTAACAGCCAGAAGAGTTCTACTGTTTCAAAAGACCTGAAAGGTGTATAAAAATAAAACTTTGGAAAGAAATAATAATAGTAAAATAGATACTAAATTAGCAGGAAAAATTACAAAGCATGTAACTGATTTTTAATTTTTGCTTCATCTGGAAGTCTACAAGCAAGTCAAAGACTGGAAAATGAAAAAAAATTATTTTGAAATAATTTTTAGAATTCATATTATGTTCCCCATATCTTTTTCTTCTGAGTGACAGAGTCTGTGCTCAAACCCTGTCACTCTAATGGGTTTCAAGACTTTCAAATGGCACTATTTAAACTGAAATCAACATATGGAGGAGGCAGGTGGTCATTTTCCTCAATAATGGGATATGATATGAGTTCATTTAGAGTACTAAATTGAATAGCAATAGGTTCCAAAATACAGAAGCAAAACAAGCAGAACACTTTCCATGTTTTAAATTACATTATTAGGGCTGTTTCATGGACGGATCTGTCAGTGGAGAGATACTAGCTGTTTCAAGAGAAGTAAAGCTACAAAATCAGCACATTTAATGCTGCATTTCTGAAAAGACCCCATGACAATAAAAAGATGGGCCTCAAAAATACACTATAAATTAACAACAAATAGGAAATAAATTAATGATAACTTTCAGGCACCATTCTGTACCTCATGGTCGATTAGCTTATCTGGAAATGAACAGCATGAACTAAAGAAATTTGTCACATCTATCAGAAGACTTAAGGTAGCTTTGCTGAAATGCTTAGAAAGAAATAGGAAACACAAAGAGCTCCTTAAAGTCCTGCATGATTTATAGTCTTCTAAATTTTTCCATGTACCACATTATGTAGTTTGCAGCGAACACTGTAAGAAAAATCACATGGTTCTAAATTCCATTACAGCTTTTCATCAAGTCATTCATAATTGTCTATCTCCAAGACTCTAGGAGCTACCATTTCCATTACAAGGCTATTTTGTGCTCTCACAGGATGCCCTGGCCAAAAATTTCCTTCTTTTAGAGAACCCAAACTGAGAGGGGGAACTATTTCACCCAGAAGCAACCTATTCATCCTCTATTCATTTACAATATGCTACTGGACTCATTTCAGGGTAGTATCTCTTCCATAAACTAGTGCTTAAGTTTGCTTTAGCAAAGTATGTGTGTGAGAGAACTTTTGTGTGTTTGTATTATGTACATAATATTATAAGAAAACAGACTATACATGGTCTTAACCCCTTGCACTGTCCCCCACCAAGACTCACAAGAAGAGTGGGTCTGCTCTTAAGAGGATCCTGTGCCACGAGTAGGGGGCAAGAAACAGACCAGGAACCTCTTATAGGAATAAGAGCTGTGAGAAATTTAAACTCTTTTTTTGTTTTGTTTTGTTTTGTTTTGGATGTTTATCATGTCATACTGCTACATGGCTTTTCTTCCTTCTGTGTCTTATCAGCTTAGCTCATCACTAGTGGTGTCTCAGCTGCGGCTGCATTCCACTCTTATTGAGGATGAGTGAGAGAGGAGAACTGTAAGCTGCTGAATAGAAGCCACTGCCACACAGTGCAAAATCCAGCAAAGTTGCCAGTAGAAGAGTCCAAAGCAAGCAGCTGCTCCCTTGTCCCTTATCATCTCTGCTCTGCATTAGCTTTCAAAAAATGAGCTAACTTTGGCATAAGCCCCTGGAAAGGCTGCTGCTGTTATGAAGAACAGGAAAGTACAGATTTTGATCCCTCCCTTCACAGCATCATGCATTTTCATTGCCTTTTTTTTTTTCCTGGGTGATTGTTAAGATCCAGTTAGTGAGAGATGCCTCTGTACAAATTAAGGTGCAAACAAGACCATATGTCAAAGTCAACAGTATGGATTTTATTTAACATTATATATGCAGTAGAGAGAGGGGGTAAGAAGAAGAAAATAAAGGGGAAGGGAGAGAGAGAAAGAGTGAGGTCAATTGGAAGACAATTACCACCTGTGGATCCAACATTGTCCTGTTGGTCCTTCTTCACCCTGGGCTTCTTGGTGGTGCGGTCCTGTAGTCGTTCTTCTGGGGCTGTCACCTTTATACAGTCCAAGTTCTGGGTATCCATGGGGTGGTCGCAGATGTTCCCATAATTTTGGGAGGCGTGTATGAGAGGTTGCATCCTTTTCAACAGTTTGCCACAGCAGGAATTTTTGTCTGGATGTGTTAACCAGGATGCACTAGGCAGATCTCTCCTCCATCAGGCCTGGAATTAGCATTTTCTCATTGCAAATTCCTCCCTTCTGCGCTTTCCTCAAGTTCTTGCTGTGGTGGCTTATCTTAAGGCAAGTCCTTTCTGTGGCCTTGACAGTGTTTGAGACAGGCAACTGTGATCTTTGAGTTCTTACAGTGATGATAGTTTGGCTGAGGGTCTCTGCTTTCTTCCTCAATTTTTCCTTATGCTGAAGCCAAATGTCCTCAGAGACAAAGAAACAAAAGGAACATGATAGGACTTTCACAAGGAAAGTTTCTTCAAAACTGCTTACATCTAACAGGAAGAGGAGAACTTCAATCTGTTTAAAATATTGTTATTAAGTATGCTGAGTACTTCCCTCATATTTCTAAGTGTCCAGAGCCTACAAGAAAAGTGCATGACTAGAGAAAGAAATTTAGCAGCTAGAAATGTTATTGATGTAAATTTTATGGAAAAATGAAAGCACGTCCCCTCTACAAATTAATAGAACCATAAAATACATGTATTTTGATTAAATAGAGCTGCCCTAACCATTATGCCTACTTCTATCAACATTCATTAACTCATGTTGTGCTTTACTAGCATTCTGTGAAGCATGTCAGACTTTTCATACATCACTTGTCAGATTTCCTAAAATGTAAATGTACTCTTCTGTGTCAGTAATAATAACTTAAAGTCTGAAAAAGTAGAGTGATTTTTTTTGTTATTGTTGTTGCTTTTGTTGATATTAACCATTGGCACACTCTTTCAGTCTGGTAATGAGGGAGAGAAATTTGTATTTAAAGATATCAAGTAATGAACTTCTCAAAACTACCTGGAATTAGGGTGTGTGCAATTCCTATAGTTTAAAAATTCTTAGTGTGGAGTTTACTGTTTTTCTCTCATACTATAAATTTTTAGTTCACACAGCCTCAATAATAGAGCTAAACACCATGGCAGAAAATGACATGTTTTGTTAATGCTTGTACCTTTGCATTGTTTTTATTTTTGTGGTCTGTTCCCTCTTTCTTCTTTGGAGACATACCACACAATCCGCTTTCATAACTAATGACAAAATGAAAAAAAGTAGTGCGTGACCTCAAGAATCCTTTTTTTTCTTTTTTTCAGAGGAAAATAGTGACATTTTCAAAGCTTTGAGTTCCAAAAGTTTAGCACCAGTCTTTCAAGCCCTGAAGTAATCTACTGTTATATGTTGTAGGGTTTTGTTATGCAAAGCATGCACAGTTTGAACAAGAATGGTTCTCCAGAAAGTTAAATTTCAATATGCTGTAGGGAATGTCGTGTTTACACAACTGTGTTTCAATAGACTTTTCAATGTCTAATTCTCTGCTGTGTTCCAAGGAGCAAGACTTAAGGCATGATCCTTAGTGTTGCATTCCATTCATGAAAAAACTACAAAAATCAAGTGGAGCTTGGTACATCAACTGCATCTCAGACCAGACATATATATTCAATACAGACAGATCCAACAGGGAATTGATTCTGTGGAATGTGAGCAATTTTATCCAACCCAGAAACACTTACATATATTAATAGACCATTGTAAAGATAGTTCTCAGCACCTTTCAGGATCAATTCTTCAGAAGTCATAGAAAATATCACAGCAAGTGTTAAAAGAGTATTCAGACCCAGATTCTGCACTTGAAAATACATGAGTTAAAGAGTTGCATTATTTTATCTCATTCCTGTCCTCAAAAGCTGTGCCATTGCTTTCTGGATCATTTAATCATCTAGAGTTGGAATAACAAGCTCCTCACTTGCATGTTTTCTCTGGTTCGGATACAAGAGGCATGATAAGACCCAGGATTATGTTACCTCTATTCTGTTCTTGGCTGATATTTCAGTCTTTCTGGGATTTTTGGCAACCATTCCTTTTAAATCTTAGCAAGGACAGATGCTTTCTGAACTGTGCTAGGAATTGCTAAAAGAGCGACAAAATATTGGGTTATTTAATTTCATCTGCTTTTCTATGAAGTAGAGCAAGTATTTGGTTAAATTTGAGGCCATAATATGACAAGGAGTTACTCTGAAAGAAAATCTGACCCGCCAATTAAGAAATGGAGCAAAAAGACAAAGATTTCAGCATATTTGAAAAAGCTTTAAAGCCATGTTACTTTTTGTAGGTGTGCACACCATTAGTGTAAACTAGCACTGTCCAAGGACTTAGGAGTAAGCATGTGCTTAAAAACCTGTAGAGTCTACCAAGATGAAAATTCACTTATTTTTACTAGTACTTATAGTCAGGAGACATTTGTGCTCTTTTTATCCCGGTACGCATGTAGTACTCCCTTCCCAAGTTGTACATGCCATGATGTTACAAGTCCCTGTAAGAGTCACCTTTAGGTACAGTGGCTTTAAATGTTTTTTCATTTAAATTTAATTTATATTAAATAAATACATTTAAAAAATGAGTCTACACCATCATGCATTTCTCAGCAAATGTTCCAATAAAAGGAGAAAACTAATGGCTGCTGCCAAGTCACCACTGGCCATCAGACATCATTTCCAAAACCTCTGCAAGGCAAGAGGAGTGAGGACACCAAGCGGTTTTATCCAATTATCTTACCATGACATGCCTGAACCGTGCATTGTGTTTGCACAGAGCACTGAAACAGCAAAGGATTAAATTGATATCTGTATGGTAACACTGGTGTTATGAAAAGATTTTGCCTGCATGTGTCAGAAAAATCTGCTGGAGGGAGTTTTGCCAATGAAGTTACATAGATTTAGAGGGAAGACAAAAAGACAACAACCTAAAAAGTGAAGACATTGCAAAGATGGCAGGTGAGTTTATTCAGGGTGGAAGCCCCCTCTCACAAGTTCCCAGCAGCAGCTGGTGAGCAGCTCTGCACTGATACCACACACTGGCTTGCAGTGAGGCACCAAGACTAAAAGCAGCCCTGGTTTTCTGTGTAGATTTGGAGTTTTGCATAGTCATGTAACATATTATTAAGAATTTATGGCAATATTTATGATATTAACATTACCATAATTGCTACATTTCATATATTTAAATTATATATTTGTACAGCATATTGTTCGTTTTACCTCAGGAAATTGAAGACTTTCTTAAAAACATCAGAAATAGTTTTGAAAATGAACCTCTTCTTTGTGGATAGAAAGTAAATGCTGTAATTTCCACTGACACATATTTGTAGCTGGGATTCAAGGGCAAGAATGTAGAATTGGAAGCCAAAGTCCATGAAGTTTTCTTGGGCTGAGCAGGAGGAAATTGGAAAGAAGACCCCCCCGGTGTGAACGCTCACATCAAGGGGCATCAGAGAAATTGAAAACTGGTCTAGAAAGAGGAGGAAAAAGTATCTTTTCAATTCCTTGTACAAGTTTTGCATATGTGGCATTTTGTTTAAAAAAAAAAAAAAAGAGCCTCTTGCTTGAAATTTCTTGTTATTCTAGGAAATAAGCATGCAATCAGAAAATTCCATTTTATGTGGTTGTTTTCCGCAGTAATATGTGTTTAATTCTGAGATTATATCAAACTATTTCTAAAATATTTGTTATGTTATCTGGAGAAAAAATAGCTCTCACAGTGGTTTTTTTCATTTTGAGTGGTTAATTTTTTTGCGAGAGTCTTGCTTTACTTCAAAGGAGTAATGCCTCTTTTGAATAGTGCATCTTGCATTATGTGACTACTGAACCTAAGCATCCAAGGAACAAATCTATTCCAGATAAATAAATTAAATTTTAGGAAATAGAAGGTTTTGCTAATTGCATTCATTTTGTAATTTAGTGAAATACTAAGCATATATTTAAAAATTGATAATACTAAGCATATATTTAAAAATTGATTTTATCTCCATATTGCTTCTATGAAGTTCATAAATTGTGTACCTGCTAGCACAAAGGCACACAGGTGAAACTCATTACATTTGTGTATTAGTAAGGAAAATTACATTTTGATTGATGTATAAAATGAGCTTCATCTCCTAAAATGAAATATTTACAGTGAGTCTACTAAATACCCTGCTAGTTTGCTTATAATGTCAACCTTTTGAAAATAATTAATAAGACATGAAACTGAGTTTATTGATTAAGTTTGAGACTTCCCAGAAAATAAAGGAAAATTACCTTTGTAAACTTGCAATACCAACAGTTCTCAATTCCAAACATGATATATGAAAAGAAGGCTGAAAAATGCTAAATATTTTAATAGATATGCACAGACTATTAGGATTTAATTCTCCATTAAATTTATTCAATATTTTTCTGATTATTTTTTTCTATTGTGTTTCTCTAATTCCGTGTTTGTGAGCATAAAATATCTCGTTGAAGCATAATTGAGTTTTTTTTTAATTTTCGTTTTTTGTATAAAAAGAAGCAAGTTCAGTTTTGATGTTTGGGGGTTTTTTTAATGTGATTTGGCTTTTTTATGAATGATTTAATCTGCTCACAGATTTATAGTCAGTGTTCTGAATTTCTCGGTTTTCTAACTGCAAAACTCTTTCTGTTCAAATTAAAAGTTTGTGATCGCACCTACTTGCTCACACACACACACACACACACACACACACACACACACACACAAAACCAACAAAAACAACAACAAACAAACAAACAAACCCCAAACAAGCAAACAAACAAAACCCAAAAGGAAGTAAAAGAGGATGAAATGCATAGCAGAATTAGAAAATGGCCAATTTAATGAGTTTCTTCATAAGCATACTTAAATAAACAGAGAAAACTGAGAAAACCATGGACTTTCTATGGCAAGCAATATTTCTCTAATAAAATTTCTTAATAATGTTTTTTATTGTAACCTGCCCCCACCCTCTTTTCTTTTTTTTTTCAGTGTAAGTCCTTTAAATGTTGTGTTGCCACTCTGTTTCTCTTCAGTACTTCCAGCTTCCTTATTGCTGAGATCAGCTGCTGGTACTCCCCTGATAATTTCCTAAGATGCCATTGAGAACTACTCTGAAGAGTAGCTGCTCTATTTTTAATCTACTTTTTTTGTGTTTGCTCTATTGCATTGCATCTCAAGAAGACAGGCCTGGAAAGGAAGCTGTCAGTTCAGGTCCAGGATTCAGGCAGGAAGGTGCACAGTATTGCTCTATTTTATGTCACTCTAGGGAAAATGGACTCAAAAGTAGAAGGATAGATCAGAATATTTCATCCTCCCGCCACACCCCTATTATCCCGAGAACACACTTTCAACCAGAAACTTAGCTAAAGAAAATGACCTCTCAGTGGTCCCTGACTTCTCTGAGATGGGACTGAAGTACTGCTTTGGTATCGTAAGGAAATCTCACTTCAGTAATCAGTATTTTAGAACTACTTATATCTGAAATTTGTGACGAAAGAGAGAAACTTGGGAAAGCTGAATGGAAATTCAAGGCAAGAACTGTATCACAGGAGCAGGTTGCACAAATAACACCCTTATTCCCTGCTTGTAAAAGCTGACAATGATGATTGCTTCAGCCTTGCAAAACATTGAACAAATACAGCCTTGAGGCCCTCATAATTTAGGCCAACTTTCTTTTCTGAAAAAGGCCAGTGACACAGATTTTAACTGTCTTTTATAATGTCTTTTATTTACAAAGCGTTGACAGCTCTATTTTGAACAGAGCAGACCAAGGCAATACCAAAGTACTTCCAGAAAATCTCACCTTACATGCTGCTAATGCTTCAGGTTTTGTAGGTGATGGATTACCTTTTCAAACTCAGCCCCTTTTTGTTATTTTTGCAATATATTCCTAAGATGCAAAAGCATCTGTAATGGAAGTCATTGATCATAACTGATTTCCACAGATTAAAATTGTCATTCTCAGAGTGATTTTTTTTTACAGAATTTGAGATTTTAATTGCAAATTAAATAAAACAAATTAATTTAACAGTGATGTGATGAGTTCTTTTAATTCCGCTGAAAATCCTTCTGTATAACAAGATTTTTCAATTCTGATAATATGCACGTTATTATAGATATATATATATATATATTGTCATATATATTCTCTTTGGAAATGTATTTACCCACTCTTGCTAATTATTGTCAGGTCCTAACAGAATCCTTCACATGGGCACAGGTATTTAGCTTATCCTTCTACAGCATTATTCTGGATAATTCCCATGACCCATGTATTAACCCACCTGCTGTAACCTTCTTTGTTACTGTTCATCTGGATAAATGACAATTTCTAAGCCCAAATAGTTACCTTCGACAGGCATGAAGGTGAGAATCAACACTGTACAACGAAGGATTCTGTGAAAAGGCAGACTATCATGCTGAATGCTATTACCAGCACTTTATCACAACTCTCTCATTCTAATCACACATAATGGGGTTATTTTTAAGATTTGGGCATGGGATATTTTTTTTAGTCCAACAGAACGGGCATAATCCCCAGCACCTAACAAATGCTTTAGGTTCAGATCACATTGTTTCCTCTTGATAAGATCGATAAGATCAATAAGATAATGATCTTGGTTCATTCTTGAATTATATTTTTTTAGCCCATTAGAGGTCATTATGATCATCCCACTCAGCCTCCTGCACCTGGATCACAGCAACCCCAGGCAGTGCTACAAGCTGGGGGCAGAGTGAGCAGAAAGCTGCCTGGCAGAAAAGGACCTGGGGGTGCTGGTCGACAGCAGCTGAACGTGACCCAGTGTGTGCCTAGGTAGCCAAGAAGGCCAATGGCATCCTGGCCTGTATCAAAAATAGCGTGGCCTGCAGGACCAGGGAAGTGATCGTCCCTCGCTACTCAGCTCTGGTGAGGCCATACCTTGAACACCTCCAGCCCCAGGACTCTCAATTTAGGAAGGATGTTGAGGTGCTGCAGCATGTCCAGAGGTGGGCAACAAGGCTGGTGAAGGGTCTGGAACACAAGTCCCACGAGGAGCAGCTGAGGGAGCTGAGGTTGTTAGCCTGGAGAAAAGGAGGCCCAGGGGAGACCTCGTTGCTCTCTACAACTCCCTGAAAGGACATTGTAGACAGGTGGGGGCTGGTCTCTTCTCCCAGTCAACTAGCGACAGGATGAGAGGACACAACCTCAAGCTGCACCAGGGGAGATTCAGGTTGGACATCAGGAAGAATTTCTTCATGGAAAGATTGTGAAGCATGGACAAACTGCTCAAGGAGGAGGTCAAGAGATGTTCAAGATGTTCAAGAAAGGACTAGATGCGACACTTAGTGCTGTGGTCTATAGTTGACAGGGTGGTGATCAGTCAAAGAATGGACTGGATGATTTCAGAGGTCTTTTCCAACCTAAACAATTCCATGATTACACAGGCCATATATTTCATTCCAAGATTTCTGTCTGAATTTCAGCTACCTGTGGCTGAGCTGGGACCTAACTTGTAATCGAAAGTGTAATTTGGTGTAAAGACTCTCTGCCTAATTGAATGCTCTACTTCCCCCAGTGAGGTGCTCCTTCTGTTATAACTGTCATCAATAAATGTACGCACAGTGTCAGCTGAAATGCTTTTGTATAATGGTAAAGTTTTCCTTGAAGCATCTTGGAGGAGTGTTAAGCACTTTTAAGTTTTTCGAGAATTTTGAGACAATGCTTTTTGCTCAGGCAATTGAAATATATCTGCAAGGCAAGAGTAGTTCAAAGTTGCCAATATGAGGAGAGACAGGTGCCTTTTAAATTATTCATAGATCTCTGCTGGCTACCCATCTTTTTGCAGATGGGGTTTTTGGTGTTGTTTTGTTGGATTTTTTTTCCTTTCTCTCTTTCTCTATCCCTGATGGATTTAATGCATTTATTGCACTCTTAGCTCCATGAATAGATATGGGAAATGCAAAGGCAAAGCTTTAACTGGTAAGAGAACAGGAAGCATGTTCTGGTTTAACAGATTCTCTGTCTGTTTATCCCTGACAGCTATCTTAGATTAATAAGGTGCTTCTTAGGAAAACTTTTTTTTTTTCCTCATGACTTCTCACTGATGACTACAGCTTTTTTTGAGAACAACCCAGACAACAAGCAGAGGTCGAAGATCAGTTGCCCAAATCTGCAAAATGGTGTATTATATATATGTATATATATTTGATCAGTCTGGTAAAAAATTATTTTTGAGGAGAGAGGGCAAAAAGAGTGAATAGTTTGCTAACTATTAATTTTAGCTGTATTCATTTTAGCCATGTGGCTGTAGAAACAACTTCACTTATTCTTATCCTCAATGTTTCTTTCTCCTCTGTTCTCATAGGATTTATTTTATTCATCAGCCTTTCTTAAAAAAAAATAGATTCTGCATTGCAACTATATCTTTTACATCCTTGTCTACTTAAGGTAAAAATATCTTCCAAAATTCTTTCTCCTTTTTTGTCTCGCTCTCTGTTTATTCTTCACCTCTTTATCTATTAAACCTCCATGCATCCAGTCAAAGAGATGGATTAACCTGCTGTATAATGGCACATGATTCTAACGTCTGATGTCAAGTTTGAAAATAAAGTGTGAAGTCAATGTATATTCAAAAATAGAAGACCTTGAAAAAGAAAATCTCAGTCAAGAAAGATACCATCCCAAGGTAGGACTAAATACAAATGCTGTGCAGGAGTATGTTTGAGAGAATATGCACATGTAAGAAAGGTGATCCAGTGCAGCTTGCATCTGGCAATGATCGCTAAAATAATCTTAGCTGTTGTTAACAGGCTTCCCAGGTCTGGCTTTCAGATGTTAGGATTTGAGATGGTTCATATTTGGATAGACCTCAGAAAGTCTTGAAGGCTGGAAACCAGTTCAGCCAGGTGCTGAATTCCTCAGTGTTAGGTTTTACAGTCAAATAGGTTCAGAAGAGTTACCTCTCACCTCTGGAAAACTGGAAATGAATTCTCAAGGATTTTTCCACTGAAATACTTCTTGGCCTAAAATTGTAGTGTCTTGAGCTGTTCTTTTCATTCACATGGTCCTTTCATATTACCTGGAGTCACAGAGAAGAGAGGCATTCACACATAAATATTTCAACATTCTATTAATCAAATTTTAGTTTCCTCTCGAGTTCCTCTCAGACTGCAGTAGGTAGATACTGACACTGTGTTTTGGTCAGTTGTTTGTTTGTTTGTTTGTTTGTTTAAAAGAATACAAAATAAAGGTCAGATGTGCCTTTATGTTCTGGGGTTTTTCTTTGCATGGAGACCAAGTGTTGTTATACCTTGGATTGATGTAGAAGCCAGTCCATACTCCCTATTCCATTAGAAGAATCTTTTTATATGGTGGTCCTGGACCTGGGGGCTGTAATACTGTATTTTACTGAGTAAGAACTGAGAGTAAAACAACAGCATATGCACCAAAAATGTCTAATAAACCTCTTATCTCTTCAGCACCTTCACATCATTATACTCTGTGAGTCTTCAGAATATATATCCTTCAAGACAGTGGCTTACCCTGTCAGTATACAATAAATTGGTTTTGCTGTCAAGATCTGGATTAGTGCTGTGGTAGATATCCCAGGTTTTAACTTTTTTATTAATGTTTCAACCTATAAGAAAATAAAAATTATTAGAGACTGTGAGCAAATCTGCACTGACCTGAGATTCAGCTTGTCCCCAGAACATTTTATCTAAAAATGTTGTTGCTCCATAACATTGCAAGTGATAATAAACACCTCTGTGCTTCTTCCTTGTCATGAGATACATCTACAGCATAAGCATTGTTGGGGGTGCAGGCAGTTATGTAATTAAAACTATTTTATAATTATCCAGTATTCTAATGAGCAGGGATTCATCATAAGTAAATGGAAAAATTCAGCTGCTGTTCATACCTGACCTTGAGTGCAATTATCAGCTCACCTAGAGAGCAAAATTGAGCTGTGGTTGTTTTTTTTTTTTTTTTAACACAATATCAAATGTACTAAGTGTATTACATCTAGACAAGTGCTTCTTACATAAGCATTAGATATTTTTCTTTCATTTTGTTTCCTTGCAAATATTTAAATCTGAGAAGTGTAACATTGATGGATAAGAAGTATCCTTAAACCTTCTCTTGACCTTAAACAATTTGAGTTATAATCAAAATACCTAGTTTTTCAGTATGAGATAGTCATAGCTATAGATGCAAACTTTATCAGAGTATATTGCTGTATATGTTATATAACCACCCATGTCTATATTTAAAGCGACAGGCACGAGACAGCTCAGGTTGTCTGGGTCCAATTCCATGGCCTTGCACCAGATTATGTGGTCACAAGCAGACAGGATGGGCTGACCCTGGCTGGATGCCAGGTGCCCACCAAAGCCACTCTACCTCTTCCTTCCTCAGCTGTACAGGAGAGAAAAACCTAATGAAAGGCTCATGGCTCGAGATAAGGGCCAGGGGGAGATCATTCACTATCATGAACAAAACATACTCACCTTGGGTAAATTACCTGAATTTATTACCAACCAAATCAAAGAAGGGTAATGATAAATAAAAACACCTTTCCCCTACCTCTCTTTTACTTCCGGGCTTAATTTTTTCCTGATTCTCCACCTCCTCTCCTGCAGCGATGCAGGTAGATGAGGAATGAGGGCTGTGGTCAGATGCTCATATGTGAACTGCTCCAATATGGGTCCCTCATGGGGTCACAGCCTCCTTTGGGCATATTTACCTGCTCCAGGGTGGGTTCCACAGGCTGCAGGTGGATATCTGCTCCCCCATGGACCTCCATGGGCTGCAGGCGCACAGCTGCTTCACCTCGGTCTGCACCACGGGCTGCAGGGGAATCTGCTCAAGTGCCTGAAGAACCTTCTTCCCCTCCGTCACAGACCTTAGTGTCTGCAGAGTTGCTCCTCTCACATGTTCTCTCTCCTCTCTTCTCTGCCTGCAATTACTCCTGGGAAGTAACTTTGTACTATCTTAAATATTTTATCCTGGGGCACTACCACTGATACTGGTAGGCTTGGCCTCGATCAGCAGCAGGTCCATCTTGGAGTCGCCTGGCGCTGTCTCCACCTGAGACACAGGAAATTTCTGGCAGCTTCTCACAGAAGCTGCCTTTGTAAGTGTCCTGCTACCAAAACCTTGGCACCAAACCCAATACAACAAATCATTTAATCCTTCAGTGCCCATGTTTTTTCTTCTAACAATTGGAAATAAGTGCTGCCTTTCTCCTATTAATCTTGGTTACTTAGGTTCTTATCCTAATAAGCATGAACTGTCTGTTGATATGTTTTACAATGTTGTTCACATTTGGCCACAGACTTCAAGGAGAGATTTCAGCATAAAAGGAAATTTTCATTAGAACTGTAACATTATCAAAAGACACATTATATTGCTATTATTCACCTGTGTCCAACAGTGTTTTCACTCCTTCAGGGACTTCAGTAGTTTCAAGTACAACAGATGCAGTCATGTGTACCATCTACCTAAAGGTTAGAATTCAGATATGATAGCAAATCATCTGTCCACACCTATGTGAGTTTAGGCAACTGTCCACATGCTCTTTCATCAAATTCGAAGGTGCTAAGTGTAGGACTCTACATGAAGTTTGGTTTTCCCAGATGAAAATATAGTCTGATATCCCAAGATTTCATGAGTAAACAAAAGTAATGCTTGATTGTTGCCTTTCTTTTCTTGGACGTATAACACATGGCCTCTAAGGTAGTGAATACTTTGATTTCCATGTTAAAGGTTTGTGTACATTCAATATATGAATGTTTTTAGAGTTAGGTCATGACTGATAATCAGGAACATTGTCAGAAATCCAGAAGCACTGTCATTCCCACTGAAATTGAATGAATTTTAAAATTCATTGGTAGAGGCAATGTTTTTCATTACATTTGCATTTAGTCAATAAAAAAAACCTCACACTTTAATCAATAATGAAATGAAATCTTTCCCAAAATACTGAGAAACTAAAATTGCTTCTTTTCTTGGCTGAGACAAATCTAGTTCCCTCTATAAAGCATGTGAGTAACCATGTGTTTTTCTTACATCTTGTCGGGTATTAAGCTAATATGTAATCTAACTTCCAAACATTTTGAGAATTAACAGAAATCACTAGGTACATTATATATGACTGAAATTTACCTAAGAATATATTAGATGCACAAGGCCCCTCTACACTGTAATAGCTTTCTGCCACCTGAATATTATCTTACACTGGGCAGATCCTTTTCTATGAAGTTTGTCTAAAGTGAGGCACTTTGAAAGAGTCTTATGTGCCTCATATTTGAATGTTCATTCAGTTGTGCAGATTGATGCCAGTGAAGCTCTGCTATGGTCAGCAGAGTGATACTGTCTAAGCCAAGCAATCTGGGATCCTATACAAAAATTCTTCCCATGAATACTGGCAATTACTTTCCTAATGGATTCTAATTGAAACAGAAAATGGAATGAATTAAACTGAACTTAAAGCCCATTATTATGTTTGGTTTTCTGGAAGTTTTGTATAACCTATTAATTCATTAATTAATTTTTAATTGGCAAAGTTTCCTCTAGCATTGAACTTTTCTTTCAAATGGAACTCAGCATAAGTCTCTGCTTTTATGTGACTATCAATTTTTTCTTGAAGCATCATCCTTATTCATACTTGAGTAAAAAGTAGGCTGTGAAGTCTATCTGCAGGGAATCAAGCCTTTGGTTTTTTTGCTCTTTTTTGGTGTCCCTATTAGAAGTCTAAAATGTTAGCAATTCTGGGATAAAAAAAAACCCACATTAAAGTCACATAGTTTTTTTAGTGATCTGGCAGTGAGGCTGTCTTGAACCCTTGGATTGCTGAAATGGAGGAAGCTGAAGATGACCAATGGCTAAACAAAGAGAACTTCTTAATTCTCTGCATCATACTATTGATCAGGAAAGTGTGGTTTGTTCAGGAATCCATCTTGAAACATAGAGTTTTAAACATTTAAAATATTAGGATTTTAGTTAGAAGCTAACTTTGCTAAAATTAGCTAGAGTAGAATTAGTAAGCAAATCCAGCTGGAGCTAATTAAAAAGTTAATAATTAGCTAAGAAGTCAAGCTTAGAATAAAATTGAAAATACAAATAAATGATAGCTTGTCATGCTAAGTTTATTCAGCTGCTCTCATAATAAGGAAGAGATTTCACTGGTTAAAAGATCTAAAGAAACTTCAAAAATTACTATTCAAGAGTAATGAGGAGAAGGACTGAAAGTTCCCCAAGAGTAATATGTATTGTTAAAAACCAGAAAGGTAGAAAAGTCAGAATGAGGAAGACAAATTTTACTTCATCCTTTCAGACCCCTCCCCAAATTCCAAGACCACCGACTTAAATCTAGGAACCAACTACGCATGCTTAATGATCTTTTAGCTAATTGCCATATGAAGCGGGGCATGGGTAGCATCTATGTGATAAATGTGCATTTGTATTTTGAATATTCAGAACTTTGTAGATAAAAGAACTTTGTGTTGACTTGTGCTTTGCTTCTGCGAATTAGGGAACTATCCCACGCGAAGCCTGGCGCTGAAATAAACATACACTTTCTAACTTGCTGAGTTAGAGAGTCTTTGTCCGTCCTAGTTGGATATCGATATTAGATCCTTATCCATATTTTAATAAATCAATCTTACATGCCTAATGCTTAAACATTCATACAGCCATTCTCCATTCCAGCTCTACAGCACCATATTTATTTTTGTACAATTTACTTAAAGTTTTCTTATATTTCACTGAACTACAAAATCATTATCTGTAATTGAAGGATTATATTTCAGCTTTTTGAGTAAAAGACTTGTAGGTTTTGATTGAACTTGCAGAAAGGAAGGTTAATGCCCAGTTTTTTGGCACTCTGAAAAATTTCACAGCAGATGGTGGACAATGCAGGGGATGTGAAGATCCCAGAGAATTGGACTGCTAACATTTTCTTCTTCCAGCTGTATGTCCAGCCTCAGGGACATTCAAAAGACAACTATTATCAGTCATATCTAACTATAACCCTGATGTATTACTGCTAGATGGTAAAGGAATTCCTGCTCTGGGCCCCAAACAGAGAGAAACAAGGCAGGGCGAATCGGTAGGAATATTGTATGAGGGATGAAGAAAGAACCCAATTAGGTCTGGAAAAGAGACAAAATATCATAGGCAAAATATGGGTTAGATATATCGGGAAGATATCTCACATTATTCAAAACTTTTTTGAACCAGTTAGCTGTAGGAGAAATTCTGTCAAGAAGTAATACATGCAAGATAAGTAGCAACATGGCATATCTTAGCTACAAAAAGTTATGTGTCTAATTATAAATTTTTCAGGCGACATAAAGAACCATTCCTGTTCCACAATATCACATGCAGAAAGCCCTATGAGAAAGAGAATGCAGTCACAGCACAGGGATAAAGCCTGAGCTGTGACCTTCACATCAAACTTGAGGCAGAAAGGACTTTGCACTCTGAAAATGGAAAGCACTGAGAACTTTCACAGCCAACATCACTCTTGAATGTTGCAGATATAGGAAGAAGCCCAATTTGCTGTGAACTCAGCTGAGCATTTCCTTGTCCCCTAGGAATGGGCTTTACTCCACAGTGTGTAACAGAAAATGACAAAAAGACTGTTTCCATTAATATAATGATACAAATCTACAGATTAGTGAAATAACACTGGCTGCTTCCAGTCTTTAACAGACCTCCAAAAGGAGCAGTATAAAGCAAGATCCTGGAACAAGCAAGGGTGTTTGTGTCAGCAGTCATTTTTTGACTGAAGGTAGATACATATCTGAAAGAATTAAGTGATCCATTTAAATACCCATTGTTGCTGTTCTTTCAGGTGGGAGAATAGAAGCAATTCTAACAGGCTGTAGCTGATGTGGCCTGTATTTCTATGCTACACAAAACTATGAACCAAAGGTACCCAAAAGGTAACTTGTATGACTGTGTTATGGAAGGACTCTCAACAGACATGTGCACACATGGTAAATGGGTCACTAGTGTCTAATGACAACAGATGTTAGGTCTTTTTGCTTTCCTGCCACTGAAATGCAAATTATACTTTCCCTTCAGTCAAAGCTGGCTATAGCCCACAGGTCCTATTTAACTTGATACCATTCCCTGCAATTTTTGCAAGGGAGTATAATATTTTGCTTTCAAACCTCTCTCCAGCAAGTAGGCAAGAAATCATTTGGTGGATATTCAGATTTGTGATGTTGTGTTCATCTTCTGTGATCTAGTTCTATTCTTTCTTCTTACTTTAGGCAAAATTGTTTCAATTTATATAATATACAAGGTATTTTTTTCTTCTATGCTTGTACAAAGCACCCCAGAACACAACGCAAAGTGTAATCAAGTTGTGTAGGACCACATTAACAACTTTAATGTAAAAGGAGGCACAAAATGTGCAATAAATCACCTGGTTAAAGCCTGAAAACCTCTTTTTTGTTTATACATTTATTGATTTTTTTTTTTCTCTAATCATGTCTAGCTCCTTTAATCATCAGTTGCTTGCCTGCCCTCTATTATCCAAAATCAAAGTAATAGACTTCAGCTAAACAATAGTTGCAATTTATAGAGTGACAAGGAATGCCTTTTATCAACCAGAGAGACTCCTTCCAGCTTCAGGAAAGGACAAACTCTTCAGATGTTTTTCAGTCTTCGTGAAAAAAAAATGCCAAGCAAAAAGAAAACATTTTCCTATAAACCATCACTGAAACAGCCAGAGGGTAGAGCAGCGATTGTTTTGTGCTGATTTTTGTTGGTTTTGCTAAAGTAATTACATGAAGGGCAGGGTGGGTGGGATGTAAGGCAAGAGGTTATGATACTGACATGGCCCAGAGCAAATGCATTCTCCTGAACTCCTCCACTCATGCTGCAGCCTTCTCTATTTTATAACATGGAAAAGCAGCCTATGCATAAATTTTCTGGTTTAGACAGACCTGGTTAATGACAGGTGAGAGTGTTGTTGATTTCCAGTGAGAAATGTTGATGAGTGGGTAAGTATGGTCATTAGTACTGAATGTGAGGACTGAAATACGTGTCTTCATGTCTGACTCAGCATCAAAGGGTAGTGTAGATTTGAGTGCTTTCTGCTTGCGCATTTTTTCCATGTACGCAGTCACACTGCATGATATTTTAGAGAATTAGAGACACTAACATGCTCACATTCCCGCTTATTCATTTTCTCTTCTTACAAGCAAACGTTAGTTGTATAAAATGTCAAAGGTTTCATGTGTGACTTTTAATATATATTTCTTGTTTTGTTGGGTTAGTTTTTTCGGGTTTTTTAATAAAGCTGGTGCAAAAACAAAGTGAAAACATACTCAGTATTTCCTTCCTTGACATCCTCTCATGTGTTGACTGACAAGCTGAAAGTGTGGGTGGGCAAAGGAAATTTTCACTAAAATATTTCTCCCATAAATGCTTTTCTAAAATTTTTAAAACAGCCTTAAACAAAAATTAATCCCAGCAGTGCTCCAGGGTTATTTGAATACCCCACTGATTGTAATTCCCCAATATCTATTGTTTCACCATTACAGCATCAGGGAGAAATTAAATACATCTTGCCATGTATCTCATTCTATTATTTCCTTCATTTTATTTCACAGGTCATTTGCAATCTCTTGAATGTGAAAGGTAAAAATCTTTATTGTGTAAGCAGTAGCATGGAGATAAGATATGAAAGTGGATCAGGATCTTGAAAGACAACACTTTTTCCTTCTGAGTGGTAATTGGTTCTTAGCGCTCTTCCTAAGTAATGCTGGCTTGCTTATGATGACAGCTTTTGGTAGTAGCTCTTAGGATCCTCATCTTTCAATTCCCACTGCATACTGTGCACTGCTGGCAGAGAACTATAAAATGGTTTCTGCCTCAGAGAGCTTACACTGATTTTAATTGTGGCTGATAGAATACTGCCAACCCAAGCGCTTTCAACTTTTTTGGGCCTTTTAGTAAAAACCCCAGATAAGAAAGAATAGGAAAGAAGCAATATTTTATTTAGAAATATTAAGATGCAGCCACAGGTTTTTGTATCATGAAGACTGGAACAGACCAGCTTGTGGTCTTCAGCTTTTTCTTTGGCTATTGATTCAGGAAAGGAGTAATTTGGAACCTGCTTTTCTGAGATAGCTATGTCTTGAAGGTGCCACCATCCCTGTATTTTTGTGTTTGCGTAGTCAGCCTGCAAACAGCTGATTTTATCAGGATTTTTGATGTGGTTTTCGCCCAATAGTAGTGGAGAAGTGACTCGAAGCTTACACCGCTGTTAGTCCATTGATTTAAGTGGATTCCTGGATGTACCAAAATGAATTAATAGGCAGCAACTCACTCTCGTATCAGAATGGGCAGAGTAGAGCATGAAGTCACCTTTTAATAGAACAAGTGATACTATATGTTGTCATTAAGGCATACAGTTTCTTATTAAAACACCCTAGAGAAAGAGAATAAATGATATATTGTAAATGGATATAACTAGTAGAACAGTCAACATGAAGAAACCATAATTAAATAACCACCTTTAAAAAATACACAGGATGTGGGAAATAGGATGATCCTAGTTAAACAATGTATGAACATAATTTCACAGAAAGTTATATATACAAAATCAAACTCTGCAAAGTATATTTATATTACTTAATAAGAAGAGAGGAAAATGTGTGTTGAAAACCGAAAGAATAAAACCAGCCACGAAGTCTTATGAGTTTGAAGAAAAGCTACAAAAAGCCACCAAACCAACAAAATATCAAAATATATTATTGAGCACGGATGAAAAGGACAGAGTTTGCATTCAGAGAGAGGTTTTCACCCACTTTACATACATTCAAAACCTGGTCCAGATAGGCTGCCCACCAAATCATCATTCTTGCCTCTTAATATTAAGAGCTCTGCATTGTCATTCCATAGATAATTTCATGGAACAAATATCTCATAAGAAACAACAATCTGTTGACAGTCTTCAAGGAACAGTTGAGAAGCTACCTGAACAGAAAGAGAGATGCTTAGATCTGGGTTCACACATGCACTGAGGAGCCTAAATAACATTGATTTCAATAGGGCTCGAATTAATAGCAGTATTTATGTATGTGTATCTTAATTATTTCTATGAACTAAAGTCAAAGCTACATGCTGGTTAGGAACCCTGTGTTTGGAGAAATATCTGAATAGTCCAAGGCATCAAAGAGTTCCAGTTCAATTCTATATGCAGGAACAGGTGCAGTGACTGTATCTCTACCGGATTGGCTCACTGGTAGGTGAGACATCCCTCTCCAGGCCTTTGGGCTGTTGGATATAGTATATTATTTGATTGGCCAGAGTTTTGTGTATTGGTATACCGAATTAGGGACCCAGAAGACATTTTTTCCCCGGCTCTCTGAATTACAGTCCTACTACCCAAACCCTAAAGTAGTACACTGATTTCAGATGTCTCTGCATACCCTTTTCCAAAGAGGACTATAAAATATAAATCCAGAGTTGATGCTGGTTAATACATCACTCAGAAACGGGAAGAGTCAAGAGCTTCTTTGCCAGAGGCAAAGTCCCATCCTCATACTGCTACTGGTATGAAACCTCTGTGAATGCTGTGAAGCGTGAGAAGGGAACTGATACCTGCACTATGGTAGGCTGAATACATCAGAGTGTGGCACAGCAGTCCGTGAAACTCTGATTGCCTCTATCCCTGGCTCTCCTCTCCCTCACACTGCTCCAGGGTTACTGCAACCTGCACTGTTCTCATACAATTTCCAGATTTAGCACCGTAATTGTCTCATTTCCCCATACCAGCCTCCATAGAGGATAAAAGCTCCACAGTCTCCACCTCCTCACATCCGTTGGGCAGCTTCATTTCAGAGATGACTACCTAGGAGTTGTTAGTGATTATAAGAACCATCCATGTTATGCTTGCTGTCAGGTTCCCTCCTGGGCCAGAGTATTGAAAAGACATATTGTACGCTCAGCAAGAAATTGCTGCTAGCTTAAGATATACTTAGACCATCGTTTTGAGAGGGAATATTAAGAACTCAGGGCACTGGAAAAACAAAGGTATTTTTCCACCCCAGGAGGTAGAAAAGTACCAGAAGACGGATATGAGGCTTTTGTAAGCTTTGAGTTTGTGAATTCTGCTGTCTGACTCAAGGTTCTAGCTCTCTAGTATGCAATTTAAAGTCTCCTCTAGGTGCTTATAATTTAATTGTAAGGTGTTTCACAAACATCTTAGCAGGTGCAAAGAGGACGTGAAGTGATCCTTTTTTCCTCTCTCCTCAGCTGGAACATGAAGAAGGCACTTTATGATCCAATTAGTGCCTCCAGGAGCTCTCTAATTGCATTATAAAGCTTCTTAAAAAAAATAGAAAATTAGAAATTTGTTTTAAAGCCTGAAAAGAAAAAAAAAGGAAGTGATGTTTAACTATTTGCCCTCCTGGCAACTCAGCAGTGAGAGGACCCAGCATCCTTATACACCTCATTTTGTCTGTAAGTTCCACATATGTGAAATGCATTCCATTGCCCAGAGCTCTGGAGAGTGCAGCGTCCTTTATTGGGTTGTAATCAGAGCTTGAAGTATGCTGGTAAGCTTTGCACCCCAAGTAGCTTGAGATGTTAACCCATGCTGCTCATTCAAGGAAACTGTAACTGTGCTGCTCTTTCTGTGGCCATTTTAGCCTGCTAAATATCTCTTCTATAGAGTTTTTATACCAAGCTCATCGACATAGTGTCTGAGAGGTATTATATATAATGAGTTATAACATGCTTTCAACTTCAAAGCTCAGCCTCTGTGTAATAATTATCACATCACTTTCCATAACTCTCACATATTTTACTTACTGACTGGGTGGGAAGAAGATACTGAAATAATATTTAGACTTATAAAGTGCTTTTCAGCTGTAGATAACAAAATATTTCCTGTTGGCAGCTAAGCATTATCAGCTCCACTGTGAAGATGGAAAAGACTAAAAGGCAAATTACACAGAGATGTGAATAAAACCCCAGCTTCTGATCTTTGGTGTACGGCCCTTCCTATCCATTCAATTAGTGTAGCTCCCAAGTACTTTTCTTCATTAGCTGACAGAAGTTATAGGACTTTTATCCCCTTTCCAATAAAGGAATGAAATGTGCATAAGCAAAACACTTGAGTATGTCTGTTATATCTCATACATGGCAGTAACACTTGCTTTCCCTTATACCCACATACAGCTGAGCAGAATACCAGCCCTGCATTTTCTGTTTCCACCCACTGGTTTTTTGTTGTTGTTGCTGGGATGTAACGCAGCCCATTGCTGCAAAAAAAGAACAGTAGTAAGACTCCGAGACGAGGTTACACTCTGTGCAGGGTCTTCTACCCATCCCCTTGGGAAGAGGCTAACAACATCAAGGCTGTCCTTAAGCACCTATGTATCCTTGAAATTACTCTGAAAGGGACACCAATCTAATTTACAGATGACAGGGTGTTTTTCAAAATTCAGGTATTATGTTACCTGAACCCAGTCCTCCTCTTCCTGGTAAATTTGCACTTGTATTTAGGAGAGCCTTTTGTTGCCTGGTACTGTGTGCTGGGAACATCCTCTCCTTCTGGATATCAGGGACTGACTGTCTTTCTGCATTGCAATTATAGGAGAAAAGGGTGGCACCTCTGGGAAGAAACATTCATTGTCAGGTGCCATTTCAGGAAAAGGGTAAGGGACATCTGACAGCTTTCATCTTCTGTTCTGACTCAGTCTATCACACTCCTATGCACTGGCATACCCATGCATACACTGCTTTGAGTAAAGCCACTGATAATACACAGTAAGTCATCGAGAAATTTTACCAGGATACTCCCTTTTTTTGCTTCTTATCTGTAAAAGTTCACCCCTGCTTCCTCTCATCTGAATTTTGGGTTGAGTTTCACTCATACTTGAAGCTCAAAACCAAGATTAGTCCACAAAACCAAGAATACTGCTCACATTAAAACTCCTCTGATTCAACAAACAATGTGTTATCTTGTTCCAGATTCTTTCATGGCAGGATCCCAATTTCTGGTATAAAATTCATGGGCCTTAATAAATCTTCCACAGTAACGGCCTGAATTTTAGGAGTTTAACAAACACGCTGAGTTTTAGGTTTTATTACAAACATTTCATATAATTAGCATGAACAGATGGCATATGATTCTACCATTAATCATTTGTGTACAACCAAAATACAGTAATGTCAGTATCTCCCAGAATGCTTCTTTGAAAAAAATACCTGGCTGCAATTCTGATCTTTCTTGCACCCATCAGACACCATGACTGTAGTAAAATTACTTCTGATTTATCACAGAATTGAACAATGGTAGAATGAAGCCTTTTTCATTATGCAAACTATCCTCAGTGGTTTCAAGACTTACACTGGGTTTTATGCAATATATAATCAGTTAAAAAAACAACTTCCCTGCGTAGGACAAAAAGGAGGAATATTAATGGAGAAAATCTTTCAAAGCATTTCTGGAAACAATACCCTTATGTATAAAAAGACTCTTTTTCTGGCATCTCTATGTGGTAGTGTTTTCAATTCCAATAGCTATAATAAGAAAAAAAAATCTGCCCTATTTGTCAATCTGTCAGGAAATATATTTCAGCTTCAAGCATCATACTCCTGGGGTTTATGGAAATCACAAAACATCTCATTCAGATGAAGAGGCTGAAGCTATAAGCAGTGCAATTAATATCTTCAATTTCTGCCTTCAGCATGAAAAGAAGCTCAAAAGCTTTTTGAATCTGAATCCCAAATGCTGTCTAATAGTTCACATCTGGCTTGGTGTATTTAGGAGAAACAACAGTTGTTGGTGTCAGCAGTGCGTTCAGTGACACACTAACCTTGCTTACCCAGGGGAGCACAGGGCTGGCCGGAGGCCATGGAAAGGTTGTTTGGCGGGTTCAGCTGGGTGGAAGGGTACCAACTCAAATGTTGCTGCTGTATAACTTGGTGATGGAAAAGCCTGCAGCTGCCTGAGGGTACACAATCATGGATTACCATGTGTTTCCACGCACTGGACACACCAAGTACAGCCAACAAGAGTCATGCTGTTTACTGGCAACAGTGGCAAGTTTAACCTTTTTATTCGCTATTGGCATTTCACTGGTACTCAACACCTAATCTCAGACGCTGCTGTGTTTGAACCTATGTAAGCACCTAGAGGGGAATAGCTCATTCCTTAAAAAAACCCTCCCCGTCTAAGCCTTTTTGACACATCTGGAAGACCCACACTGTCTCTTGTGTTATGTCTGTGAGACTCTTGTCTCAGGTCACTAACAGACCCAAGAAAAGCTCAGGAAAGACAATGGCAATTGTTGTTTCATTACTGGAGCTGGAGACTTTATCAGCCATTCCAAGCAGATATTTTCGTATATAGCCACTTTACCTCACAGTGTTTCAGAAGGACCCAGATCGTATAAAAAGCAAGCTGCTAGAGCAGAATGTTGTACAGAGAGAGGAAGAGGGTGACTCTGAAAATTCCACAGCAGAAGACTTGGTAGGGTTTTTTTGCTTGGAAGCCTTTCTTCTAACTTGTTCACTTTACAACAAAAGCCCATCCTTTCTTCCCCTTTTTTCCTTTCTTCTTTGCCTATCTCTAAAAATAGGCCTGCCACTTAGCACAGAAATGGAGAAAAACATAGATTTGTACAAACATTAGTTAGTTCCAGTGAGGTAGCTGAGCTGACAAAGGAATTTGGGTCACATTTTAGGCATGGATTTGCACTAGGAAAATGAGTGGTGCCAGCAGTGGCTTTCAGGATCCTACTGAATAAAACTCTTATCAAACAGGGTTTATTGAAGAGTAGCCTCACTTCGAGCAGGAGGTTGAACTGGATCAGCTCCCAAGGTCCCTTTCAACCTGAATTATTCTATGTTTCTAAGAAGTCATGCCAATACTCAGGTGCCTGAAAAATGGCAAACAACCATGAAGTAATGAATTGTTTGGCACAATCCAAGCAGAATTCTGTACCTCCCATGGCTTTCCTTCCCGTCTGACTGGGCTTTTAACCAGCAATTCACGTTTTAGTTATTCTGTTATAACTGAAAAAACTGAAGGGAGAAAGGGAGGCAAAAGAAAACAGCTTAGATGCTCTTGCTGATAATGAAGAATACAGATGCTGTATTACAATTTGCTGGGAAATGTTCTCCACGAGAATGCGGCATGACAGTAAACCAAGCATGATTAAGAAAGCTGCTAACAGGCACAGGCTTCTTAATATTCCTGCAGTCTACACAAGACAAATGTTTTCCCAATTCATCTCTATTTAAACATAATAAAGCAAAAGAGAGAGAGAGAAGGAAATATGTGTTATCTTGGGATAAATGTCTTTCCCTAAACACCAGAAACACCCACTGCCAAAGTTTGCTGGCCAAAAGTCCATCAGGGGATGATTTCTTCACTGTGTTTCAACCTTACTGAAAATACCCTTTTAGTCAGTGTTAAATTTATCTCATGCTGCTACAGAGAAAGCACTTGTGCAGCCAAATTTTATCAGAGGTGTGTCTTGTCTGAGCAGTCAGAGGACTGCAATACATGAAGGGCTACTAAGCAGTAGAGTGCTCATTCTTCTGAGATAGGATGTGCAGTTACAAAGCACATAAAAGGCGACCTAGGGAGAGCCTAGCAAACTCTTGCTCACAGCTACGAATAACAACGAGAGCTCGGTTGAAGGGTATTGTGAGGGGATTTTTTCCCCTTTTGTGAATTTTTGCATTTAAACTGAAACATTTTATTTATTTATTTTGTACATATGGCTAAATCCCAGTTGAGGGTAATCACTGTAAACTTTATGTCTCCTTGTTGTTTTTCTGAAAACACTCAGGACAGCTGGAAAAGTGAGACTGGATCTCTATTGTTTTGTCACTGGTGCAAAGGGGGTGTGGGATGCGGCCTTAAGGTCTTGATGACTTTCAGGTACAGGCAATCACGTAATATATTCACACATATCACATATATACAGGTGATTATCACATAATCCCAGGTACTGAATATTGAGACCCTGAGTGTTATGGTTTAGCCAGTCTATCCAAGGCTGGGATCGTATCATAGAATTAGGGAATCAGAGAATAGTTTGGGTTGGAAGGAAGCTTAAAGATCATCTAGTTCCAATCTCCCTCCTACGGCCACAGCTTAAATTCACTAGACCAGGTTGCTTAGAGCCCCATCCAGCCTGGTCTTGAACATCTCCAGGGATGGGGCACCCACAGCTTCTCTGGGCAATCTGTTTCAGAGTCTCATCCCTGTCATAGTAAAGAATTTTTTCCTAATATCTAATCTAAACTTATTCTCTTTTAGTTTTGATCCATTACTCCTTATTCAGTTACTACATGTCCTTCTAAAATGTCTCTCTGTGTCTTTCTTGTGGGCTCCCTTCAGGTACTGGAAGGCAGAAATTATGTCACCCCTAAGCCATCTCTTTTCCAGACCAAAAAATCCCAATCCTCAGCCTTTCCTCACAGGAGATGTTCTACATCCCTCCGACCATATTGGTGGCCTCTTCTGGACTCACTCCAACAGGTCCATGTCCTTCTTGTGCTGGGCACCAGAGCTGGATGGAGCTCTCCAAGTGGCTCTCACCAGAGAGGAGCAGAGGGGCAGAATCCCCTCCCTGGCCCTGCTGCCCACGCTGCTTTGGGTGCAGCCCAGGACACGTTTGGCTCTCTGGGCTGTGAGTGCCCATGGCGGGGTCATGTCCAGCCTCCCGTCCACCAGCACCCCCATGTTCTTCTCCCCAGGGCTGCTCTCCATCTGTTCATGCCCCAGCCTGTATATTATCTTGTAACTCTTGTACACAGCAGATCAACTCATTATTTAATAATAACTTTATGGGTTTTCTCCAGAGCATGTTAAAGGCCAAAATGTGCCTACGGTCTGTATGAATGAGAGAGGAACAGGCAGCCCATTCACAGTGAATGAAAGGGGTGGGCTAAATTTCAGTTTTTACTCTTCAGAGATGTCTGTACTGTCCCCATTTCTCTGTGGCAGATTAAGGCCAGGGAGCATATGCTGGAAGGAATATGGTATCCAACAATGTAGAAATGGAATCTGGAGTGCTGGAACACTAAATTCACACTAACTGGAGTGCTGGAAGTATTCTGCCTACCTGGACTCTTCACAGCTTCAGCTGGCTTTGCAGGGCCTTTTAACGCACCATGGAAAACTGGCCGACATTAGCTCAGATTTTTGAGGGGGAAGCAGTCACACATCGTTGTAACACATAGTTTTTGCCTTTTTTTTCTTTTTCTAAGTGGAAAGCTGCTATTATCTGCATAGAGTTAGAGCTATTTTCTTTTGCCGCAAAGGCTTTTCTTTCAGAAAAATGATTGCTTCCTGCTCATAGCAAAATTAGCTTATATATATGAATGAAACACTGTAGAAGTTTAGAGACAAGATTAGGAAATGTCTTGCTTTTCACAGAATCAGAGCAAACACCTATGATGTTTGAAGGTAGAAAGAAAACAAGATTTTCTTGACATTTATATGTTTCCATGAAGATCTGGACTTGAGACAATAATAAAGTTTTGTATTGGTGGATAGTAATGATGCTTAAATGGAACCAAATTTGCATGGAAATATTTTCCTGAATTTTAATTATTGTTAGGAAGTACCACAACATAAGAAAATGCCAGTTGATAACTCAATTGACAAGAATTCTGTCCACAAATAAAAAAGGCATACCTCCTTTTCTTGAGGTGGTTTGCTCTCTTGGTTAACATATTAATAAGAAAGTGATTATGTAGCAGGGGGCATGGAGGGGGAGGAAGTGGCAGGCATGCCGTCCATGTGTCATTGGCTCCCCAGCCTTTCTTACCAGGTACTTGAGGCTGAGTCAGCTGCATATGACATTCAGAGAAAGCTTTGAATTTATGCCTTGGATCTGCACAGGGTTTTCCTGTTTCCTCACACTCTTTCACATTCACTTTGATAAAAAATAGAAAATACGCACTCGTTAGACATATGGCTTCACTCTTTCAGGTGCTGTTCCTTAAAACATTGTTGTCTGCAAACTATAGAGAAGATATTTACCAATCTCTTTACTTGAATCACGTCATCTGTCTGCCTGTTGATACCTTTCAAAGAGATCTCTAGAAAACATTATTTTTAAAAATTCCTTCTTTTTTTTTTTTTTGCAAGATGAAATACTGATTTTTAACAAATGTGTTTACTGATTTATTACACAGTCTCCTGCATGGAAAATTTTGTAAGTAATTTAAGAGATATGTCAGTTTCCATGTTTTGTATGCAAGACAATGCAATGCAACAGGATTGGTGATGAGAAGGCTGCAAAATGGGACTTAAAGAGGAAGGTGAAAGTGCTTTGCAATGAAAGGTCAGAGAAAACAAGTAAAGACCTTATCAGGGGTGCCTTTAGGAGATCAGGGCTTTAGCATCACTTGAAGACATGCTTCCCAGAAATACTGCACTTCTGTTCTTTTTGGAGGTCTATGGGAAAAGAATAGAGAACAGAAGAGAACAAAATAGAAATTAACAACCACTACTATGGTTCTACTCCATGCTATGATGCACACGTTTATACCTTTAATTTGTGGATTTCAAAGACATCATTAAATCTGATTTGATTAACCTAAGGAAATCCAGGAGTTAATTTACAGCTACTTGGCAATTTGCAAGCCATTGAAGTGCAATGAAGCTGAGCATTCTTCTTTCAGCACTTTTATAATTAAGCATTTGACTAATTTAAATATTAAAACTGTTTTCTCATAATTGCATAATATCAGTTAAATATAAGCAAGACAAATTCATGCCTGCTTAAAAGATCTGAGACCTCTTTTAGCATAAAGCCCACTGAAATCAGTGGAAAGATTCTGAGGGTTCTGCCAGCAAGGTCAGAATCTTCAAGCAAGGACTGGCCCCAAATTTACAGTGTAAGAGCAGACTTTCATTGCATACACTAAAGGAAGCCAACAAAATGGATTGTTTTTCTCTTGCTACTAATATCATCTGAAATTATTTTAAAATGGAAGAGCTGTTAAAATATAGTTATGTAGTTGCTAATTATTTTTATCTCATTTTGCTCAGATGAGACACTGGAAATGGAAGGGTAATTTTCATTTTCTGTTTCTATTCCTGTTCATTTTCAGACTGAGATTCACAAACATAATTCAAATGCTGGCATAGGCGTCACAGAGAATTCATGGTAACATCCTTATCCTTGGAGATATTCAAAACCCAACTAGACAAAGTCCTAAGCAGTCTGCTCTAGTTGACCCTGCTTTCAGCAAGGGGAGAATTGGACTAGATATCCTCCAGTGATCACTTCCAACTTCAACTATTCTGTGACTCCTTGAAAATATTTAAATATATATTACAAAAGTATTTTACAATGTAGAAAACGGAAAGTTAAATATATTATTCTTATAAACCCTAAATTCTAACTCTACTGATATCTCCTACTCCTACTAGGAAGAAATTTTATGCTTACTCCTTGATATATTTTCAGTTGCATCTCACAATTCTAATAATTTTACTAAGTTTTTAAATTCTCTTGCACCAATGCACCACAAAAAGTAGATGCTTTGAAAAAACACAGTCAATTTCCATCGCTTTCATACATTTCTTACACTTGTCCCATTAAGGGCAGATAAGTTCTTGCCCTGTCCCTTTTTTGGGAGGACTAACCTCAAGAGTGGTACACAGGTATCTTCTAATTCACACTCAGAAAGAGAGGAGCATACAGACAAATAATTTCCCAAAGAAATGGTGAGGTGCAGGGGTTTTGTTATCTATGGCATGAAACCAAGTCCTCTTTTACTTCCTTTCTGTCTCCAAATCTAAAGCACAGGAGTACAACAGGATCAGAGTCCCTTTACATGGCTTCTGTGGGTGCACAGCCCTGTCCTTGGGCTGGCCCATGGGTAAATAACACACCTGACTTTCTCCACTGCTCTACAAACACTAGTCAGTGCAAACTATGCATCACTTGAGATCGACTTCAGTTATCTCAACAATGTTTTATCAGGACACGGTTCATGCATAATCTGTGTTCTGGATCTGTGCATGGGATTTAATTCATCCAGAGATCTGGACTACTTCAAATAGCTTGCCTCCTTATCTTCTCTTAGCACCTCCGAACAGGAGTTCTGCTGTCTCCCAGTTAGCAATCATGCTGATGATTCACGAGCCACCCACTCAGCAGCATTTTTTTTTTCCAGCAAGCATTGCAATTGCTCATAAGTGTGGGTAAATAATATGACATGTAAAAGAACATTATGGAGTGCACTGTATTATTACCCATCTGGAAGATTTATTTGACCAATATATCAACCATCAGGGAACTTGAAGCACTGTCACGTGTTTTCAAAAACAGAAAAATTGTCTAGCACAATATATGTATGTGCTTCATTAGTGCTGAGGATGTGTCATTTTAGCAAAGTACAGGAAAAATCAAAGTCAATCAGAGGGAAGCAAAACTAATTATTTAAGAGATAAATCTATGTGTTTTCAGACAGGTTATGGGACTTTCCTGTACTAGGGAGACAGCTCATACCACAAGATCAATACACAGGAGTTTGATGTAAGTTTGAAGCAAAAGTTCAAGTTCTGCTAAAGACGTTCATATATCTACCTTTTTTTATAAGTGTAGGTACTACTGATCACAACAGTGAAATGCCTCTGTTCATAGAAATAAAAGAAAAAAATACAAGGCCAGCAAGTACTGATGATGTCCTGATTCTTCTTCTTACACTTTTCTTGAGACATTTAAGTTTGCTAGTGTGCAGGATGTTCAGCAAAGTCAATTTTCTTGTGACAAATTGACCAACAGCAGTGCTTGGAGAGACATGGCATGACGAATTCAACTACATAACCTTGTCAGTAAGCAATTTTTTTTTGCTTGCCTAAAATGAAATCTAATAATGAAAAAAAAGATTTCAAGAACCTTAATTTCTATTTTGCTTGGAAGTTCAGAAAAGCAGGCATTAGTAGTTTTAAATCAGATTTTGACTGGTATATACCTTTTCTGAAAATCAAACCTTCACTCTTCAGTCACTTACATTAGAAAATCATACCCAAAACATAAATACATCAAACTGACTGTCAAAATTGCCCAAGCATTAGATATTATTCATGTAGTATTCAGTTGCTCTGTTTTTCACAAATTACAATAAACTGAAAATCTGGGACAATGTCACTCTGTAACTGTCATTCAAAGTAAGATACTTTTGGTCCATCATATGCATGTGGTTTGGGGAAAAATTGGTGGAAATATAAAATTACTAATCACTGGTAATATTTATTTGACAATAGAAGGTATATGTAATTCCAAATGTAATTTCAAAAAGGCTGTCATAAACTTTTGTTCTCTCCAAAAATTAAATAGTGCTTGGAACCATGCGACAAAATGCACATGAGATTTTTTACTACTTTCTGCTCTAGGGAACTAATTTAAAAACACAATATGGACTTTAAGGGGTTTGTTTATGTGTTTTGGGCTTCCTTTTTTCCCTTTGGCCCAGCTCCTAGTTTCAGAAACAGTTGCTATTTGTTGTAAGCACAGGAATAACACACTCACAATTCCACCAGAGACGTAGGCAGGTTATTAACAGCTGGGGAGTAAATTCCAAGTCAAACAGTACCATATTGTTTCTGTTCCTCAAATGCTATTTTCATGCATATTAGCAAAATAATTACACTTTCCTTTCACAAGGAAAAATATTTATAAAGAGAATCATGACACTTCAAGGAAACTAGAGTCATTGCGGCTAAACCTAACTTGTGTTCTGACTATTTTCCACTGGAAAAGGCTTGACAAAAAGTTTACTAAAAATTGTACTCTATAAAAAAACATAATCATGAAGAAATAATAAATTTATGGAGGGTTAGTCTCATTCCTTCTCTTTTTCTATTATCTTTGTTTCCAATGATGGCAACTGCAGGAAAGAAGCGGTATTAGAGGAAGGTAGTCCTGTAGAGGGTTCCCTAATGCTCTGAAAGAAAAAAAGTTCAATTTCTTTCTTTTGTTATTTGTTCTTAGAAGATATGTACCGAGCCATGCAGGATCCAAGGTAATGCAGCTCCAACTGACACTGCAGTTAGATCCATGGATCTGAGCTTGGCACAAGCCTCATTTCATGCCTACAGAGACTTCTCAATCTGTCAGTATACTCCTTTGAAGGTCTGGACCTGAGATACTGTGAGTGAAATTTGCAAGGCAGTTTTAGCACCTACATATTACTAAATAATCCAGTGAGAGGGACCTACATGAGACATGAACTCAGGGTGCCTGTCTGCAATATAGAAACATACTTCCATGAAATATCTGCAACATGAACCATTCTATTAGCTCATGTTTTTATTCTCAAGCTGTTACAAGGACAAATGAAGAAAAAAAAAATCCATTAGTGAGACCCCAGTGGTCCCTATGTGATTTTAGTCTCTCTGTATATTTAAGGGTTATGATATGTATGTAGTGGACCTACACTACCCTAGTGTGAACTCACATTCTGATGTCAGCTGAAGGGAGAGAACATGCTTAAAACAAAGTAACAAATAATGGTTTTCCCTAAAATACCTTTGTCTGAGTTTTTAACCAGTGTAATTTCAATAATACTTTTCTTGTGGCGCTGATATGCTGCTGTTCTGAACTGAAATGCAGCAGTCAAGGACCAGACCTTATTTCTGTTCTTGCCTTTTACACTACAAGTGGTGTCAATGACTGGAAGAGCACTAAAATAAGTTGATTTCTGGAATGTTTTAATGCAGATGCAGTAGTCCGTTCAACAGTGAAGATTACAGCAACCATCCTATACTGGCTTTATACCTTTTGATATCGGAAGGTGCCTCCTCTGTTCTCTCAGTACTTGAAGAAAGAGGCCAGAAAAAAATAAGACCCTTCCAATTACACTGCAAATTTTATATCCAACTTGCTGTATATCATCCACAGAGCCGGGCAGGTTAAAATCCTCAGATAATCTCAAGCATCACTGGTTTAAATTGCCTTAAATTGTCCTACGTTGTACCTTTTCCTGTATTGTCATGAGTGATGATGTGTGCCAGGTGCATTCAGACTCATAGTTTTTTGCCAGTGTCTTCTAGATAAATTCAGGTGAGGTGTGAGGATATCAAATGCAGATAGCATAGCATGCTTGGTGTGTGGTCGTGTTGTTTTAAAGTTCACCAAGCTCTTTTACTGCTCAAAATGTCTCGTTAAAATTTGAACCAAGATGTCCTTGTTGAAAATACGTCAGTTTATCCTCATAATGCTAAAGTCCTAAAACATTAGAAATTCGGAGATCATCAGACAGGTTGAGGTAGACTTGATCTTTCTGTCTCAAAATTTTTTAGAATTTACCTCAATAAAAATGAGGTGGTAGGAATCTGTTTCATAAAACAAAGACTACCCTACTTCATATGAGGGTTATAAAAATAATGAAGGTAGTAGGGTTTCTGAAGAGAAAGCTTTAGAAAATTTTTAGTGAGAAAATCTGAGCTAGTAGGTAAAGGTCTTGTTTTGGTAGGGTTTTTTTCAGGGGGAGGAGAGGTGAGGAGAACAGGAATTGCTGTTAATATTTAAAAAGTTCTGCCTTACCATCAGAGAGTCAGAGCTTGACTTCTAAGTCTGCAGACTTTCCTCAAAGCAGTATAGGGACCCAAATTTTTCACAGCACCCTAAATTTGCCAAAGACTAGGAGCAGCTTTCATGAGAAACTACTAAGACAAACACCTTGCACTCATATTTGGGGAGTACAGGCGTTGTATGTGGACCTCCTTTTTCCAGGGAGTTTACTTGTCCTTCTTCCTGGATCCTACTTTCCCATAGAGCTGTTCTCCTGAATTCCTGCCTCACAAGTCTGTGAAATGCTTCATTGCCTCATAACCTGAAAAAGCCTTTTCTACCAAAAAAGTAAATCAATAGGATCAACTCAAACCCTACCATATTTTTTAACCATCTTAAAGACTAGAAATTATAGTGAACAGAAAAGCACATTTTGAAAAACATCTGCAAATACTCTTTCTGTTCATTCTCTCAAATGGACACAGGGTACTGTGTACTATGTTCTCAGTAAATGGATGTTTAGCTTTAAGCATTTAAACAGTCTTACTGAGTTAAATAGGACTACTTAGCCACTTGAAGTTAAGCACTTAAAGTTAAGAATGTGCTTTCCTGGTATATTGATAGTACAGTGGCAAGATTATCAGCCATTTGCCACATAAATCCAAATATTAATTTTTTTTCATTTTTCTATTCTTAGTCATTTTTCATAAGGAAGGAAAAGTGCAAAAATTTCAAAGGTAAAATATTTTGTTTGGCAGTTGAAATATTTCAATGGGAAAAAACTTTTCTAATATATCATGGCAACTGTATTTTCATTGCTTCATGCTTCTGTATTCTGTACTGCCTTGATTGTGTTCCCATCAGGAATTTTGATGGAGAAGAAAAGCAACGCATGACAAGGGATTGTTCTCCTTAAGGCCCCTGACCTATGGACTGTGATGGAGGTCTAAGGTAAATATACCTACTGTAAGTGACTATCACAGCCCTCCCAACTAAAAATATTTTACCTTTAGAACATAGAGTCAGAAGCTTCTAAGAGCTCTGTGAAGAAACAGGATTTTTTTGTGGAGAGGAAGAGTGTGCTGATCAGCCACACTTGCAAAATTCACATACGAGAGGTACTGCATGAGACATAGTAATCTATTAATTTTTTCTTGGCCTTGTGCACAGTGTTGAATGACCTCATTTCAAAATATTCCATGATTATTGCAATAGAAACTGTCAGAGCTGTCATCAGTTTCAAAATGCCTACATTAAGGTATCATTTTATCTGGTTTTAGAACAGGTGTTTTTTGGGCAGGCATAAATAAAATGAGGCATGCCATAAAATCCTTTATTTAACAGATTTTGACTAGCTGTTGCTGCAGACACCCAGCATTTAATAAAGGGTTTATGTTATTGCTGCAGCTTGAATACATACTTGGAATGGAAGAAAAAGTTTTTGCCTTTTTAGTTGCTTCATAGGCCAGTGACCTTTATAAATGACAGCAAATCTCTGCTGAATGAAGGATGAGGGAAAAGGGGAAAACATTAAGATATTTTGTCCTACTTTTTTGTGGCATGTTGAAAACAATCACAGTGCCTATTTGTCATGTTCCAGCTTTGTCTCCCTTTTGCAGTAGTCTCTGACAGGCTGAATGAAGAAAATCTAAGTGAAGATGAATTGGCAAAGGTATCACTTCTGGTCTGTCTAATTCTGAAGCAGATGAAAAACATATATAATACCAGGATGTTAAAGTGAAGGAAACATTACCATCAAGGGACTACAAGGATAAAATAGAAATCCTCTGGGCAATTTTGGCAACAAATGAATAATCCAAATGTGTTTCTCATAATTCAGGATCTCAGTCTTTGTGCTATTTGTAACATTACCATAACAAGCAGGCTGTTTCACAATGGAGTGAGCAAGGTGAACACAGAAATAATAGTTCTAAGAATAGAGGAAAATATGAAAAAAAATGCCCTAATATCAATGCTCATTTGTGCTGAAAAATTGTTTTCATGGGAAGCATGTGCTTCTGTTTTGACTCATTTAAAACCAGATGGGGGAAATACTCAGAAGCAGACCACACAGAAAAATCCGTCCTCAGCAGTGGAATTGATGGGATGAATATCACCACTCTTTCATGCAGGAGTTGTATACTTGCAAGTCTAAAGAAGTCTAGTGGTGCTGGGGAGCATAACAAGGTCCATAGGAAGCTGTCCCGGGGCAGTGCACATATTGCCAGGAGTGTGGTATCCAGCCAAATGCCCGTGCCGGGAGGATACACACTGGTGAGTCCTGATTGCCAGTTTGCCTCTTCCCTTCACTACCTAAAGCAAATACTCAAGGTCTCATAATGGTTCTCACCAGGAATCAGGGGCTAAGGATCATGTCCTGACCATATTCTCTTATTCAAAGAGGGAAAAGGGATATCCAGACCTCAGTCCTGTGCAAGAAAACTTTCCAATATGTTACATTTTCACAATGTACAATCATTGAGCTACTAATCCTGCTTCCTTTGTGCAGTCCAGCAGTAAGAAATCTACTCAGCCACACCTGTGTATGCACACAAAAGCTTGCTGTCATCCTGTCTCTGTAGATTAAGGCTGGAAACATATTATTCCATAAATATCAATACGGTCATATATAAACCTCCGGGCAACTTACCACAGGAAGATTGTGAGGAAGACAAGATAAGAAGTTCATAGAGATGAACTGAAAGACCTTTATGCAAAAGTTTGATTGTCTTCTCCAGAGTTCTGAGGAAAATCTCACTAGTGGCCTGAGTTAAACAATGATTGAACCTTAGTTAACAAATCAAGTCAAGAGAATCAAAATTCTCATTTTATTCAAAGCTGGTTTATACAAGGGTTTTCCCATGCAGTTCAGTGCAACAAATCTCAACTGACTGCACTTTCAAACTAGATCCAGAACTTTATCTTCTATAGCTCAAAAGAGAAACATCACATCTGAAAACAAATCTAGAGCAATAGAACTACTTGGAAGTTTTCAGTTATGATTCTTGCTCCAAAATTGTCCTTTACAGAAAAAAAGAAAAAATATTTAGAAAAAAATCTTGGCATTGTTGTTGCTTTTTAAAAATTTTTATTGTTTGTGTTCAAGGCTTTCTAATATTTACTGGAAATATTATGGACTTGTTTTTTTCTTTTCTGACCTGGTTTTAGCAAAAAGAAACATCTGGATATCCACAGGGATATTTTCAATTCAGCATTTTGAAAGAAAAAAATGCAGATGCTTGTATTTTGCACACAAATTGCCAAACCCCCAAAATGGATCTGTTTCAAACAGTTTCAAATGAAAATTACATCAAGTAGTTCAAAATGTGTCATGAAACCTCGTATTCTCTTTCAGCCACCTGTACAGACTAATTGATGTTACATCATCTCTGCCTTTTTTATAAACTGAATTTCTGCCACAGTCACTGTTATTATGAATTTGCTGCCTGTTCACGAGGAGTAGTCACAAAGTGAATTTAGCAAACAGAGGAATGACAGTGTCTCATTGAAATTACTCCCCCACAAAACTGGTATGAGGCAGAGAGTGTGGGAGGCACGGAGAGGATTATCTTCGGGTTGTAGATTGATAGACACCACATGGCCTGATCCTGCGGGGCAATGCCTGTGACAGTCACTTCATACAGGCAGACTTTAATGCACTCTCTGCAATGATTTCTTCAGGCCTGTAACACCAGGGAATGATGTCACGCAACGCTCTGACGCACATTTTATTGAAAAAAATCTGATTACCTTTTCATGGATGCTGATTCAAGTTTTGCTAGTGGCTTAAATGGAAATAAAAAATCCTAAGTTAACAAATCACACACAGCCAGAGAAATTTTGACTTTATTTCTAACAGCTTTAGATATACTGGTGCGTCCCCAGTGAGTTCAGGGAACTATTCTTGATTAATGGCCCAAGAAAATTATCATGGGTGGCAAGCATAGTATGAATGTCAGCATTCTGATAGCTACCCTAGTGGGAACAAAATTTCAATAATGTGGTATAGTTATGCTTATTAGCCTTATCACCTATTACAAATGCAAGTGAAAGTCCCTACTGCACTCATCTTATTTGATTTCAGGAACCACCAAGACACTGGATGAAAGACAGCAAATGAGTTTCATCTTTCACACCTCTCCTCCACAGCCAGCAATAGTTCATCCAGCCTGAGATGACATCCTAGCTTGTGTGGGCAAAAGGATTTTCCAGTGACTAGATCATTCCCTGCCCAAGACACGTCCTTCATCTTCAGCTTCGTGCTCTTGATTTTTCTGGTGGCATGTCACTTATTGTTGTTGTGTACTCTGCTGGGTGTCTTCCTCTCCTCCTGAAGAATTGTGTGGGGTCCTGAGCATCCCTGTCCTTAGACCCCTTCTCTTCTTCTGTCCCATTTCCCCACATACCCTCATCCACCAATAAAATCTCACCTCTTGCCGCTGCATTGCTGATTCTTGTACCTTGCCTTCTCTTCCAGACTAGGTTTTGGTCTAGGGCAAAATTTCAGCTTGCCTCTGTACCTGTTCACTAGCAGTCTCAACGGTACAAATAAAATTCCTATTTTTTGTCACCAAGCCCTCATCAATGCCACCACTATTACTGTTCCCACTATTCAGGCTAGCATCAGACATCATCTTCAGCACAGCTTATTCTTTGGATTCACACATTTAGGGAACAGCAACGTCTGATAAGTTGTCATTATTAAGATAATGCCTTTCCTGTCCATGTAAGCAACAAAAATTTGTCATTCTGGCATCCTTTGTTTGGGGCCTCAACTACAGCAGGTTACTTTTCTCTGGCTTTGAAAAATGTGTGTTTGCCCTGAGGACGTGCATGCAGAATGCAGCTGCAGACAGTATTTTTTATGCTGTGACACTGTCTGTCTTCACTGCTGTGACAGGCGCTTGGCTCCCAATTCTCTGTTGTGAAAAGCATTCTCTGCATCTCCTCATTTGTAAAGAGTGCTCAGGCTGGTTCCCAGCGCTCTGTCTTTCAAACATAATTTCATATTGAAATAAAGCTCCCAGTGGTGGCTCAGTGAGCTGAGCCACGGCCATGGTCTGGACAGGATTTTCCTCTATCTGCAGCAAAGTGGTGCCTTGTTAAGATCCAAGAAGTGAGTCATTTAGATATCTCCATTGTCTCTTGCCCACTTCTTTAAGCCCTATGGGAGCAGAAAACTCTGCTCTGATGCAGAGTCCTTAACTGTGTACCCAAGTATTACCAGTAATAACCTGCAAAAAAATAGAAAACTTGCTATGTCAGCACAGAAATATTCTTTCTTAATAGGCCTACCTAGAAAGGGAATTGAGGATCACTGTCCAATAACTGTCTACTTAACACATGGCAACAATTACAGCTCGAAAAAATAAGACAAAAGTGAAAAGCTACTTTTTCATCCATCTTAAATTCTTCCACACATAATGAGACAGGTGAAAAATGTTTTACTTGGAGGTAGATGTCGCTTCTGAAAGCTTTTAGTCACTAATTACAGAGAGGCTTTGCTTTGTAGCATACTTAATGTCAATTCTTCAGCAAATTCTGGTTTAAAAAAAACAGTTGTTAGATTAATTGATATGTGATTAAGTTGCCAATTTTTTTCTAGGATTTCTGTGTTAAAGTATTTTACTTGGTACTGTAGACCTATTCATGTTAAAAAACAATTATATGTTAGGGGTGTTGTTTCAAGAAGTTCAGAACGTTTTAACAAGTTCAAATTCGATAGATTAAACAATGCTTAAAGAAATACATATGCACGTCACATCAGGCTGCACACTTCTCCATAACTGCAAAAGCATCCAAAGATTTTTGTGTTGCCTCACAATGGCAGCGCTGAACTAATACCTGGGCTATCCTATGAAGTAGATTTTGTGGGTTTTGACATGTCATGAACACTAAGGTTTGTCTGCAGTAAATGAAGAGGGATAAGGGCTCCACCAGAATGCAGCTGAATATGCGGTATAGGAGTTGCCATTCTGTCCTCACTTATTCTAGGGTCTAAAGTTGTAAGAGCGAGGATAGTCTTGAATTTTGTGCCTCAGTTTCTGACTATCTAATGGCAATAATATTGCCTTTCACTGCGTTTTCTACTTAGGCTGCCAGTTACTTGGAGCAATAATTATTTCAACTATGTACTTGTGTCATACCTATAGTAATAGGGCTCATCTTGCAAGTACTGCCCTATGCTACCGCACTACATATTGAAAAAAATTAAGAATTCTTTAAAAGAAAATTATTTTATGATAACTTAGAAGTCATGTTTCATTTTAAGCATTTTCCTTGAGATTTTTGCCCTTATTGCCCTGTTAGTTCTTCCACAGTCTCTTTGCCTGCAAATAAAATTGAGAGCATTGTTGCTTTTCCCTCTGGAAAACCTGGGCCATATGTTCTATCTGGCAGAGTTGAATTCAACCCCAGCTTTGGTATTTGCCCCAGTTTCTTCTTGGTTACAAAAGTGAAAGACTAAGCACTTTACACAGATTCCACCAAAGGGAAAATGAAGACTTCTGTAGAGATTGTAGTTTTAAGAATGTTTTCTTTTCTTTCTTTTGGAAATGCCAGAGTGAATGAATGAAAACATACACCTCCTTTCCTCATATAGGAATGAATTTTTCTTAATGCAGAAAGTCCATGTTGGTCTGGGGTGTTTTTTGAATCTTCTTTTCCTCTTTGAAGCAGGTCTGAATTGAGCATATAGCTTTTGCAAAACAATTTTTCAAGAAAGACACATTAGGAATCATTAATATGCTACAGGTATACAGGTTCTGTTCTGACCACTCATTTTGTTCCATGGAAAACCCAAGGATAATTGGGATGCATGGATTTACAATAGAGACTTGCTTAAATCTCCTCACCCTGTGGTTACCCGGATTTGACTATGGTGAAACAAACAGCAAGATAAGTTACTTCAGGGTGAGTAGGAAAGGAGGCTAACCTGGCAGACCAAGTGGGTCAGAAAATGTCTTTTCTCTGCTGGAGCTGAAATTTCATAACTGGCAAGTGCTCGATGAGATCTTTCCCCTCTCAAAAGAAACCATTATCCAGTACAGGATTTTAGACAAGGTAGGGCAATAATCTGATTAAAAATGGATAATTCCCATGGAAGTGAGATGGGAAAATCTCAAAATGGATATGACTGTTTTCTGGGGAATATAGTGAAGCTATGCAAAAAATAGTTTAGACGTATGATTTTTTTTACATCTTCTTTTCTGCTGCAGACCAGCAAAAGCCTCATCTGATATTTTTGGCATTATTAAAATTCCTTAGACCTCCCTATAATTGAGAGCTGGAAACTTTTTTCTTGTCCTAGAAATGGATTTTTCAAAACTCTCTGGTGGGTCTTGCATCAGTCCATATCTTTGCATGACCTAATAATAAAGGAGAGGGAAAAAATAACAAACTTATATTTTATATGAGGTAATATGTTGCTCCTAGTCACAGCCCACAAGCTGTGATTTCTTCATTCTGCTCTAAAAGGCTTTGCAATGAAGCCATTCTTGAAGGCCACATTATTTAGTTTGCTGTTCCTAGGTCACGGTTTCCAGGGTATTTTAGTGAGCAAGTGAACCTGCAGAATCAGGCTGTTCTGCTGTGCTACTTTTATCACTATAAAGCTGTTCTCTAAAGGTACTTAACAATCTGAGGTATTGATTTAAGCTTCCTGATTAGCAGTCTGATATAAAACACAGGGATTATAAATCTTGTGTAATATTTGAACAGGAGATAAATACTGAAGCTTCCAGATAGCAATACTTGCCTTTCTGGAGGAAATGCTCTTGTGGTAGAGTAAGATTTACACATTTAAGAGCATATTTCCAAAACATTTGTTGCAATCTCAAATATATTGTGTTTCATTTTGATCTCTGGAATAAAACTGTGAAAATTAATTTATCAGTCTGAGGTATTAAGTGAAAATCTGCTCATTTCTTTCAGTAAGCAGCTCTTTGGGCCAATATATGTAGTTTTAGTATAAGTGATTGCCATTAAAAAGTCATAATTTACCAATAGATATAAAATGCAGAGCTATCTACAATGCTTTCCTTGACACTTTGAGAATACAAAGCAACTGCATTAACTCAGATGCTGAGAGACAGCAACTACTGGTGAATTTTGACTTTTTTAATGAGACTCACTGCAAGTCTTAAATGTCCTCTGTTCTTTCCACAAGTTCATTGAAATAAAAAAAAAAAACCAAAATAACCACACGAAACCAAACCAAAAGAAAACCTAACCACCAGTGAAATTTCTAAGGCTATTAATTCCAATTTGATGTTTACTGAGGCATATTCCACTGCTTACGAGTGCATATAACGTCAGAGCATACACTGCTTCAGCAGAATTACAAATAATGCCAGAGAAAGACTATAATTTTGCTGAGAACCTGCCTGTATGAACCCACTTCTTAGGACACCTTTTGACAAATTTAACCCTTCTGGGTTAAGTTTAGCCTTAAGGTACAACATCAGAAAATTACCTGGATAGCTGTTGAAAGCACATTTAGAAGGCTTCCCCTCCTGCTACCGCTCCTAGTGCCGGTGATCCTAGGGTGAAATTCATTGTGTAAATTTGTCTATGTCCAGGTCATCAGCATTTGCTCTTTCACAAACACTATCATTTAGCTTCAAAAGCTCTTTCCCCTTCCCTTCAGACAGAAAGGTCCGTCTGACTTTTCTTCTATACCCTTTCAGAAAGGAAAACTCTGAATTGATGGTTCTGAAAACCAGAAAGAACCCTTTCTCATATGAATTATGGGGTAGTTACAGACAATACAAACTGATACAATTAGTAATTCCTATGGGACGGCAAGATAGATGTTCTTCTGCCTTGTGCGTCATCCACAAGAAAACAAACACCCCTCTTCCCAAAACCCCCAAAGCCACATTACCAGTTTAATTGCAGTTTCAGAATTATGACTGCAGTTAGTGATGTGTAGGTGGAGAGACATCACAGCTAGATTTTTTTTTTATGTCAAGTTGAGCATGATGTTTTGACACCTGGAAAATCAAGTTATGACTTACAATCTGAGCAAATGTAATGTCTAAGCCATGGGAAGAGAATAAACATAGATAACTAAAACGTCACTTTCTTGAGTAATTTTTATGGCCAGGGCCACATTTAAATGCAAAGTAAAGGTTCAGTCCAATGATTAACCCAGGAACAAGATGCTGCTGGTATATTAATTGACCTAATAAAGTATTCTACCTTAGGCAGCCTTTGTCTACATCCATTACATTACAGAGCAGCCAGTCAGTCAGAGTAGTTATAATTCACACACACAAAAACTGTGTCAAAATAATGGATGGCATGTGTCAGCCTGTATAAACTGCCAAAATGGAGCCAAGAAATCCACCCTCGAGTCAATAATACCTTGAAATGTAGGGGTCAAGATTTAATCACCCCATTCTTAATTCATTCTTGTTTACCTGCATCACAGTAATGAATGTTGTACAAGAAAATTATGCTTCCTTGGTTGCTTCAGGATGATAATTAAAGTCCCAAAACTTCCCTTTTCAAGAGGTTCTTTTCTGTTTGAGGAGTTATTTTATTAATACTAATTTAAATGTTATTTTCACAAATCCTGTGTCAGACATGTTTCTCAGAACAAGTCACTAAAAAAATACTTGATAAGATCTTATGACTTTTTAGGGTCAGTCCAACCCTTTTTAGGGTTCAGCAAAACTACAGATCACTTCTTATATTAAGGGTCCCTGAAAATCTTGAACTCTTCATATGGAATTCATTGATAGGTAAGTGGTGGCATACTTGCCTTTTATTAAACTTAAAGTACTCTGATTTGATTGGACTGCTGGTATCCTTGAAAGGTATCTGATATCTGCCTAAGAACACAGCAAAACCCATCTCCCTATCTGTTCTTACACTTCAGAGAGGTAAAGTTTGCCATCTTGGTGTGGGGAAAATGTAATGATGCCTACAATGCTTAAAATGCAATCAGGAATCCCAAGGCAAACTGGCTGAATTGGACATAGAAAGCTTTTAAAGAATGCAACCTAGGAGAGTAGATAGGGAAAATGTTAGCTTTCTCTCTTCAGCATATAAACTGGTGAAATGTTTTCCAAAAATAATGTGGTTTTTGAATCATCATCCTACAGCCAAGCCTAATAAACATAACATAAGATAGATCTCTATTCCCTTCCACTCTTTCATGGATATGAAGGTAGTCTGGTAGGAAAGCATGACACCTCACTAAAGTTAAAGCGAAAACACTTCCATTTAACTGTGCAACTTAATCTTTAGTAGACAGACCTAGAAAGAGTGTCTGACTTCCCTGGAGGAGGAAGATCAAAAGAAGTGGTTTTCTTATTTGAATTTGCACACAGTTTTTTCTTTCTGATTTGAAGCTTCACAAATATCTTTGTGAATGACATGAACTGTAAAGAGGCCCTCATGGGAAAATCTGTCATCACCAAAAATATTGCTAAAATATAATACCTGGTTTAGATTTGGTCCTTAGAACCTCTTAACACTTGGGTGTTTAGTCTAAAGGTGCATCCTTCAGATTCCCAACTCCAGAGGTTACTCCAAATATTTTTATCTAGCCACAAATTTTCAGCATCTCCCTGTGCTGGGCTCTGAAAATGCAAATATCTTACTATTTTTTAATGCAGCAGGATAACTAGCATGTGCAGGATGTATTGTTTCTCTGTTTCACAATTAGACTTTTAAATCTTGTTCTGATTGGGAGTTAATGCTCATGAACTAAGGATTCATCTATTCCTAGTTACACCTGCTCCCTCATCTCATGACAAAAAGCTTAATGTTTTATTACGATCTTTTCCTTCTCCTCTGAGAAACATAATAACCTCCAATCTCTTGCTTCCAACATGGTTATAAATTTCCTGACTTGTAGTCCACATTGCCAGGGACATTCATTAAGTCTACATGTTAAACATCAAGTGAGGCTGAACAGCTCCGAGAGCTCATCTCTAGTTTGGAGCTTGATTCACATTTTATGCTGAAGGAAAAATTTTATTGTAGAAATCTTCCGGATCAAAAGCAGTGTGGCCAGCAGGTCAAGGGACGTGATTCTCCCCCTCTACTCTGCTTTTATGAGACCCCACCTGGAGTGCTGCATCCAGCTCTGGGAACCCCAAGCATGAGAAGGACATTGGTGCTGTTGGTCTGAGTCCAGAAGAGGACACAAAGATGACCAGAGAGATGAAGCAGCCCTCCTATGAAGACAGGCTGAGTTGGTGCTTTTTGGCCTGGAGAAAAAAAGGCTCTGGGGAGACCTTACAGCAACCTTTCAGTGCCTGAAGAGAGTATCCTGGTAAGCCAAAGAGGGGCTATTCACTAGAGCATGTAGTGCCAGGACAAGTGGTAATGGCTTTAAACTGATAGAGGTTAGGTTTAAATTAGATATCAGGAAGAAATTTTTCACTGTGAGAGTGGTGAGGCACTGGAACAGGTTGCCCAGAGAAGCTGTGGATGCCCCATTCCTGGCAGTGTTCAAGGCCAGGCTGGACGGGACTTTGAGCATCCTGATCTAGTGGGTGGCATCCTTGCACATGGCAGGGAGTTAGAACTAGGCAATCTCTAAGGTCTCTCCAACCCAAACCATTCTATGATTCTGTGGTTTTCATGGCTCTTCCTCTCCTGCGGTTTTTAAAGTTCATCCCCCTCAGAAAAATTCTGACAGGCAAGTGTCAGGTTTCAGTGCAACAGTAACACAGACAAACTTACTATTGATTTGGGTCCATTTTTGTTCTGAAGCCAAGGAGAGGAGCAAGGCCATTTAATTTCTCTCCACCCAGAGGATGACCAGAATATTGGTCACTGAAGCAGATCAGTGAGAGGAGGTGTCAAAATGTCCAGCGAGTCACCAGTTCAGTCATTTCATTACGATTATCACATAACCCTAGCTATGATAGGATGATTGTGGTTCTTTTATATTACAACACATACAAACAGAAAATAATCAGTAATGCAGGGATTCAATTATTTAAGGAAAAATCACTTATCCTATAGTTAATGTCACTCTCCAGAACTGCAAAAACTTGGTCAGCTATTAAATAACCTGACCTAAATGTTGTGGTTTCAAAGTGGGCACCTTGAATAAATTAAATAATTTAAAAAACATGATTATCTTTTTTAGAATTTGAATAGTTTCTAAAAAATAATTTCCAATGAGAAAGTGTATCCTATGTGTTAAACATTAGCCTTTGGGGTTTGTAACAAATTTTCTAAAATAATCAAGAAACTAATATATTAAGCAGATGCATTTGGAATTTCTCTGTGTTTTCTTCCTTTGCAAGTATGTAAAATGGCACTTACCTTTAAATCCAAAAATCTAGCACATACTCAAATTCCCTTTTGGATCTAATAGAAAGTTTTGATCAATCTTTTTTAATTAAAAAAGCATGGATTGCCTTTGTATTCATATTTCCCATGGCAAAAAAAAAAAAAAAAAAAACCCACAAAACAAAACAAAAAATCCCCAACCAACCAAAAAAACAAAACCAAAAAAACCAACCAAACAAACAAAAACAAACAAACAAAAAAACCCAACCAAACAAACAAAAATCCAAACAAAAACAAAGAAACAAACAAATGAAAAACCTACATCAAAACTTGCCCAACAATGTTCTTATACTTTTATTTTGCCTAGGAACATGGGTACAAGGGAATGAGGCACTAAAAGGTTGCGAGCTGAGCTGAATTCATTGCTCCTCTAGTATACTGGGTCTGTCATAATTACATTTACATGCCATGAATGCTCTTGAAATTTCTTCAGGATGAAAGTCAGAGAGATGGAAGGAAAAGAAAAACAATCAGCTTCCTAAAAGGGCATCACACTCCCTGGGCCTGGGAGGAGGTCCAGCCCTCTGAATTCTGTTACCTCCCTCATTCTGAGGTCTTCTGATCCTTTTATTTAATATTTGAATTGCACTGCCCCCAGATGCCTTGGCTGTGTTCTCCATATAAACATGAGACAGCCCTAGATCCGTGTGACCACATTTTTGTTTGGATTTTGTGTATGAATTCTGCTGTTTGTTTTTTACGGCAAAGCCTAATAAAGAAAATTTTTCCACAAGGTGCTTGATAGAATTATAGCACTTTGCCATTGCTGTGTTTCTGCCATCATATATCATACTGTAGAGCTCCAAACTTCACAGAGAAAAATAGAGACCATTTTTTAGCCACCCCATAAGACAATTCTGCTTCCATAGGCAGTGGCACCAATCTTAAATTTGCTGACACCAAACCATGGTTGATTCTGTCCTCACCTTTTCCTTCCCTTACTAGTGCTCCTATCATTCTTCTTCCCTGTTTTCCTACCTCTGTTCCCTCCCCTTTCCACTTCTAGAGCTCATTAGACCTTCTGTGAGCCCCTTTGACTCACTGTTGTAACAGAAAATGTTCAGTTCTCTTTTTTCCCCCCTGGAGTTAGTGAATTAAAGAGGCTGTCAAAGAGGATAAAGTGAGCACCAGCATGGAGAACATGTGGGAGTGGAGAAGGAGTAAAGGACATCCCCTTTTGGCAGTGGTTATCTGTTAATTCTCACCGTATTTCAGGACACCACGCCCCAGAAGATGGCCAGGAAACTCTAGTATCACTTTTGAAGTTTGCAAATTACTAAATAACTCTTTTGGATTGTAGAGATCTTCTTCCATGCCATGGTTTCCCTGGCGGCAAAATCAGTTGCACCTTCTCTTGCCTTCAGCACTCATTCCCATGATACTGCCTGACATAAAATACTACACCTTTCGCTGCTGCCATTTAACGTATTTGTACAGTGGAACTGCAACCAGATTAACGAGGGGAAAAGTGTAGGATAAAAAAGCAGGGTTTTTATCAGTTTTTTTTAAACAAAACTCTGATCAAGTCTGTAAAGACTTTGCTAAACTCTTGGAAATGTAGTGACTTGCCAAAAAGCCAGAGGCTAGCAAGAATGTGCTAATCAAGAAAGAAAATACAAATATCCATTTAGGGAAGATCACAAATATGTTGGAAGGGAAAATGAAATCTAATCCCAGAAAGCAAGGGAGGTGTTTTATCATAATTTCTTCCAGTCTTAGCCCCTACCACCCCCAACCCCCCCCCTCAAAAAAAAAAAGAAGCAGGTAGAAATCATGCTATTTCATTGCCATAATTGCTATAAGTCCTTAAGTGAGATTCATTTTACAAGAGGAAGGAAACAGGAGGTGTAATTTAAGGAAAGACAAGCTGGGAGATTAGACAAGTTGGCTATAGTTTATATTCCAGCAGATGAGGAAAAAGGAGATTGGAGTGATTAGAAGAAACCCAAAGATATTTCAATTATAAAAAATGAGCAATTTGAGTCAACACTGTTTGCTAATCAAACATAAAGAAGGGAAATTTAGATTGCTCTAAAATTCTGTAAGAGTTAAATCCTACTTTTTTCATAATTCACGTATCTAAGCGTACTCTGCAAATGCCTGCTAGGTACTAATCAGTGTGTTTCATTCACGTAGAAGAAGATTTTGCACTGGAAGCTGCTTGGTCAAGGAAGTAGACTTCAAAATACACAAAATCCTTCATCAAGCAAACTTACATCTTAAAAAAATAATTAAAATACAAGTGAGATTTTTCTTTAGGCAACTTTCCCCAAACTGTCTAAGTCCTAGAGTTATAACAAGCAAATTTACTACGCCATATATCACTGCCAGCTTAATTCAGAATGAGCTGTAATTCAGTATTGGCAGCAGTGGTAAATTGGCTACAGTCTACTGAAGTTTTCTATTTTTCCCCATATAACTTCTAGCTATCTTAGGGCACAACTTTGTTGGAACCACAGATAGGACTAAACGTTTATATCCAGCTTCTTCAGTTTCTAGGTTATTTCATATTAAATATCATTTTGAATGCATCCTAAACACTGATATGCCTGAACCTCGCAAATCTGAGTCCAAACTTAGATGTGATTATATACCGTCTGTCATCAGATCGAATTCACCTGGCTGAGGCAACTTCCAGATCAAACCAAAGGAGTATAACCTGCAAGACTGCCTGCAATGCTGTACTAGCAGTGAAGAAAGAGGGATTGGTAGCAGCGGACGGTGGCAAGAACTTCTGCTAGAGATGGCAAAAGAATGTCATTACTCAGTCAGAGCTTGCAGGACTGCATTTCTAGAACTGCCAGTAAGATTTAGTTCCTTGTTGTGGGCAGGGGTAACGTGCCCACAAGGGCAGCAAGGATATACATTTTTCCACAACCTCTGATTAAGGCTGGGCTTTAAGCTTTGTCAATGATCCCGCAGGAGAAAACACTCCAAACCAGTTCAGTCCTGCCCTACCAGCTGCCCTAAATAAGCCCTTGTCTCTCAAAGGTGCCACTTGGGTTTGCCTGGGGATGCAGTGAAGTCATTGGGGTTATTACCTTCAGTGGTTGTCATCCTCTCTCCAAACTTCCCATCAGGTGGTTCCTCTGCTGGGTTCTGGATGTTAGTGGTGCCCAGAAGTGAATTCAGGCCAGGAACTGAAAGGTTCAAGAGCAGTAAACTGCAAAGGAGTTTGTTTATCTTCTCCGAATTTGTGGAAGCCTTAGGCATTCCTGCTAGGATCTGGATTTTAATTCCCAGGAGTCTGGAGGAAAATTGTATCCCTGCTTCAATTCCATTTGTCTCTGGATAGCTAAAAACAGAGATTAATTTATCCATAAATGTTTTGAACCTTTACTTTAAAGCCATAAATGACCCCTCTGGCACACAGAATAGGTAGAAAACATACTCTGTTCTCCTTCATTTTCCTCCCACACTTCTGCTCTTCTCATCTCCATTTTTTCTTCAGTCTCATTTATTTTTTTCCATACTATTAAGCTGTAAGTAGTTGAAGGAATGACAATGATATAAGGCTGCTTCTTGCTGTATCCTCCATCCTTTACATGGGTGGATGGGTCCCTGTAATTGCAGCTGGTTTTAATCAATTGCTCTCAAATACATACTGGTTGTCCTTTTTTCCCAAGTATTCTGAATTTTGAGAGTACCTATTACCTATTTAAAATTAATACAAGCTTTGAATGCACACAAGTCCATGTAACTTTTCATTTTTAATTTGAATCTATTCTCCCTAGAGGAGTCTAGAATTCTTTATGAATTTATCAGTGTTGACTAAGGGAAAAAAAAACAACAAACAAATGCCCTTATATATCCTACATTCTCCTCTAGGGAAAACTGTTGAGAGTTTACACTTGAAAAACAGTGCTTTTCATTAAGTTAAGTTGTTTTGAATTGTGAGAATGTTCCACCATTCAGTAAAGGTCTAATTTAATGCCCATTGAATGCCAAAGAAATAATCTCATTTATTTCAGTAGGCACTAAAACAGGCTGCTCTTGCAAATCATTTTGATTCACATAGTAGCATTCCTCAAATCCAGAAATAGGTTGAGCATCAGTATCCACAGAAGCAGGGTGAGGATGAGTTCTGTTGCACAGACGAAGCAGAAACAATCTTGTCATCATTAGGAAGAAGTGACTTGTGATTATTTGTAAGGATAGTTCACGTAACCGCAACACAGTGAAGCCAATGGGCAGACAATTAATGTATAGGAGGGTCAACAGATACAATAAAAAGGTGGAGTTAGAATTTGCTTATGTTTTATAGAAAAAAATTAAACCTTTGTCTGTGATTGGTAAGTTTGTTTCTCCCTCTGAGTGCCAGTGAGTTTGCTAGAGTAGGTTTTTGCTGGTCAGTCAGGTTCTGTGTGTTATAAATTGTACAAAACTCTGCCAGCTGAATAGGTGAGGAAGATCTTTGATCACAATTTTCAGTGATGAGACTAATTAGGAAAATAAGTCTAGCCAAGGCTAAAGCTCACAAGCCAACAACCAGCGACCAAAGCATAAGAGTTGGAAATTAGGGAGCATTGATCCATTTTTTAAAAGTTAAAAAATTTTAAAAACCCAAACAAACCAGCAGCTGTTGTTACTGAAATAATGGAGTAAAGATGCACTAATTGGATACAGGCATCCCAAAGGAGGTGTTCTTCACTGATCATGTGCTTGAAGCTACTCTTTTGTGTGGCATCATGTAGAAATATCGAAAGAAATTATGTTTTAGGGCTGCAGCTGAAGCTGAGGATGGACTATGTGATTTAAAGACAAAATACAGGAGGGATGATGTGGACAGTTTAAGAAGTACAGAAATCTGCAGATCTGAAGAGCCCAGAGTGTGGATCACCGAATGATCTGTGGCAGCATACACTTGTAGGACATGATGTTCAGTGGTGGAAAAGCATCATTCTGTTCTGGGGGAAGTGTAGGCAGAAATGAAGGTACAACAGAGAGAGAAGAAGCAGAGAGCTACTTCAACAAAACTGTATGTTAAAACAGGCCTGCCACCAGAAGAACTCCAGAAAAAGGCGCGATACTGCCTATGAAACAGAAACTGAAAAGGAGTAAGAGGTGAAATACTGTGGTTATCCTGCAGCCTGGGATGACTGGATACAGCTTTGAATGACTTGTGGTACTTCTGCTGCATCATACCTCTTCAGTTTTGCATCTCAGAAACTACACCTGAGCTCCACAGAGAAGCTGACAAGGAAGTTGACTGTGGCTGGTCATTAGGAGCTGGATGAAAAGGCTCAGTGCGCAAACACAGCATTTCACATCCATCTCCACTGTCATGTGCATGAGAGAGATCCTTTCATAGTGCAGCAGATGAACTTACCTTTCCTCCCCAGCACAGCTTTGGTAGCTCTCCTGCAGCAGGAATTCGTCACTTAAATCTCAGTCTTTATAATTTTCTTCTTCCTGCTGCTCTCATAAATGAAACTGGGATGGAAGTACTGGTAGATAACAGGAAAGAAATGTGGTGTCAGCCTTCAAAAAGAGAAAGATCGTAGTAATTACTGTCAAGAAAGTCGAGCTTCAATCCCCTTTAAAATACTGGAATGAATAACAGTTTCTAGCCATTTGGAAGATAGCAGAGGCATCAGGAATAAGTGCAGCTTACAAAAACAAACTGTAGCTGTTACTTTTTGACAGAATTACCAAATGAGAAGACTATGACAGATCCAGTGTAGGAATTTTCCGCCTGTAATAATGTCATGAGAAAAGTTATACTTCCAATTAATTCTTAAAATGAAGCGTAATACCACAGAGTAAAGATGGAGATGACACAAGAGATAAATGTCTGGTGGGACAGGTGTTGGGCACCTGAGATATATTTATTATGTTCTCTAAGAAGGAGATCTTCAGTGTTTGAGAATGGCTTTATGCTTGGTAAAGCTCTACTCAGCTTGAGTGTGGGGCCCTGGAGCAGCCTTTTGTTTAACCTGCTCAAAATGCATATCTGAGGTTATCCTTTCCCACTTGCACTACCAATTAAATACTGGTACAAATGGTAGGTCTTTACTACCATTGCCTGCTTCCCTGTGTTCATGTTAGTTCCTCTTAGGAAGCCTGTCATTCTGATCCAGGGAGTCATATGATACCAATAAGACAAACAGAAAGAATGTATGATATTTATCATTCCTTGCCTTCCTTAGAAATGTTCTTCACAGGGAAAAAAACCACACAGAAATATGTTTTTTTCAGATAATGTTAATATGCAAGGAGTTGCAATACAGATGATCACAAAGATGGTGAAAGAAAGATTCTTAGAGGTTTAAGAATAAAAAAAAACTTATGAGAGAGGATCAAACATTGCCACCTAATAATTCATCTGGAGAGTAATGACTACTATTGAGAAGAGTTATATGGAGGCACTCAAGTGTTTAGAAACAGAAAAGATTAAATTAAGGAAGGGCAAAATTTGGACCGAATATCAGGAGAGTTTTCCTACCAGTGAGATTTAGAAGATGCTGCAAAGGAATGGTCTAAATTCACCACTTTTTAAGGTAAAAGCAGATCAAAGTGTTCTTTAGAGAATGTAAGCAGATAGGGAGATTATGCTGCTTGTCTGCAATATATGAGCTCTGATGCCCAAAAGAATTATTTTAAGAAATCTGAAGTTCATAACAACCTTCCCTTTCCCTCTACAGAATGATGGAGTCAGTACCCCTATGCTGTTTTTGGTTTAACACTTTTGAAGTGTTTTTGGAAAATAAAGTGTTAACAGGTCTCCTTTACCTGTACAATTATTTATACTTTGTTTTACAGCAGTATCGTGCAGTTCTACTGCACATTAGATCCCACTGAGCTAAGTGCTGTCAAGAAATACAATAAAAGTTATTTCTTTATCCCAGAGCTCTAATAATCTAAATGTAATAGATAATTCAATTAGTAAGTTTTACAAATGGTTGAGTATGGAAGTGAGGACAGAGTAGGTAACACCACCATGATGACAAAGTAGCATAAGCTAACTGTTTTTCAAGTTGTTGATTTTGTTTGTGTTATGAGTTCTTTAAAAATCTTATGCCTACTTCTATATCGAAAAGAAATGGAATATTCATCTGTCACTGGAAGTGGATATTACAGCTAGAATGTAACTGAGAGCAAGTCAGATATATCTCATGTAAAGGGTATGTACAAGGAACTGTGTCTGTGAGCTGTTATCAAAAAATGTTTGAGCATCCTCATGCCATGAGTTGTGAACGCACAAATATAGGTGCCCCAACCAATCTTCTGCCTTGACTGTTGAAATGCAGGGCAGCATGTAAAGAGTGTGACTGTGTTCCGTTCTGCACCCAGAAACTCCTGATGAAGATTACTGTATGACCACACCTGTCTCTGAGGGCAGGGCTGTGCTGCACGGTTCACAGGTGTGCGGATGGGGCTCTACAACTCACCTCGCATCTATAACTTCTGAAAGACATGTCCCTCATTTGTATTTTTGCTGATGTTGCTTTCTTACAAGGTCTTTTCAGGTTCAAAATAAGAAGGAGTAGTGTTAATGTTTTTTCATGACTTTTCTACTCATGTTCACACTCATATATACTGTGATCTCAGCCATGAAGTTACCATAATTCTAGGGGATTTCCAAATCTAGAGTGTTCTAAATTAACACTCTTGGTATTTCAGGTAAGATCTGGTTCCATTCATGCGCATTTAGTTTTAAAGATCCTAAAGAAATCAATTACCCCACTTTTTCTGTCTTCAGATACTATGTTCTGCACTTTCTTTTAACCGCAGTGATAGTGTATTTATATAAAGTTTCTCCTTTTCCAAATACTCACTAATAATGTAACCTTCATCACAAAGGGCTTTGAGTGATGCGGTTTTTTCCTCTACCTGAGAAGAAAAATCAACTCTCTGTTTCTATATGCAAGAGGTAACACATGTTGGAACATGTGATAATATAACATGAAGATATTCCTTCAGGTTATTTTGCTTGATGCAGTTTGACACCATCCTGTAAGTGATATTCTCTTTGTTGATATTGTTCTCAGTATTCAGTGGCAACAAAAAAAGAGTATTTTTCAAGCTTGACAGAAAGTGACCTAAGGTCTGCACTCCTCTTGCTCTTTTTCAAGACAATGTCATTTGATATTTCCTCCAGACAGGCTGCTAAAAAGCACCAGACTCAGCCTAGTGATAAAAAATGCTGTTTATTCCTTATTTTTTTCAAAATCATGCAAAGACAATTGCAGTTCTTTACTTTGTGTCAGCCTGTTGCACTTCTAGATTTCAGATACAATCCTTGTCTTCCTTCTGTTATCAATATAATGACATAGGGTCAGGAGCAATCTGTCCATATTTCTAAGTTTTGGGAGCCTAGGCCTATCTCACTGTGAATGGGAACTGTGGAGATGTAGCTGGTGGCTATTCAGAAGAATGTCAATGGGAAAAAAGAGCCCTAAGGATGCACAGCTACACATACTCCCATCTGGATACTTCCTCCACTTCAAAGCCTAGACAAAGCTGGAATCTCTAGCTGCAGGGTTTCACTTTATTTTATTCTGAAGAAATTCATACAGCCTACAGTCTTTTAAGTGCATTGCTTTTAACCTGAGTAACTGAAATATGGAGAAAACAAAGTTAATGGTGATCTACTTTAAAGTGTGGTTCTGTAAGGACCTACAAGAACAAAGAGAACACATTTCTATTGATGTCAGTCACACATTTCCACTCCACACTCCGTAGGTAAATGCAGTGACCGGTGCAGGCAAGGGGGGCTTGCCAGGGAGCAGCAGGAGCAGCCTGTTCTGCCAGGCAAGTGGGTAGCTGAGGGTCACACCAAGGGAGGCAGATGCAGCTCCTCACCAGCAAGGGTCACAGGCCCACAGTATTCCTGCAGGAAGCTCAGGGCAGACAATGGACACATGCAGCCAATGGACACATGCAACCAGCAGACCACTGACTGCCAGGTGAGTCTGTAGTGATGAGGGGGGTCTGAGATCAAGCCAGAAGTGAAGGCAGTAAGGCAAGGCTACTACAGGCAAGGTACAAGGCCAGGAGCAGCATATCTACTAAATAGACTGAGCAAAGGCTAGAGCTTCAGTGAAGCTCTCAGGCTACAGCACAGAGGGTACAGGACTGCACACTGTCAATGAGGGCTTCTCATAGCTCTTTTTCACAGCTTTGCTGTTTTCATGTCAGACTGGTGTAAGGTCATACAGCTGCGTCATACCCGGGAAGGAAAAAGACGTGGTACAGAGAGAGATGGTACTGGCTCATAGAGATGCATAAAAGATGGATGATGCAGTCAGGACCCTCTAATGGTGTTTATAACATGTCTAGTTTATTTTTAGCAGGTGATTTTTAGGCAGTCTGACTAATGAGAGATGAAATATGACCACATAACCATGAAAGCTAATTTCATGGTTATGCAGACATAAGCTGGAAAATGCCATATGAAGCTGTACACAGTCCGCATGTTTGAAGAGTCCCTTGACTTGGGCACGTTCTCCATGTACACATGTACATCAAGCGTTTCATATCAAAATCCTTCTCATAGCTCCTCCAGAACCTATAGCATGGAAACTTGCCAGAAGCTTTTTGAAAACTCCAATGCACGATGCAGTGGATCACTTCTATCTACGTGCTGTTGACACTTCCACAAAACCGTGACATACCAGTGAGCCCAGACTCCCCTTTTCGCAAGCCCTGCTGCCCCTTTTGCCCGAAAGACTTTGTTCACTTCTGGAATAAGAGAATTTACTCCTCGTTACAGACTCTCCCATCTCCCCAGGAGTGGTCAGCCTAGCCAGCCCGCAGTTTGCAGAAACTTTGTGGCTACAGGAGTGATGCTGGCAGTCAGCCAGGCCTCCATCACAGACGGTGTTTGAAGCAGTTTGCATGCTTTGGTCAGCAGTTCTGCAATTTCACATATGAGTTCCCTAAGAGCTCCCAGGCGAACGCCATCAGTCTGGGTGACTTATGAACACAGCTTCTCTGCTTGGTCTGATGCTTCCTGTGTATTTACTTTAAAGTCATCTAGCTCATCTGACTTATTTACTACAAAGTAAGTGCAGACATATTTATGTCATGATTTACACTGAAATCACAAAACCTAGAAGTTTTCTTCAGGCTCCACTGTTGAACCTCTCAGTGTCATCCTATGAAAAGATACTGGCATTTTAAATCTAAAAATATAAATGAGCCATAGCATGGATAAACCTTTAACCTGGTATCCTTGAAGGAATTTGAATGGGGTTTCCATGCCGGCTGGACTCTAGAGGGCTCTGAAAGCTAAGGCAGTTCTAAACGACTATAATGCTATTGATACCAGAAGATATCAGGTAACTCTCCTGGCACAGATGAGATCAGAATCTGGCCCTTGTGTATAATCCAAAATTATCTTGTCTGGTAAAGAAAGAAAGAGCTAGCAATAGTGAGATCCCCAGGTTTTTGTTATCTAAAATGATGGCCAAATATGTCTATAAGGCAGTAAACAATCTCAAAGGAAAAAGTCTCCTGTAAGAAAATGACAAATATTGATTATTACATGGTAACAAAGGCACGAGGCAGATGTTCTGCTAATCTTAATCAGAGTGACTGCTACGAAGACTACAAAAGAGACTTAGCAGAATTTGACATCTAGTGCTATACCTGTCATTTGGACTTTCTGAAATCAGTAAATATATTTTCCGTAGAAAGTTTACACAAGAAGTTGTTTAACATTCTATTTCCTCCAAAATTTAACAAAACAGTGATTTCCACCACTGTCAGAGCCTCATTCAAGTGTAAGTATTGGAAATGAGATTCAACACCCATTTTGATGCAGATATGACAATGTACACTTGTCTCTCTTGCATAATCCATTCACCTATCATGTAAAAATCTTTCAGGAAAGATTTGTTCTCACAAGGCTGTGAAAGTTCAGCAAAGGAATAGAGCAGACATTTTGCAATTAATTATTTCACAAATGTTTTCTTGTTTGGCCACTCCAGTTATTGTTTTCAAAAAAAAAAAAAAAAAGACAGAAGTCCCGTTAAATTACACCCAGAGCTCCTCAGAGGATTGTTTTCAAAATCATTGCTTACACGGCAGCTTGCCTCAAAACTTGAAGTTACTACCGTCATAAATAAAGGCAAAATGTCAATAGCTATTTGAAGTTCTACTGCTATGCCAGCCTTTAATGCCTTTTCAAAATAAGGAGATTCAGGGCTAATATAGTCCTCCTCTGGACAATGCACAGGACAGGAAGGAATAGTCTGGCTGTGGCCTTTTCTGTGGGCCTGAAGCTATTCTACCCCAAAATGTACGGTGACTGACTGCAGGAGCTTAGTCCTCAGACGTAACAAATTGATGCAAATCTATCACTATCCACAGCCTATTAGAATTATGTCGGTTTAGTTTAGCAAAGGGCCCAAGCATAAAATTTTGTATGATACAAAATAGACTTGAGAGTCTAATGAAATATTCAGAGTTAGTTTGTTTTATATAAAAAAACTAAAGCTTTTCTTGTTCAACTTTGAAGCATGAGGAAAACTGGTATGTCTAGATGACCATAGTGTCCAAAACATATATTTAGGAGGACATTATAAAGGACCTGTCAAGTTTCCTTTTTGTGTCCAAAATGTAAATGATTAAGTTTTCCTTGATGCTTTTGGTGCATCCAGAATCAAGGTTCATCTCTTTTTCAATTTAAAAAGCATTTATTGCCATTCTTCATAGGGAAAAGAGACTTCAATTGCTAGACCTGAAAGCCTGTCAGTGTGATTTTTCCTAAAAATCATGGCTTTTCAGAGTTACTCTCCTGAAAGGAGCAAACTTTTAAGGCACGTTATTTCATAGAACTGACACAAAAGGATAGATGCTTTTCACAACCTATTTCTAAGATCTGTAACTCAAGAAAAGTTCACCTAATTCACCTACAATTTTGAGAAAAGGAAGCATCTGTGCAAATCGCTACATCCAAAATGTGAAGTATCTGTGACCCAGTAACAAGGAGTGTGGAAGAGGGAAGGCAAAAGCAGATATATAGGGTCATTACAAAAGTTAGCGTTCAATAACTAAAACTGCAACTGCAGAAAATGGGGTTTAAATTATATTTTTTCCAAGCATTTAGGGACAGTTACATTTTAAAAGGTTGACTTTCTATTTGTACTCTCTGTCAAATTTAGCAGTGGCCATTCACGGCTCACATTCTCTTCTGAAACAACACAGGAAAGCCCTGTCTCAGATTCCCGATGACTTTGACCAGTTAACATGGCCAGCAAGCTCAAATACAGCCTCGTGTGTTGACAGCACAGGAAACTTAGCTGCCTGCAGCACAATCATATTACTCTCCAGATGTTGGAAATAAATATTCCAGAGGGTTTAGACTAACGGATCCCAGTCTGCTGATGTACCTCATGTGTAGCCCCAGCTGTTAAAGCCACTTTATAAGCTGATGCAACAGAAAGAAGCAAAAATCTTCCCGAATGAGTATCCCTGCTCAGTTTGTACCGCTGTCATTTCAGTCATTTTGCCAGACTGACAAAGTCCAGGCTGTAAATTGGAGAGGTTACAGCATGTAGCATGTGAACAAGCTTACAACTATAACACGTTGGGATATGACAGACTTGGATAAGTCTTTGGAGTGCTGGTTGGGACAACTGACCCACATACTTGTGTTATTCAGCATCCCTGCACCTTAAAAGTTTTTCATGTCTTTTGAAGTCAAACATCTGCTAGAAAATTTAGTTCTTTCCTTCCTAATGTGCAGAATATCAAGAACTGAACAGCCCTTAACTGGAATATATTTATGTCTTCTCACAATTGAGTGGGCTGATGCATGTGTTTTGGAAATTCCAGTAGCCAACCTGAGGATGGAAATTTTACAAGTGACTAAAGCCAAACATCTCATGATGCTGCAAACAGTCCTAAGTGAGGCCCTCTGAGTTCTCCTGGAACACAGAGGGTTGCGCCAGCACCTCCCTCTTAGTAGGACTCCTCTCAGAGCTCATGAACTCTCAAGTTTATGATACTCAAAGGACCATCACCAAAAGCTGACAAGGCCTGGACTGACACTCCTGCTCCTTGAGACTCAACCCTCACTGACTGAGATTACCAAGGCAGTCCACATGAGTATTTCATTGACACTTGAGGGGAATTTTTCACAAGTTTACCTTTGTGCATTCTTCTTTTTCTCTGTGTGCCCATGTGCATGAATTGATTTGAACGGCCTATAGCAAATATAGCATAAAGATTGGCATGTCTGATTTATAACTGTCGCCATTTTAATTGTAGCAAATTCTATTGAATCACTTTAAAAATATTAACTCTTTTGATTGATTAAAAGCTGCTAAATCCTTTAGACATAAATTGTCAAGCCTGAGCCTGTTTGACAAAGGGATCCACTGTATCTTGCGATGCAATGTAAGGGTCTCTCTTATCCCTTTTCACCCTTACCCTTTTCCATCCTTACTGTTTTCATTCCGGCCTCCTGTAAATCATTCTAAATTGTTTCTATTTTTATTTTCCTTTGTATGTTTTCAGTGGGTTGACCCTGGCTGGAGGCCAGGCTCTCACCAAAGCCACTCTATCACCCCTGTCTACAATTGGACAGCAGAGAGGAAATATAATGATGGGTTCATGGATTAAGATAAGGTCTGGGAGAGATCAGCCACCAAATGCCTTCACAGGCAAAACAGACTCAGACTGGGGATATTAGTCAAATTTATAACCAACAAAATCAGAGCAGGATAATGAGAAGTGAAACAATCTTAAAACACCTTTCCCCCTGTGATAGACTGGAAGGATTGCTGGCTAAAAACATTTTGGGCACATGTGCAGGGAAAGGGGGCAGTGTGGACCTTGCTCTGATGAGGCAATGCCCCAGTCCACACACCGCATCCCTCTGGGCCTGTATCCCAGCCCTGCAGTGGCCACCAATCCCTGGCACACCGGAGGCAGTGCTCCACACCCACCCCTGGAGCCCCAATCTAGCCCCAGAATGGCCAAATGAGCAGAATCCCCATCTGGGGAAATGGCCCATGAAAGCCACAGGGTACTTAACCCAGGACATAAGGCAAGCAGGTCTTGACCCTATCTCCTCTTGGAATTTCTATCAGCTGAACAGCATTGGAACCAGGATTGGCAGTTATAATTGTTCTGTTCTGTGTGTTTTCTGTCTTTCTCTTTTTCTTCCTCTAATTTCCTCTTCTTGGAGTTTTGAGTAACCTAACATTTGATAGGCTTGTAGTTTGAGAAGTTGAAGGGTTTAAGTTAATGTTTTGTGAACTGTTTTGTGTTGATTAACTGCTGCTCTATGTTTTGCCAAAATTCTCTGATTTTCTGAAGTTGCCAGTAATGTTTGTTTTTTTTGTTTTGGCCTCTTGAAAATATCTGCTTGGTATTTCTCCTGTGCATTTAACTCAGAGTACATTAAAAAAACCCTTAAGCCCTTTTAGGAGACTTGTTGAGCCAGGGTTTTTTTGTGCCTGACACCCCAACCCCTCTCTTCCCAGCTCTACCTCCTCCCCCTCAATGGCAAAGGGAGATGGGGAATGGGGGTTGCAATCATCACAAGTTGTTTCTCCTGCTGCTCAGGGAGAGGAGTCTTTCCCCTGCTCCGGTGTGGGGTCCTTCCAATGGGAGACAGTACTCCACAAACCTCTCTAACGTGAATCCATCCCACAGGTAAGAGTTTTCCACAAACTGCTGCCCCATGGGTCACTTGTCCACGGGGTGCAGTCCTTCAGGCACAGCCTGCTTCAGCATGGGTCCCTCAGAGGGTCACAAGCCCTACCAGGAAACCTGCTCCAGTGTGGGCTCCCCTCTCCATGGACCTGCAGGTCCTTTCCAGGAGTCTGTTCCAGCATGGGCTTCCCATAGTTTCACAGCTCTCTATCAGGCATTCACCTGCTCTGGTGTGCATCTCTTCCATGGGCTACGGGGGATCTCTGCATCCCCATGGTCCTCCACGGGCTGCAGGGGCACAGCTGCCTCATGACCTGCACCACGGACTGCAGAAGAATCTCAGCTCTGGTGCCTGCAGCACCTCCTTCTCCACTGACCTTGGTGCCTGCAGAGCTGTTCCTCTCAAATATCCTCATTCCCTTCTTCTCTGGTCACAATTACATCCATGCGATAACTTTTTTTTCTTCCTAAATGGGTCATTACAGAGGCACTACCATCATTCCTGATTGGCTAGGCCTTGGCCAGCAGCAGATCCATCCTGGACCCAGCTGGCATTGTCTCTGCCGGACATGGGGGATGATTCTGGCACGCTTTCCCAGAAGTCACCCCTGTAGCATCCTCACTACCAAAATCTGGCCATGCAAACCCGATACAATGTTTCATTCATGTAGTAAGTAGTAGAGCGAATTTCGCCATCAAAATTTGTCGTGCTTTTTCAAGTTTTTATTAAACCTGCTTTTGCTAATACTTTTCATGATGATTATTTAGGTGACATAAACCACTCATTCACAACAGTGTGTTGTCAAAAAACACATGTAATTTTTTTCTCCCCTTCCTCAAAACTTAACGCTTTAGAAGGTTAAGGCACATCAACACATTTTAAAAACTCACATTCTTAGGGAAGCTTCCTTAAAGTTTATGAGGAATAACTCCGACTCCTAATGAGACAAAAACGGAAAACCTCAGATAAAGAAAAGCATGATCAGACAAAGTCTTCCTACAGCTTTAAAAAATATAAGAACCTCCTCTACCTGTGCTTGAAAAAAATGAAACCAAGTTTCCTCTTTCCCTAAAGACATAAAACCACAGTGTGTGATTTAAACTGAATTAGAGGACCCACTGATGTTTTGTCTGATTTCTACTCCTCTTCACAAAGCGGGCAGGAATGTGGCATGTGGAGTATTTCTACTTCATCTGCAGGAGTATATTTTTGACTGAAAATACGTTAAGAGATATTGCAGGTCAAACTGCCACCTGGTTTAATTTACTGAGGTGGGGAGGAAATGAGATTGGACAATTAAAAGATAACAATCTTCCAGGTCATCTGATGAAACACTGTGAGGAGAAGTATTAAGTTTTATTTCATAATCATAATGAAAACAATGGGCCCTTTCCCTTGTTTACTTCATTATACTTCACTCTCCATGGATTTTCATTAGACTTTTACTGACTACCCCATATGAACTTGAGAGGACAATCAACCTAATGGGGGTGCCAAACAGAAAACATTATGACCCTTAAAAAGCGGCCCTGTGCTAGATACCAATAAAAGGATTTAACCATCATTTGTTCATGTATCCACACATGATATTTCTTGCCAACTCTACTGTGATAGCTCTGGGGAGATTTGTGTTAGAAATCTGGGCAAATATTTCAATAAATATTAATTTATTCCCAACTGAACCTCAGTTTTGCATAAACAAAATGCACATGACTTTGCATATTTTATATCTATGATTATTTGTGCATTAAATTTTGCTAGATGCAATATTCTTTAAAAGTTATTTTTAAACTCAAATGTCAGTGGAAAATTATTATTTTTATTTTGACATTTAAAGTTCAAAAGACATCTCCAGTAATCTTGTAACACTTATATGTATGTTTCATAAACACCTGAGTAGTCCTATTGAAGTCGAAGAGATTGCTCATGTACTTCAAGTTAAGTGTTTCTAAGTCAGGAAGCTTCTTTTGAAACTTTTTTTAAAACTACTTGTTTTAAAGCCTAGAAGTAGGGAAACTGAAAAAAAAATTCAACAAATGCATTACCTATTGTGAATTATTCCTACAAGTAGCATTTTGTTAGTGACAAATGAGCATAATTGAAGCTCTGACTGAGAGCTGATAATGAAGAAAAGACTCGCACTTTCAAAATGTAACTTACTTCTTTGTTACCACTAGAAAAAGCAAATGCTCGAGAATTTGTTTATATTCATTCTTTCATGCAGAGGACTGACATGGGGCATTCAGTTGCCAAGTAGCATTATCTCACGCTGAAAAGTGGAGAAATTAGTAATTCCTACATTACAACCTCTCCTACATGCTGACTGCAGTGTGTGGCATCAAAGAACTCTCTTAAATCCTTATGCTTTGGGATCCCCGACCGGTAAGTGGAGATAACTGAAGTAAAGCCTTCAGGGCATTATGAACATGAAACCTTCAAGCTCCTAGTCCACCTGTGGGTGGTTGGTGATGCTTAGCACAATATATCGTTTGACTGGGCACACTTTTTTCCAAGGATGCCCACAGTGTCCTTCATCAAGACAAATTATAATATAGAAATAATATAATATAGTATTCTCTACATATAATATTTACTTTTGAGGTGCAAATCAACCACTAAGCTAAATCTTTTCAACAGCAAGATTTTAGTCTTTTGTTAAACTTTGCATAAAGCCAGTGCAGAAAAAATATTTATATTTCTAATGCAGGGTAAGTGAAAAGCATTAGAGATGTGAAAGAGAAAGCAAAATTTCAGAGCAGTGACATTACTGCCTTTTACTGAACAATCCAAAAATCACTTTCCCTCTCATAGGAAATAAAAACCTGAAGTCAGAATGCACATAAAATGAAGACTGAGAAGAAAAAAATCTCTTAAAAAAAGAGAAATGTCTTAATTATAGCCAGATGTTATTGCTGTGATTTAATTTTATTTTCGTTGAATCTTATTTAATCTCTCTCTCAGTGGGCTGATCTGCACAGAAGAAGATGTCAAAAATATATTACATGAATTCCCAAAATCAAAAATTTCATGTGAGTTTATTTTGAAAGGTTGTAAGTTGCTCAATGCCCTCCCACTCTGCATCTACTGCAAAACTTCATGGATGTTATTTATCCCATATTCAAACTCTTCAGGAAAAGTTGTCCATCCTCTGATGTTTTATTCACAAAGTGCTAATCCCTGTGGGGCCTTAGTCTCACATGGATTTCTTTGCTTTCAGTTGTAATACAAATACAAATTAATTTTTATTGATGACAATGATATCATCTGAGAATCACTGCATTCCCTATTATTTGGAAAAATTAATATAAATCTGTTTTAAGACAGAAAGATTTATTCCTAAATACAGCTATTGAACAGATCACTGCATGTTTTAAGCTTGTATCTGTTCAGAATGCCGCTCACAGGACACAGTTTGTTCATTTATGTTGACAAATATAATGTTGTGGTTTAATTATTTATGGATTTTTAATTATTGAAAGCATTACTTAGCAGTCTACCAGGAAATGTATCATGCTATATATTCTGAAGGTAATAAAAACTTAATGATCAGACGTCCAATGGCAGCAGTTCCCTGAAATTGAATCTTTGATGAGAAGTGTCAGAGTGGTTGCAAGTTTTGGGACAGGGAGGAAGGAGAAAGGCTAATAGGTAACCAGGTAACAAATGTTTTCAGCTATGTGAAAGGTTAATGAGCACATAGCATTTGCATAATGTGACCCTTGGGCTTGTCTAAACTGCCCTTTATTTCTTCTTAAAAGTACCCTATCAATGTGAAGTCTACTGTGACTCCATTAAACAAATACTAGAGGAAACAGGGTGCTCGGGACTGTTTTTTAGCTCCACATTGACAGGGTTGAGACAATGACATAGCAAAAATATCTGTAGACTAAAGATGTGTATCTCCACCTAGGCCTGTTCCACAGAGGGAGCAAAATCAGCCCAAGCAGGGGTGGGATATAGACAGACGTAGATGAGGCCTTTATGGTTATTATTTTGTTTTGGTTTTTTGGTTGTTTCTTTTCCTGATAGCTTCTCTTTTAATCCAAATTAGACGCTAAAGCTGATTTATTATTTTTAAAAAGATAACAATATTTGAACAACTGTCTGGTTAGTCTCTCCACACTGAGGTAAGGAGTTAATTTAGTAAAATAAAAGAGCTACAAGAAGGTGTCAAAGAAAAATATTACACTTCTTTTCTTCTCAATTACCACTGTATAAAATATGATTACAAAGCACAGGAAATTCAATAGAACAATCTGGCAGGCACATATACCAGTGGAATGAAGTCTCTGTTTTTTCTTGCTCTCCTTTTAATAGAAACATTTCTATTAAACTCATATTTCTACTAAAATATTAAAGTTTCTTGAAAACTCAACAGGCTGCATTGATCCAAAGTATATCATTGTTGCATTAAGTTACATGCTGATTAGAGGCATCCAGGAACATGGTACACTTAACAGAGTCAAGCAGTTCTCTTTTTTTAATCTGCTTAAGTTCCAGTAGAATTTATCTGAAACATAGAATCAGACATAATGTACATCATGTTTACTTCTGTAACATGTTTTTGTCAGGACTTAGCTGGTAGCAACAGGGGATGCTTCTAAACCCCTGATTCTTGTCCAGCCGAAAAAATTGGGAAGTTAAGCTAAACTTTGTGATGCTCCCCGGAATAATTTTCCTCAATTACAAACACGAATGACTTGACTCAAGCAATGTTTTCTTCGAAGAAGAAAAGCACACAAATGGCGGAAAACCTGAGTAATATATACTATCTTAAATGCTGATTAACACTTTTTCACGAACCTGTTCTATAGTAAGGCTTTTTCCTAGCCTGCTTCATTCACACTTTGTGACTATCAAACATCACAGGACCCAGTACAAGCTGCCTCAGATCCAGTGCTCTAAGCTGGTTTTGTTGCTGTAAACTACTTCCAGCCAGCCCCTATTTCACCAGTGATTCTAGCAATGGTCCCCAACATTACAGATATTACAGTTCTCTGGAATGCAAGAAACATTTGAAAGCATCGCTGCTTTTCAAGTAAAACTAGAGTCTTTTGTCCTTCTTATTTTTTCCCTATAGCTACACACACACACTTCTTTGCCTTACTCTAACATGAGCTTTTACCTCAACGTGAATGAGCATAATTATACTACTTAGACATCTGTACCATGTTATGAACACAAATTTTCTCCACTGTTTGGTATCAACAGAAATTCTTTCCAAACACAACAAAACATACAAAAAATAGGTGTGGTTTAGGCCTATAAATCTGTCCTTTGCATTTACACCTTCCTTTTCCTCCTCTGAAATCAACAGCATGCACCTCCATTGCCTCTTGCCCCCAAAACCGCCTGGCACTGCTTTGCCTTTGCTTCCAGCCTCGGCTGCCAAGGCAGCACAGGTAGCTGGAACTGCTGGATGAGAAGCAGCACCAGCTCCACCAGCCCACACAAAGCCCTGGGGAGTTAGCCTGTAAATCACCAGTCCTTCCCTGCAGTTCCCTTTCTTCCGAGATTTCACACTAGATGTAATGGGTCTATATACAGTCTGGTCTAATTATAGATCACAGAAGGTGTGGTCCCACTCAAGCTCCTTACTTTTTCTTCTTTCATTGGCTCTGGCAATCACACTGCCATTGGATAAATGGGGTCAGATAATTATTCCAACAGAGAATGAGCCTGCCATAAGAAACTACTCATTTATTCAGGAGATCAATGAGCTTTTGAGCTCACCCTCCAACCACATGATGTCCAGATCTGTCTCAAGGGAGGAGGCAGCGCCCAGGGAAAAAAGAGATAAGATAACTGTGCCTTTTGGCATCAACCTGGTTGAATGTAGGTTAGTTGCCCTGTGAAACAACATCTCAAATACGCCTCTCTGGAGAATACATTCTCCTAGCCCACCTATAATGACCTAAAAAAGGAAAAGAGATTTCATCTTTTTTTTCCTCTTTTGCAACCTGCTGCCCAGAGTATTTCACTGTCATTATGTCATTACAATATTACTTCCCCTCATATAAGACAAAACCAAAAAGAAGTGTTAAAGCTTCCTTCATGTATGGGTACTCCTCTGAGTACCACCCACAGAAATGTTTACAAACTCCATATTTCCTTTGGTCTGTCTGTAATACGAGCTCACCAAACCATGCCATTAGCATTAAGCTGTATCTAAGAATTTGAATGTTCATTGAAGAAAATTTTTTTCCTCCATTGCAGAAAGGCTCTGAAATCTGTTTCTAGAAGAAACAGAAAGCAGTAGAAGGGCCAGTGGATAACAATGAAATTAATTTGTATATTGCACTAGCGATTTTTTTTTTTGCCCAGTTTGTTGCCATACTTGCCTAAAAAGCAAAGAGAGTTGTTTCTGAAGTCAGGTTGTTTACTTTGGATTTCCTTGTACAGTTGTAATCTCAAGCCATGAAAAAAATTAAATCCCTAGAAATCCTTCTTCACCTGATGAGCACAATTTCATTGCTTCCTGTTATTTTCTTAAAAAATAAAACAAAAAAGGGAAAAATGAACTGGGGACAAGTGCATAGCTCTGCTTTAAAAACCGCCTCAGTTCATGAGACATTCCATGTATTCCAGTTAAATTATTAGGAGAACACATGCTCAGTGCTGTTCAACTTCTAAAAGCTTAACAGAAAAGTAGCATCCTTTCCCAGCTTCAGCTCAGTCCTTGCTTTGCAGCCCTCGGATAAACTGGAAGGCTGCAAGTAACACAAAAGGGAAGCTCAGAGGAGTTGAAGGAATGACTGAGTTGTTTCTTTCTATAGGGAGCCTCCAAGGAGCTGCCCAAATAAGCTGGGAGAAGATTTATGTGTCTGACAGAAGACGTTTATAAGGAAAGCGAGGCAGGAAACAGCAAAGGATTGGGAAGAGTTGACTATAAATGCTTTATTCGAGTTTCTGGGCCAGGACCTGGAGGAATGGAAGAGATGGAGGTTTTTCCTTTAAGCTCCAGTGGAAAGTGTTTCTAATATTGGCAGAATCAAGAAAATGAGTGCCACACAGCCTAATATAGAGGTGATAAATTTCTGTCCTCTTAGCCCCCTACACACATTCTGAACACATATTCTGAGTGGGGAGGCAGTCTGACCAGTGTGCTGTCAGACACAAACACATCAGAGTGCTGGGGAAAACAGTAACTCATGGAGGAAAGGGGAAACTGCAGCAGCATTCCCCATTCTTAACCCTATTCATAAGCATGACTATTACAGGTTACAAACAGATAATCATCCCATGGGCTACAGCTTAAGTCTGCCATTTACAATTTTTTTTAATTCACATTTTTAAATGATGCAATTCACTAACTTCATGAGAGAACAGCTGCTGTGATACTAGCTGGTCTTATCTCACCTGTTTACCCTCAAACCCTGAAATTTTAAGTGCTGAGTAAAGTGAAGACTAACATTTAACCAGATTTGCAGAATCCACAGAATATACATGCACCCATCTGAACAGTCTCCGAATGAAAGAAATTAATCACAATACATTCTTTGAAAAAACCCAACAGCTACAGTGTTTCCCTTTTTAAAATTTATTTTTATTTTTTAGAGTTTTGTTGATCTTTGCAAGTTTTATTATGCCTGACACCTACTTTCTATGGGTGGATGTGGCTCTCTGTGAAGTGAAAGGCAGTGACAGCTGCTGGAGGCTTTCAGACAGATAGAGTTTTCAATGCGGGGTCCATGCACATTTAAAATGTATTCATGTAGTGAGATGGGCTATTCTGTACTAGGAGATAGATCCCAGGCTTTTATCATACACATTTCTGGGTATCTTGTGGTGTTTGCTTTTCTAGTAGTGCAAGAAACTTGTTTGTAGAAGAATTTATAAAGGTCTCAATTATGTGTGACGGTGTTATAAAACACAAGGAAGTAAAATGTGTGTTGCAAATCCAGGCATGTCCACTGATGCAGCCCTTTCTTTAACTCTGTTCATGAATCAACATAGCATAAAAACTGCTTCACGACAGAAGATTATCTTGTCTGGAATGCGGTGGTATAAATTTGATATGCAGAGGAGCTGTGCTGTCCTGGTTTTTTGCCTGTAAGACACCACCAGCAGCTCTGAACAGACTACAGAGAAGGCAAAATGGAAGAAAAAATACATTTTTCAAACAAAAAAACTGAGTGTAAAGACCATAATCTCTTTCTTTATAGATTGTTTTCTGATTTTGTGTGGGAGTTCTTTGAGGCAAGAGCTTGTGTGGTCAAACTTCACGGCAGGGCAGCTCCACATACTCACAGCCAGGCTGTGATATCTGCTTGCACCAGCTCGCGTTGCTGTATTGCCTTGGGTAGTTTTATACTGTCCTATTTTCAAAAAGGCAAGAATTTAATAATTTCTGATAGAAATAAGGAGTTGGAAATTATGTCTAGACAAAGCTTCTAGTGAGACCACAGGAGATAAAGATTTAAGCAGTTACTTCCTTAGTAACTTCAGATAGAATGGGTACATTTTAGCGAAAATATATATTTCTGCACTTAGCAGCAAAAAAAGCTAAGGTGAAATATGGAGTTGAAAGAATTGCATTCAGAAAAAAACTTGTTCAATCAGTCCCATGCAAAAACTCACTAAGAAGTAGACTGTCAACAGAGTTAGAAAACAATGGTATTTGGATCATTTGACTTGCACATCATTCAACTTGCACAACATTTCAACTGTGTAGATGCATTAAGGGCTCCAAATGACATTCTTCTGAACAAGCACATTCTCCTTGTCCATACAAGCAAATTTTTCTACTACACTGCCAAATTTCCCCAGCTATTAGGTTAAAATATCCCCCTTTGGATTATATTTCTAGTTGCATTGCATCAGAGCAGTCAGGAAAAATAATATAATGATCATGTAGAAGCAAGGTGTTTGTTGCTATTAAAAATTTTTGAGTGTGTCATCCTTAGCAATGTGTTGCATGTCCTTAAAATCCTGTTACAGCACATAGGTTGGGCTATGAGATCACTCTGTGAATCTAGGGAAGAGACAGTGCTTTCGTGCCTTTCTCCTTGTTCTGTTTAGTGCTGTGTGTTTGCAATGCACAAGCCACAAATACACAGCATTTTTAACAGGCTGTTCTTTGGCATTTCTTCTTAACTGACAGTCCTAGATGAGGCAGTACAGAACAAATTCTGGGAAGGGAATGAGGGAAAATTGAAATCAGCATCACAAAGAAAATAAACTGAACAAGTGGAAGCAACAATGTGCATAGACATACACAGAAAACAGACACACACACACATGGTGATTAAATTCACTCTGTGTCCTGCATAAGACCTTCATTCATTGTTATAATGAAGCCACGAACTTTCCTCCCTCAAACAAATCTAAAATTGTCTTTTGAAGCTGCCTTCTTTCTAGAGAGGGTATTTTGTCTGCTCAGCTTCTTCCCTTTCCTGTCTGGGATAATAGGACCCACTATCAAGAAAATGCAAGAGAAAGTTTTGTGCCTTTGTGCTCAATTTGGGCAGAAGGCTGAGACCGGCTGTGCACGCCAGAGTGTTCCTCTCCCAGCATAACTATTTTGACAAAAACACTGTTGGGAAGACAAACACGGTGACAGATGATGGGATTCTTGAGTTCACGGTCAAGCCTAACAGCTGCCATGATTACCAGGATGAGGCACAAACAGCCACATTCATCTGTGGTGCAAATCCATTGATGTCAGCAGATGAAACTGGCTCTGAGAAATGTGGCTGCTCTGCTGTAGGTTTGTTTCTGAGGAAAGGGAGGGTAAACAGTAGAAAAAAGGCAAAGCATTAAGTAAATATGCAAATTGCAATCTAATATGCAAAGTCTCTCGTTTGTTGCTCCAAACACTCCAATAAATAAAGAAAGCTCTCCATTTGGCAACGTATTTGCACATAACACTGTGTACTTTCTACATAAAACCTTCCAAGTCAACCAGCTAATTATTATTATTATTTCCTCTTCTGCTGTTAGAAAAGCACCTTCCACAAAAACAAGAGCCTTGTTTTGTTGATCTCTCTTTGAGGATTTATACATCGGATTAATTAGCAGTTGGAACAGGACTCACTCCCTCTCACAGCTTCCGTTCTCCCATTAACAGTCTGTGGCTTGGTGCTAAATCTCAGAAGACAGTCCTGCTATTTACTGTTCTGTTTAGTGTGAGATTGCTAATTCTTATCTATTTAAACACAACTGATGATGTCAGGACAGTCAACAAGCAAAGGCAGTTTGTAATGACTAGTTGTAATGTCACTGCTGATCCTAACACTTTTGTAAACTAATCATTTCTTTTTATTTCATTCCTAAGTATTAAAGCACTATAAAAGAATACTTAGTATGAGAGTTGGGGGAGCATAACATCTTTTTTATTTCTATTCCTAATTTTGTTAACTACAGTCTTAATTTTGAAATAATTTGCTGAAGGTCTTCTTTGCACATTGTTGTCCCTCTGTGTGTGCTTACTTCCTCGAAAATGATTCTGCATTACAGAGGGGCAATTTTAACATTCCTAAGTGGTCACACCGGTCTTGCCCCCAGTTCACACCCAACTCAGACTGAAATATGTTAGTGACTTGGCTAAACCATACTGCACTTTGCCTTCAAGGCATCTGTGTGAGGATAAGCCAGCACCCAGATGAAACTGCCTTAACTGCAGCAGGATCGGACTAAAACTACTCAGACCTGAAAGTGTGCATAAAGCTGAGCAGGAGATGTCACATCCTGCCTCCATTCCTGAAGCATTGGTGTCTGACAGTGTCAAACAGCTCAGCTGCCTGACAGGCTGCCAGAGGAGCTGTAAGCAGCAGCTCAGCAAGAGCTGGTGCACCCACTGCACCCTGCAGCAGGGTTCTCCAGGCAGCTCCACAAACTGCGGTAAGCTTTCCTCAGCAGCAGGGCAGAGCATGTCTGCAGAGCAGCACACTTGTGTTCTGGGCCAGCTGGCTCCTGGGGACGACCCCCTGGGACCTGTGCCTCAGGTGACACAGCTGGCTTGTACCCAGCCTGCTCACAGGGCTCATGGACAAGCACTGGTCTGCCTCCTGCACAGCTCTAAGGAATCCCATTCTTAAAGCTTTAAACACTGCAGAGGTTGCAGTCAGATGCTGTGTGAGTCACTTTCTTCCTTTTCCCTTGTTTCCCCCATCAGAAATGATAATATTCTCCTCTGGCAAAACTACAGAGGGAGGATTCAGAAGACAATATCCCTTTCCAAAAGCCAGCCACAATAAGAAACTTAGACATCCCAGGTGCATTGAACTGAATGTTAGGGGATTTCCAGACAATTGCACTTCCAGCTTCAACTCCATCCAAGGAGAACGTTTAAAACAGATAAAGAGTAGGATTCATATTTGATTTTGCTTATACCAACAAAACTAAGATCCAAACCCAGTTCATTACAGTTAATTGCAGAAGTTGCATTGACTTCAAATTGGATGCCAAATTGAATGCCTAATGAAAGACTTAATAATCTGCATTTTAAACATGGCACTGGGTACCTGTCCTGTGCAGAGATGCAGAAATTTTAATCTCAGAAGATATATTTGTACTTGGCTACACATCACCTTTAATTAAATTTCACCCAAGAGGTTTTTTTCTTTACTTTTTTTCAATTTAACGACAAAAACAAAAGCCCTTTCAAGAACTAAAGATCTGACCTTTTTGAGGGCTGCTTACATTGTGTGAATTATGCTCTTCCACAGATTTTGATTAACTGTTGTGATAAACATTTATGAATAGCTCATAACAAATATGAGGTTATTAGTCTTAACTCACAACTTTAAACTGCTCCTATTTTCAGTAGTCTAGGACCTGTCTGCTAGCAAACAATTAGGAACCTATATAATGTTGAAAGTATTCCTGTACCCAGTTTGTCCAAGAGGGGAGATTATGGGCCAGGTTTTAAGAACCCTGTGGTTCCAATAAATTGTCAAAATGTATTGGTCTTTCAAAATCCAGTTTCCAGCAATAACTGATTATCAGGAATGAATGGTAAAATTTATACACATATACATCTAAGTGGGCTTTGTACATATGTTGAAGTCTGCTTTACTTTTTTTGTTTGCACCTGGAAGAGAGGACTAGAATGGCCCTATTCAGGTACATTTTTAGACTGAACTGATTAACCATATAACAGACCTTAACAGTTTAAAACCTTGTTGTACATCCACTTTTATCATTATCTCAGCCTTTCTACAGCCAGTCCAATTCCTGCAGCCTTCCATTAGAAGCTAAAGAGTTTTCCTGATTTTTCTTTCTTTCCCATTCTGTGATTCTGTGATGCATTCAGTATCCTACTTATTTGGTCTGCTATTTTCCATTTTGTCTTCTCTTTTAGAAACTATTCCAACCTTGTCACCGCAACAGTAGTAACTTTCTAATAGTCAAATAGGTGAATAGCTAAACTGTTTATGGAGATTCCTTTAATTTACTAGCAGGTTTGATTTTTTGCAATCCTTCTGAGTTTGTCTGAAAAGAAAAATAATACAAACATGAATAATCAAATAAATAATGAACTATTTCTGAAATGCAGGTGGGAGTTTTTAAGGAAATTTCAGAAGAATTTAATAAGAAAGAAACCAGATTTGCAAAATGGGTCATTAAAGCTATATCTACATCCTATGGCAGGAAAAAATATGTTTGGCTAAAATACATCATGCATCTTTATCTGCTCCTGATCTGCACTACATCAGGTGCAATCTCCTATGCAGTCTGCTTCCAGACTCTGCCCTTTATTATTTCTTTTTAATTTCCTACTTAAAATAAAGCAATGATGATTTTCCAATAAAAATCACCTTATCTGCAGGTCAGATTTAGCATATGCATTCCATTATTATCACGCCCTAATAAACTGCACTCACTGCGGTTGAGGAATAACCTGCTTTACAGTGGTTCAAGATCATTAATGATTGTGGTTTTTCATGGATACCTGTGAAAGCTCTCTGTCATGTAGATATTTTGATACAGAGAAAGCTGCAAGTAGGTTTAAGGCTCCCTGAGAAATAGAGACACCATGAAAATTCACAGAGATCTGGTAGTAATATTTGACAACCAATCTGAAATACAGCAAGAGAACCCAAAAGCATCCCTTTCCAAATGAAGTTCTCAGAGCAACTTTCGCATTGTGCTGCGCTGTAAATCTTTGACGTCCCAGTATTAAATTTCTGCAGTGGGATTAAACGCACACCAGCAGCAGTTTCCAAGCAACATCGAGACCCCCATCACGAGCACACACCATTCGACCTTGAGAGGACAGGCAGACAAGAACCTGGTTTCCTACTGGGCCATTTTGTGACATTTATCTCACAGATGCTGATGGCCTCTTCAACTCTCAGGTGCATCAGGTAGCACAGCTACCTTCCATACACACAGCTTAGCTAGAAGGGAGTACAACAGGTGGAAATAGTAGCCCTTTTTACTACTCCTTTGTCATACCCAGTCCAGTCACGCACACCAGAATTTTTTATCATAACATGTACAACTCTTTTACAGGGCAAAAATAAACTCTGCAGTTCTGTACGGTATGCACTGAATTTCCCTCCCAACTGCTCTGCCTTGTGCCAAATTGAATTCAACTCACAAGGATACGAACATCTTTCCCTCAAGAAAAATTGTCTTTCGCACTGAAGTTTCAAAGCACATTATTTCTTTGTACGCTGTAATCTCTCTGCATTACTGAGAGCAAATCACTTCCTGACATGTCTTAAAAGAGTTATTTCCTCATCCATAATGCTTACCAACGGTATTGAAATCTCGATACACTATTTTCATGGCTTAAAGATACCTTACCAGCTAACTGCGCAAGAGGCTGTCCCTCACAGGGAGATTAACTTGCTTTGCCAGGAATCAAAGTTAATGTCATCAGGCAGCATTAAGTGGATGATCAACTGTTGGTAGCTGTGATGCTGGGATTTCCTCAGCCACAGCCCATCACAACCCACTAGTGACCATTTGATTCACAAAGCCCAGCTAGTTCAACTGGAAGTGTAGTTTGGATTTTGTGGGACAAATCAGATGGCAACAGAACAATTAACCTGAAATTCATTTATTGGTATATATGTGATTTAAAAAAAATAAGCACTCATTTTGATACAGAGAAAATGACAGAGACCCTCAGAAGACAGAGACTGTGTAGAGAAACCACAGAACAATCTAATTTCAATTCCGGTATCATCACTTGTATCATGACTCTTCAAATCCACATTGCTAAAGATATTCATCAAGGTGCATTTACTACAGTAGTGTTAAATCCCTTACAATTATGTTGCCTTTGCATCGCTTGTAGGGACCACAAATTTTTACTTTGCTGAATAATTACTCCAGGAACCATACACTACATTTAATGAGATGCAGTCTGCTCTAGCCACCAACATCTGACAGATCATACCAAGGTGTATTCCTTCTTGCTATGACTTACACTGGTCTATAGCTTTCCACGTTGAAGACTCTCTGTTTTTAAGGCTCTCCTGCCATAACAAAAAGTATTTAGAATTTTTGAAGAATGCCTTAAGGATTAGTAAAGTAAAAGCAGTTTATGAGAAAAGTCCTGTTCTGAAATCCTTGATTCAAAAATATTATTTAAAAAATTGTCTCATTTTGACTTGTGAGCATTCAGTTGTGTAAACTAATATGTGTTTATTAAATTCACACACATTTTCTAATTATCTGTTTGTGGTCATTTAAAGATTTAGGTTTTTGTTCACAATCAAGCTGAGGACATTTTCTTCAGGATATCATTTACTCCCATAAAGTGGAGAAACTTTTTTCATTCTTGTTTAGATAGCAAAAAAGCCAACAGATACTATCAGGAATCTCTGGAGCAGTTTTCTGGTGTTATCTACTATCAATTCCCAGTACAGGCTGAGAAAGCTGTAGCTTCTGTCACTACCATTAGCACCAGCCATCAAGGTGTGTGTGCTTGTGTTGCATTACAATGGTGAAAATACACCTTTTTCCCTAAGTTCCTCTGCCCTCCCTCCCAAAGTCCATAAGGGCTCTACCCATGTTTGCATTTCCTACAAGGTTCCTACACTGCATTATAGAATTTCTCCATCAAACCTCGGTTCAGCTATTATATGGACATAATTAATGAAACATTTTAACCAACAGAAAGCTCGTTCATGAATTTGTCTTGATAAGCTTCATCTCAGGGTTCTGAGACAACTGAAATGAGAGGTGAAGGGGTGTCTTGGGAGATGGAAGTGTCATTTACTACAACTATCTGCAACACATAGGTTTTTAAATCTCAAGATATCGCAATGGAAGGAGCATGAGAAGGAGCAATGCGGTCAAAATTAAATTTTTCTTATGAATAGGAAAGTACATTAATGTGCATTTGTCCCCAGTATTTAATCTGCTTTAATTGTTTTAGTGAACTAAAAAGGCCTGTGTTTCTAATTACATGGAGATAACTGCTGTTCACGCTACAGGGACCCTTTGTTTAAAAGCAATACTTGCCATGCTTTGAAGGATGTTGAAGAAATAATTCAGAAAGAACAAAATCACAAGCTTTGGTTCAGTCAAAGCAGTGAGTAACTTTAAAAATAATGCAGCTGACTTTTTTTGTTTGGTTTAAAATAGGTTTAAAATTTTAGATTTATTTTAATATGTCTGACAAAAATTGTCCTATCTTTAACTCACATCTACATTTATTTTAGCATGTGAAATGCATTGATAACTTAAAAATTATACAATAATTATGAAAGAATCAAAGTAGGGGTCTATGCATCATGAAGTGGTCTAAAATATGTGCCTTTTAATAGCAGCTTCTAACAGGACATGTTGTCCATGGTAATAATACTAAATTATATATATAGGTGGATGCAAATACAGTGAATAGTTACTATTTCTCTTTGAAGAAAAAAATCACATCAGCTTGAACTTCATGGTTTTTGTTTCCTTTTTCTGTTCAGTTAATAGTGTCAAGCAGCCGTATGTAGTTAACAGCAATAATGCAAATATTTTCTCTGCTTCAAATGAATATAGTCAGATACAGTTATCAAAGACATTAATATGTATTTAATGAGTTCACAGAAATATCCCCTGGTTTTCCAAGAGATGTGAGAACTGTCATAGTACAAACTTTCTCCAAATTATGATCTCCCCAGAACAAACGAGACATCCCCTGATTCAGTGAAAATTCCAGTGTCTAAGGCATTAATGTGAGAACGCTCACAAAACATAATCCCCTCAGTACCTGCGCATTACTGAGACTACAGAGATAAAGTCAGTTTTATGATTTTGAAAAATAACTGGCAGCGCTGAAGAATGAACCAACCAATTATGCCCTGAAGCAACCAGTGTGACTTTGAATAGAAATAAGGCATTGTAACGTTATTTAATACAATATTTCAAAGAGAGTGTGACGATTCACTCATCTTCTACATGTAGGCAGTGTTTTCTTCGTACAGTGCAGGATATTGTGCTTAAATAATTGTTGACATTTTATGCACATGGTGCATATATTCTGGAATATAATAATGATTAAAGGAGTTTCCTGGGCCACTGGAGACATTATGTGTCATTGATAGAATGCCAGAAAAGAGAAAGCACCAACAAACTAAACTCACAGAAAGTGTTCTATAGCTAGTAACAACTGTCCCCCTGTCACCTCGAGATGAGAGGAAGGTTAGAGCACAAAAAAATCCTGTCTACATTCTAGCTGAGGGACTCTTAGGAAGTGTATTTTTTATACTCTGGCCCCTTCTGCCAACCTTGATTAGTGATCTCCAAGGATACAATGACAGCTCTGCAGATTTGCTGTCCATAGGTTATGTTGCCAGAAACATTCTCAGTCATGAATATGTTGTTTTGCCAAAACAACCATGTTAATTTTCAATAAGATTTTCCTAGTTTTTGTAATAGAGCTCATATGTGGATATCATCTACTTCAGTGACACCCTGAACTTCTGTATTTAGGAAGGAACAGTCTATTGGTAGACAGGACTGTGGAACACACTGCTTATATGTCCTTTTTCCTGAAGAATATCAATTCAGCCAAATGGATTTACACATTTTTAAGGTCAGAAGGGAACATTAGGATAAACTAATCTGAAATTCTGTGTTAAAAAAAACCACTTCTGTATGTAGCACATATAAAAATGGGCTGATAATGCTAGAAATATTCACCACCCATCTAGAATTTTCTCTGTCTACTATCAAGTTACATGGCATCAGCTCTGTGAGACAGAGAAATATTTGTATTTTGTTGAAGGGAAATAGACACATGGATACATAAATACGTATGGACCTTGGACATGCCACAGCACATAGATTTATGCTGTCACCTAACCAGAATTAAGCAATACCTAGTTGCCATACTATTTCAATGCTCACTCTACAGAATCTGATTGCCAGTCAAAGCAACGGATATGGATATCAATGTGGATATGTACCCACCATCTCTTTGAAAGATGATGGTATATCTGAGCATCTGACACAACTGCTGTGTCAGATATTTCTTTAAATTCCAGCACTGAAGAATAGCATGGACTTTTTAACCCAGTTTCCCACTACTGTTCCCAAACTGAAGCAAGTGGGTCATCTTTATGCAGAGCACAGTACCATTGCATAACCTGGTCTCAGAGTTCCTCCAGCTCCCCAGTTCCCAGAGCTCGGAAATTTCCCTCTAGAAAGGAAAGCCACCACTTCCTACTAAGCAGATTAGAAAATTAGTTTACTTTAAAATGCTGGTATTATCCCTGCTTCTGAAAGTAGAAAGCAACCTTAGAGTGAGAAATGCCCAGTACAATTTTCCAAATACAGCACCTTGCAAACCACAGTGGGGAGTCAGGGAAATTAAAAGAGCCACAAGAATGCCCTTGCTGAGGGCTACATCTCCCTCTTTCTATTCAGAAAGAGCTGTTCCAAAACCAGGCAGAATAACTGGGATTCAGAGAAGTCTTTCATGACACTTTTACCTTGTTAGTTAAATAGATCTATGAATTCACACTGGTATCACTACCCTTGGGCTGCGGCAGCCCTGGGATTTCTAGGAAAGGTAGTAAAGCCCAAAGATGCAGTGTATAATTTTTACCTAAACTTTTTAGCACCGGAGGGAAGGGCACATCTTCTGCAATGAATTTTCTTTACTTTTTTTTTTTTTTTATGTGGGAGGCCAGAAGGGAGTGTGATAAGGGATCTAGTTGCAGGGCTTGGCAGTGAAGCAGAAATAAAGACAGCAGTTTTGGTGGTAATTCTAGTTCACTTAGCCAGATAATGTTTCCATGATTCTTTACAACTGCTTCCCTTTTCACGCCATTGAGTTTCTCTAGTCTCTGATGTCTACTTTTCTTTCAAAGTAAAGATGTAACAAGTACCTTCTATATTTCCCATAAGCAATGGAGACAGGGCTACAGAACTAGCTATTTCCCCACTAAATGGAGAAGGACAAAGATTCATGTCCAGGTTTCCCTGTGCGTTAACTGGAGAAGGCAGATTCAGTCTGCAGTGGTTTCTGTATTAATATGCCCCAAAGTTACCTTTTTAGACTTCTCCAGTTTAGCCTTTCTCATACCTTCCTCTCATTTCAGTGGCTGAAAGTAAGACTTGTTTTTGAAAAGGATTTTCTATTCTATTCTACTTCTTCATTCAATCTGCATAGCCCTAGTAAGATTAGAAATTTAACTTAATCCTCCATTAGTCCTAAACTCAGTGCACCACAGGTTTCTTGAGTTGGGATGGATGCATTTCTCATCACTTAATTGATGGCTCAGTAACTGCATTTTTTGTCTTCTGCATCAAGGATTTCTCCTCCATCTCTCATTTTTGTTTTTCATGAGCCCTAAAGTTACCATTCATTAAAAAATAAAAAATATAGAATCAAAGAATCACAGAATCATTTAGGTTGGAAAAGACCTCTGAGATCACTGAGTCCAGCCTTTGATCACCACTTTGTCAACTAGACCATGACACCACGTGCCAAGTCCAGTTCCTTCTTGAACACTGCCAAGGATGCTGACTTCACCACCTGCCTGGGCAATCCATTCCAATGTCTAACAGCCCTTTCTATGAAGAAGTAGTTCCTGATGTCCAGCCTGAACTTTCTCTGGCACAGCTTGAGGCTATGTCCTCTCTTCCTAAGGGGAATTAAGTATCTCAGACTTCTCCTCATCCTTGGTGACTATGTTCCACTCCGTGTCCAATTAAGATGGAGATTTTCCTTGGCCTTCCTTTTGTTGATAACATATTTATAAAAGCACTTATCTTTCACAGCAGTGGCCAGATTGAGTTCAACTTCCACCTTTCCAATTTTCTTTCTACATGACCTAAGGACATCCTTATACTCTTCTTGAGTTGCCTGACCCTTCTTCCAAATGTCACAAACCCTCTTTTTCTCCCACTGAGTTCCTGTGAGAGGTCCCTGTTCAGCCAGGCTGGTCTTCTTCCCCAATAGCTCCTGTTTCAGCACATACAGCTGGCTGGCCCCTGCACCTTAAAATCCTAACTTTTTAACAGCCCTATCTTAAAGTATATGCTTTTAAAATTTACAGACAATTTCATTCTCATTCTTAACACTTTCAGTCAAGAAAATCGGTGGTCATCTGTGTGAGAGAATCAATGTTATGTTATATTATTAATCAATGTGTACTAAATAACTGAGAACTCAGCTTCCAGGTAAAATGAGACTGCATGAGCTGGCTGCTAAGTGATTTTCTTTTGCAATGTTAAGGTAAATATACTCTTTCCTAGGCCTGGAAAAAGAGCTAAAAGTTGAGTGTGTTTTTAAGACAGACTACTAAACAAGGCTAATTTTGAAAGATAGGATGTACCAGAAGGTGAAATGAATACTAGCATTACCAAATTGGGGCTCAGTTTACAGATACAACAGTTTCCAGTGGCTTCCAATGCCATTCCAGCATAAAATTGATCCTGCCTTTTTCCTTTAACTTTCACAAGTTCAGCTGTTGTATAACCTCTACAGTGGAAGTTCCCCAAGACAGTGTGTCTGTTTAAAAAGTTCTCATCCAGAGTTTTTCAAACTATTCTATCATTGAATTAAGTATATACATACATTAAATACACTGAAATAACAAAAAATTACATCACTGTGCATTGAAGTATTAGTAAAAAGCACTGTAAGTTTTTCCTTTCAAAATGAAAAATATGGCATTATAGTATCCTTACTTCACAAGAAAATCATTTCATATATAAATGGATGCAATCAAGAAATGTTCAGGCATTCGCATTGCTTCATTGGCTCAACATGCCTAAGTACATTATAATTTAGGTCTTAAGGTTTAATTAGCAGAATATAGTTTGGGCAAATGAACAGCATGGAGGTGCCAAAACATGAAATCCTAAAAATAGGAACCCATAAATCTTCCCGCTGTGGTGCACATATGCAGCTGTACAGTATCTGATGGATTGAAAACTCTGCCTGAGAACAGCATTAAGATTCGCAGCAGCAGAGGAACTCGACTGAACAAATTTCATAGGGCAGCAGGAATTTATCATGTTTGTTCTGTCAATGTAACTCACATCTCACTCACTAAACCCCATAAAGGAGCACAGGAAGCATAGAGAAAAAGGCAGAGGAGAGGAAATGGAGTGATATCAAACAGGGATTTTTTAAAGAGATTTATACATAAGCTACTTTGAGACTACATTGCTGCTCGAGAAAGAAAGAAAATGTAAAATAAAAGAACCATTAACTAGTATATTGTTTTTATTTTGCACTATGTTTCATGACACAGTGCTTTTCTGAGGTGCTCTGTCAAAATACCAATTCCCAAACCTTTTCAAAGGAGTGCATACAGTATTTCCACTTGAAGAGAAGTAGATCATAAACCCATAAGGTGTGCTCCTACAGCAATCACTTTGACAGTTCTTAGGACAGTAGCCAACAGAAAGGTTTTCTTCAGAAAAAGAATATAAAATGAGTCTATCCAATCTTTCCCGTTCTTGTTTGGCCTTTATTTGAATCATGGAGCCTAAAAACCAGTCTTCTTTTCTGGATAGGATAGATTTCCTCTGTGTGATTGGCAAGCACAGGTATGAAAAATCATACCTTGATTGGCTTCAAGATTGTGATATAAACCCAGGCTCAGAGGAGTCCAAGAGAGAGGATTTTCTGCCACCACACCCATCTGAAGATGGAAAGTAAGCATCTCTGGTCAGCCTCCTTTACCAAGGTGACAATATCCTTTCAACCATGAATTCTACCAGCTAGGTTTCATCACTGGGGGTAAAACTTGTTTTGGAGGTGTAAAGGTGAGAGAGAACTGCTGGTACTGAACTCCAAAGGATGTCTGAGGACCTGTGCAGGATATGCCATGCAGCAAATGAATGCTGATTAATTATAATCAAAGATTATGAGTAACAAATAAGACTTAATAAAAAACTCCAGATCAGTATAGCACTGTGGATTGACTCTTTGGAGCACAAACACTGTCCTAGGAAATATTCAAATCACGTCTGTGTAGACAGAGGTCCCCGAAGGTGGTTGTTCATTGAAATAGCAGTGCTGTGAACTTTGCAGTCAGTGTTACCCAGACTGTTAGCAGCACACAGTTCACCGTACAGAGATGTGACAGATGGTGACTCTGGTTCCTATAAGACAGCAGGAGCAGAGCTGATATCCCAGTACCAAGCCAACTAGCTCAGCATCAACACAGGGCCTGACAAAACATTTCTTCACAAATGAGCTAACCAGATACAGAAGGAGGGCCAGCCTTTGCAGAGAGACTTAAGGCACAGCCTATCCCTCTCAGGGCAGAGAAGCTCAGGTATCAAAGTCTGTATAACCTGCAGACATAGAAGCAGGAAGAGCTGCTCCTAAGCTGCTACAGAGCAATCAAGCCAATAAGAGAGGTGCTAAAGACCAAACAATTTTCTCTACATGGTGCTGTCACATACAAATCTCTAGTAGCAGCTCTGCACCATGCTCCATTTTACACTGTACTGGTGTCCTAAAAAGCTGCTCCTATGTTAAGTGGATGATTCTTAGCCATAGCTGTGCAGTGGCTAAACTCCGAGGGCCCATCCTATGTTCTTAAGATCCTTGTACATAAATAGATATGCCAAATTTTCATGTGGGTTTTTTTGATGTGCCTTTCTTGTTTTCCTAAATAAAACATGAGAGTGATCCCATAACCTCAAGAACTTGAACTGTACAAGGGGAATGACATCTCCAAAAGTGACCAAAGAATGTGGATTTAAAATTCTAGGAGCTGCAAAGCAGGAATAATGTACCAGAAAGGGGCTCAAACTTTAATTTTCTTGAGAGAAAGTCCTTTTGTGTAATCTGATTCAAGTCTTTGTGCCTCTTATTGACATCTGACAAAAGATTCCTGAGCTAAATAAATGAGCTCTCAAAACGATTTTAAGAGAGATTAGGTGTTTCTTGGCCCTTTTCTTAAGAAAACATGGCTTTTGACTAATGTCTTAGAACTATCTCACAGCGATCACCATGGAGGAAAGACAGTGAAGGATTGTGTGGAGTAAGCACATGCCTTCAGCTGGGTTTAATAACAGATCAGGTCTTTCTGCTGTATACAAAATGAAAAGTAAACTCAGTGCATGCTCTGTCCACCTGTGGAGCTGTTTCTTGATTCTAGAGACTGGAATAAGTATTTCTTCTAAACTTTTTAATTAAGATAAAGGTTGGTGGGATTTCTGTTTGATTGCTTGGGTTTTCCCCAGATAGGCTATTTTGGGTGTAGGCTGTTCATACCTGTACAGGAAAAAAACACACAGTCTCAAAATAGACCTGAAAACTTTTCTTTTTTTCTGACATCAGTTCAAGTACAGGCTAACTGGAATGTAAGAATCATCTAGAAAATAGCCTCCTCATGTGTTCATGTATGAGACAGAGCTCAGATCAAAAATACTACCTCACATTGTCAGAGAATGCAGATTGAGAGCAATGGTTTAGTGACTGAATACTCTCACCTGTGTTGTGATGTTTCATTCCTTCATTCAAACTTCCCTAGTTGAGCCCGCATATTTAAAAGCAGGATGAAAGGTTTAATTTTTGTCAAATTATTTCTTTAGAATATTTTTTAATATTCCTAGGCATAACTGTCTTGTGGCAACATGCTCAACAGATATACAACATTTAATTTTTACCTTTAAAGTGAGCAGAATTCACTAAATAGAGTACAGGTATTTTCTGCATTTTAAGCAAACAAGAAGGATTGCCAGTCATTAACATAAAAATATGACATTTGCAGCTTGCTATCTCTACTACTATATTCTTCCTAAAGGACATTCCTAAATGGGGAAAACAACTGGCATAGCTATAAAATAATAATCCACACCGTCAAGTGTAAGTCATGCAAGCTTGGAGCTGTAGGGTTCATTATATGTTAATTCACTGTGGGTGGAGTTTGGACTCCCATTTCTTTCTGTTGCCACATCACAACAACCTCAGAGGTGCTCAGAAACACACTGAGAGTAATTCACATGAAACATAAAGTAGAGCCAGGTTAGACCAATTTCTGGCACTAATTTCAACCAGATTCTCTTTTTTGTTCTCTCTAAACAAACTCTTCTCCTCTTCCCCATTTCTACTCTCCATTTTCTTTGTTCCTGAACACAAATGAAAAGAGCAAAGCAAAACCAAAGAAAATTTGTGAGTGCACTGCCTCTAACTCTGCTGTAACACACCGCCTGACCAGCAGCTGCTGCCTGGCACTGTGGCAATGCTCTGTGGCTTTAACAGTTTGAAGAAAAGTAGGTTAGCACCCTTGCTATTATTAATACCTCATCAAAAAGGACACGAGAGCAATCAGAGAGAAGAAATGAGAGCAGGTGGGAGGGGAGATGTGGAATGAGAAAAAAGGTGTCAGGGAACCATTTGTTCATTCTCTGATGACGAGCCAGTTGTTTTCCTAACCTCCAAGAATGAATAAGCCCTGACAACGAATCCTGTAATACTAATGACTAATTGCATATTATTTGACTGCAATTCCTCTGTGATAATTCAAGATGGACAGTATACTACGTCATGATAAATGCTGTTAGGGACATAATCCTCCCCATTCTGCCAATTTGGTTTGCATTATGTCTAGGGAAAGATGTTTGCTGGAGAGAGAAGGGAAAGCACATCAGTTCTTCTTCAAAATGCCATATCTTTTCTCCCTTTCTGTGAGCCTCACATTCAAGTTAGTTGTACTCATAGCGAACTAGTCAAAGGCGAGGCCTGAACTCTCAAAATCTGATGGGATGAGAAAAAAAGCTGCTAGGCTGATAAACCCGTAAGGCATATAGTGAGCAAGACTAAAAGTCACTACGATTTAACAGATCATTGACTTACACAGCATAGATACTAACAGTCCTGGAAAATGCAAAGCAGAAATCATTTGCATATTATCACACCTTTATCAAAAGGAACTGTTTGGCTTTTCCCAAGTAGATTGAGGACTAATCCTTCCTAGCTCTAAATAAAAGAAAGTTTTCCAAAATGAGATGGCATAATACAAAGTCCAAAACAAAAACTTAAGGAAAAACAAAATTACCCACTGCCTTCTGCTCAGCATCAGTTTGAGACTCCTGTGACAACTCTGTGTTAGGTGGCTTCAGCAATTTCTGTCCCATGGTCCAGCTGTTTGCAGGACTATGTGAGAAGTAATAGTGGTGAAGTACTCTAGCTAAAACAGAAGGAGATTTCTGTCTCTAGATCCCTTGTTGCCATGGTTCCCTGTAATGCCCAGCAAACAGCAGGACAAGCACAACAACAGGCATGGCATAGGGGCAGGGAAGCAGCTCTTGACAAAAAAATGCCCAAGCCAGCCGTGTTTCCCTGGCAAACGTCCATGAAAGCACAGCATCAGGGCATAATCACTGATGTGGCAGAGATCCAGCCCAGCAGAGGAAAAGTGAGTGAGCCTGCCAGGCTGGCTGGCTGCATTGGTTTGCTGTGCAGACAGATAACTGTCAGGGCAAAGACAGGAGAGGTGCTGAGATCTACAGATGGCATCTGGGGACTAGGGACAGGGCAGGGCAAGCAAGAAGTTGTCTTGATGGATCCACAGAGGGGAGAGCAGGACTAAGCTATTCAAAAGAAGCAAACTGTGGGATGGGGGCAGCTGCCCAGTCAACTGCTGTCGCGGACCGATCCCAGCCACCTCGGAAGGCGCCTTGTCCTGGCCGGGGGCCACAACCTTCCCACCACCGGGCTGAACTGGGTGGATTGGTCTCCTAGTGCGAGAGGATTGCTGGAGAACACCGAGGTTCTGACAAACCCACTGGTGTCAAAGGCGCTGGAGAGAAGTAAGGCACAGGAGGGGCTCCTCGGGGAGAACAGGTCTGGTTTATTCACCCCAGTGTGGGGTCAGGAGCAGGAACATGGGATAAGTAAGGCGACAAGGAACGAAGGACGAAGAGCCAAGAACAAAGGGTACACGGGCTTATAAGGGGACTGAAAAGGGGAGGGAGTACATTCAAAATTTCCAATAGCATGGAACTACATACATGAAATCATAGGGGAAAGACCAATCGAGGGGTAATGGGGAGGAGAGAGTTAACTGGGAACCAAGTGGGGGTTTGACAGCAACGAACTTTCTGGAGGTGTACCAAACTTGAGGATTTAGGGAGGGGAAGGACAAAACCAACCAGGGAACAAAGATTAACATAATTCAAATATCTAGAGCAAGGCATGCTGGGGTGAACTAAAAGTGTCACCCTAAAGGCAAAGTCAGGGGGATGCGGTGGTGTCACTCCACTGGAGCTGGGAAGATGTTTCAGCTTGAGTTTCCTCAGGCAATCCAGCAGTGGCTTCAACCATCACCACAAACTGCACTTGGTAAGGGTGGTTTAGAGGTGTATTTCCCCCATTTCTCCTGATGAAACTGCCATAAGGAGGTTTGAAAGCCCTAGGGCTACATTTCATGCCCCGTGTAGGTGGGCTTTTGCAGCACTTGGAGATCTAACTGTCACATTGAGGCATTACAGCCATAATGCGTAAAAGCTGTGATTCCTGGGGTGTCTCCTAACCCAGTTTTCGGTGGTGTCTCCAGCAGCTGTCATTCAGGTGAAAGAACGGAGAAATGAAGTCCAAAAATGGGGAGGAGTTGTTTGCATGGAAGACACAGGTGTGGGTTCAGAGATTTCCTGCACTGGATTCACCACAGAAGAAAGCACGTAATGGAACTGCAACTTAAATCCATTTAGCACTTTGTCAGTCAATGGGGTTAAGTCGAATTAACCTCTGTGTGTGGAGTTCGACTAATGAAGGCTCCAAAATTCCTTACACTGGACCTCTGGTAAACTTAAACTGACAGGCTTTTTGTTTTATTGTTGGTTTTTTCGTTTCGTTGCAGGATTTTTGTGTACATGCTATCTCATAATCAATAGTTTTACTTTGCTGAAAAAAACAGAATAAACGCTATGTGCTTTAGGGAATAAAGTGGGTTTAGCAGAATTGTTGAGCAAATGTAAAAATTCCAACTACTCAGCTTGTGCCTATGAATCCACAGTAATAAACTTGTCCAACTCTATGCATTCTCAGCAAGCTGCAAGACTTAATCTTTAAATATGTACACACATATATATAAATGAGGCTGGTGAACCAGTTGCCCATTCATTTTGGGCTGGAAGAGGCTTATCTCCTCACAAAAGATACTCAACATGGTGCCAGTCTTCCTAGGACTTTGTGTACACAAAATACCATCTCATTGATGTTGGACATCATGGCAAAACCTGAAATTAATCACTTGCCTGAGTCCCTTCAGTCCCCGCTAGTTATCTCTATCAACAGCAGACACTAAAATTGGAAGCTCCACTGTCCAAGGCTGAAATTGATTTCCAGATAGTAAAACATCAATGCCAGCTTAAAACTGCTTCCCATAAAGCTTCTCTAGTGTGATGCTTCATTCTTTAAGGATGAAATAGGGTGTGAGTAAAAGGGTTCCTATCTTTGCATACTACATTTGTCAGATTCACTTTTTGGATACTTTTTATGCTAACTTTCTTCTTGTGACAGGATTTTTCCAAGCTTTTTTACATACAACTGCATTTATGTATAGACACAGGCATGCAGCTTCAGGTTTGGAAACCGCTAAGAGATAGACCATCACAAGATGCAGAAAGCAGCTTTCTGGGCCACCTAAAACATGGCTGATTTCAGCTGCAGGAACAAGAATTACATATATATAGCTTTTTTTTAATTTGGACCTACGTGTTATATTATTATTTATTTCAAAATCTCAGTACCCTGTCAGTCTTTTTTTATTCTTATACAGGAACTATTCTTCCCACGTGCTCTCTGACATTTTTTAGAGTTCATCTCCTAAATACAGTTTTAATGTTTTGGAGTTGCTACCCAGGGATTGTGAAGCCTTGAAAAAGTAGATGAACATCATTCACCTCTACAAAATCGGAAGACACTGAGCACAAAGTAGTAGAGACTTTCTCTGGGTAGCTGATGGATATATCTGTAGCCATTTGGATATACCTTGAAAGGAGTTGTCATTAGATTATCTCATCTTCCTCTATGGACTGAAGCTTGCACATGGACTTCACCTCCTTTAATGAACGGGAAAAATAGTAATGTTTACATTGCTGTAAGGGAGATTTATGTTACACCCCAGAAAGGAAGTTCTAATGGATTAGATTCTGTGGAGAACTTTTGGAGTCACTCTCACAGTAGGTCTTCAGAAAGAGGCTAAAGAGACATGCCAGGAATAACATAGGCACAGCTGATCCTGTAATTTGCACACTCTTTGCCCATCTTTTCCTGTAGCACTTGTCTTCTAAGGGCAGATAATTTTTCTGAGACAATAACCAGCTGTCATGTACGTTTACTGAAAATAATGCATTTGACCTTGTAAGTTGATGTTGCAGTCTTTAAGGGGGGAGGCATTGCTGGTTTTGGTTCCAGGGCTTGAGATGAATCCCACTGAAGGAAAAAAGAAAAGGCAACAGTCTCAAGTACTAATAAAACAATCAATTCACACCAAAATCAAGAAAGTTTTAAGAGTACCTGCAATCTCATAGAATCAGAAACAATGCCAGATGAGATAGATGTGCTAGAGCGTAAGAGACAAAGATTTGTTCAACAAGTTGTTATAGGATTTTTGATTAGGATGAGAATGCAGGCACTTCACTGGAATATTTTGGGGGTTTTATTTATTTAATAACTCAAAAATTCACTATGATAACAACATCCAAAAGAGACCTCCACTGAGCTCTGTGGGCAAAAGAGGGGCATGGATCAATAAGATAAACAGCTGTTAAAATGCCACTTTTTGTCAACAAAACACCTTCAGAAGCTACTCTGCCAGACCCACTATTGGTGGTTAAAAGAGATTCCGAGCCACTACCCTCTAGCCCTGTAACCTAGAGGCAACAATGCATTACTGCAACAACGCATTACTGCAACAACAGAGAGTGACACTGAAAGACATGAAGCTGGATGCCAGTAAATGCCTCAAAATAATTTATTATTAAAGCTTGACAGAAGAGGGAGAAATGCGAAGAATAATGCCAGAAATCAGATAAACAATTAGTAAATGTAGCTGTATTACATGGAGATTTCCTGTCATCTTCATTCAAGATGCTGCTTACAGTAACTGAAAGTGACAAAATCTGGCTTACTGTATCTTGGAAAATCCTTTTGATATTCTAATGTATTGACCTTTCTACAGTCAGACTGGAATAAATTTGAATACTGTGAAGCTGCACAGTTCCAGTAAGAGATTAACTGTAAATGCTTCCTCACCACTTTGATACAATAGTACATTACATAGCTACTAGTTAAGATTCAGGGAGATAACTCCAGTAGCCAGTTGTTGAACACAGCTGAAAGTGTTAAAACATGACCTCTTAAAAAAAAAAAACTGTCCTCAATCCATCTTACATTGTCCTGCTATTCCATTTCTATTTGCAAATTCAAATGATCACCGAAATAAATATTACTCCATGGAAGAAGGTAGAGACTTAGATAGCCTTAGCATCCTAAATGTTAAGGTCATCCTCACCATTATTAACATGATGTTTTCTTTTTCTTTCTATTTTTATCAAAATTTTCCCTAGAAAATGTTGAGGTGTCTCATGACTCTATGATGCTATCTCTTTTTTCCACTTCTCTCCTACAGCAGATAATCTGACTAGAAATAATAAAAGGTAATAAATACCTAATTAAATGACTGCTAGCCAAAGCTTAGAAATATTTTTGTCCATCATTAGGTGTAGAAAAATATCTCTTTTAAAAATTGCATTTTTGCAGCTTTAAAATTTTGGAGTTTATTATTTTTAAATTAAAAATGAATAAAAGCATTTCTCTACATCAAGTTCACAACTTGCATGGAGTAGATTGAGACATATTTTGGGTAACCTGTCTGAGTAACAGCAGAAGCTAGTTCAGGTCCAGACTACATTTCCTTTCTGTGCAATGAATACAGCCTTAATCCCACTGGTTTTGCCTTTGTTTGCAATACTAACAGAGGTGGAAACTGCTCAGAATATACCCCTCAGTTGATACACTAAGGTCAGTGCACAAATATCAAGGAAGGGAACATGTGGTAGACAAGTACACCAAGGTCTTGATAACATGCCCAAAAGATGACACAGAAAGAAAGCTGTTATCAAGAAAATCAAGCACTGGAATGTGATGCAAAGAGGCACTGAACAGTCTCCATCTTCAGAGATTTACAAGAGTCAGCTGGAAAGAGCCCTGGGAAACTTAGTCTGAACTCTGAGCTGTCTCTGCCTTGGGCAGGAGGAGATCCTTTTAGACCAGAGCTGTCTCATTTCTAGGATTCTGTGCTCACAACGTAAAAATTACAGCAAGGACAAAGGTTAGAAAACTGAGAGGTGGGGGAGCGGCTGAGAAGGGTTGAAAGAAAGAATCAGGGCTGCTTTCTCCTGCCCAATTCTGGTCACACTGCTTACAGAACCTTCTGGAAGACAAACTGCCACGATTAAACTGGATGCTGCACTGTTTTCCTGGAGGAACACACACCAGTGTGTATGGTCCACAGCTTCCTGCCAGGTGACAATATTCCAGAAAAAGATCAAGATATGGTCAGATTATCAAATCATAAATCTATGCTGATTTAGATTAGATGTTGTTTTGTGAGGGCACTAGTTAGGGGAACTAAGGGACAGTGGATCAAATTCATTAATTAAAAGAGTAAATTAAATTCACTGGGGCAAATAAAGGAGGTTCAAGACGTGTCAAAGAGAAGAATACAATGCAAAAGGATCATAGAGGGATACAAAGCAAAAGGATCATGGGAGCCTATGATTCAGTCAATAACGGACCTTTAAAGGGACAGAGGAGCTTTAAAGTTAAAGGAATGGAAATTAGATCCGAGAGTGAGAAAGCAAAGGAGTGGCTAAACACAGGAAGAGGAAGGGCCATGGTCTACCCTGAGGCAGCAACCTCAGAGAAGATGAGTATGCAAATGACCAAGTCAAGGAGAGAATCAAGTTACAAGTGTAAAATCTGCCTTATTTCATAGCCTAACAGCATCCAGATCCTGCCAAGTGTAGGGCCAATCAGATTAGCTGAGTTGGTTAGAACACGGTGCTAATAATGCCAAGGTTGTGGGTTTGATCCTCATATGGACCATGCACTTAAGAGCTGGATTCAATAATTTTTGTGGGTCCCTTCCAACTTAGAGTATTCTGTGAAGTGTCCTGAAACCTTCCAGATACTGAGAACTTGTAGTTCTCCTTGACTGTAGCCCACTACTGGCTATCTTAAGTGCTGATAATACATAAATTGGAAGCAAAGGAGTTTCTCTTAGATTTTTTTAGTATGTTCAATATTTATCTTTAAGAGACATTAGAAGTTATGAAGGAGGCTATGTTTTTCTTTCCAGCCTATGTCAAAAGCTCTCTCTCAAGAAAATTTACTCTTGTACCCTTGAAAGTTTGTAAGGGTTAGTGTTTTCTCAGCTGCCTATTTATGAGCCTGGAAAGCTTTGAAAATGACAATTGGAGAGTTTCAAGGTTGACTATCACTTGACCTCACTGATTTCTATGAATTCCTCACCAGAGAAAGTGTTCCTCACAGTCTGTAAGTGCAGCAGAAACCAACTTCAGCACAAAGAGCTAATCTCTGGTTGTTTTATAATCCAATTCCAGATGAGGATGCTGACATTGAAAGAACTGCCTGAAGATTATAGTCCCATTCAAAGCTTTTCAAACACATGCTGAAAATTAGGCATGAGTGGATTCTTTGACTTAAGCAAAAATTGTTCATCTGCTTGAACATAAAAACATATATATCTTATGAACTGGGTCAGGTCAAAACAATTTCCCACTTTTCTGCATAGACCATTGATACAACTAAATGTTTAAATCTCTCTCTGTCAAGGGAATGATTAAAGAAATGGTATAGCAAATCAAGTTCAAATCTATGTGTTATGGAGTAATCTCTGTGTTATTTTTAAGTGGTCTGAGAGATAATTTGTAAGAAATTGTGTGCTTTATGATCATGAGGATGCACAGCAGTTAGTGACCCAACTATTTTATAGAACAAATGAACCAGGCTGTTATCTTCAAGATGCTCACTAGCTGAGATATCTGCCTGAGCAGCTTACACTGAAATGTGCCAAAAATAAAAATAAACATTTGAAGCAGCAAAAAATAAAAAGCAAGATGAACCATTTCACCCAGTTGGTACCTACTATAGGAAGAAATATTCTGTAGTGTTAAAGCATACCTAGAAAGGTTTTACTGATGCGTTAATGCACATAATGGGAGCATTGCAAAGCATAGAAATGATACAGAGGTGAATGAATTTAATTCAGTGATGGGTGCAATTGTCCCTCGATATGTAATCTCCACAGTCTTCTGTGATATTTTTCTGTGAAAGTAGGAGATAAATATCATTAACTTTTGTTGCCTTTGCTTTTGGGACAATGCAGTGATGTCAACTTCCCCAAGACATGTGAAGTCATCTTCACACATGTTCTAATGCATTGCTTCCCATGTGCCAGGCAAGAGTTGTCAAAGACATTTCTGTAATAGAATAAAATTTTTTTAAATTGCTGTGCTAAAACACAAACATACATATTAAAAAATGTAAATAGCATGTCAAGCTACCTCTGCCATTCTGCTTTATGAGCTAAGAGGTTTTTAATAAGTGTTATTGAAATAGACATGGAAAGATATTTGAGAGCAGCTGGTCACAAGCATACCTTGTTTATTTTTATCTCCGAATCACAGATGTTTAGAAAGTCTATGGATTGCTCTAGGGGTCTGCAAACGCTAATCAAAGCAGACGTATTATTGGTAGTCTTAATTCACTATGCTAGGGTCAGTGCCATCAGTGGAAACTTTTATAAGTCAAAAAAGTTGGAAAACACAATATAATACAGTATAACAGTGAGATTTCACAGAGCACACTCTTCATTAATCCACCCCAAACATATTAGCATGAATGATAAGCCAATATGCAGAGTCTTGCTGACTTCTCTCTGTTAGAAAGAGAAAATCACGATGTAGTCAAGTATTGCTTGCATGCAATCCTTCTTTTCAAGAAATGTATAAAAAATTTGCTTCCTTCAATACAACAAAAACAAACAAGAGGAAGTTTATTTTTCCAGTACTCCAAGCTGGCTCAGTTTTCTGTCTGCCTCTGAGCACCATTGTACCAGTGCACCTTGAATTTTCTCCTTTTTTTTCTGGGTTTCCTGCTAGTGGTTTTTCACTTTGTTTCTTCCTGACAGACAAAACTCAAAAGCAAAACTGCTGCATTGCAGCCCCAGAAACCCGTGGATCCTGTGGCTCAGCTTCTGTTCATCCCAATCCAAAGGTCTGTGTAATGTTCCTGTCGTTCCACCTATCCTACTCTGTGCTAGACTAAAATGCTTTTTATGGTGGTTAGCACACCTATTAACTTCTCAGGTATTCGGTCTTTCTTTGCCTAGCAGCAGCTGCTGGTAGCCATCAGCCTTCTTTAGCCTGACAGGTTCATATGGAAACTACAATGTTCAGAGTGCTGGTGACCGGGAATTTCTGACGGTGAGCTAAACATGGAAGTAGCCTGTGGTAGAAATCCTGCAGTAATTTCCGGAGGACTGAAAACCTTAAAAAAAATTCTATTCAGTATTGTGTTACAGCTCCAAGAGTGGCAACTGATAGTGTAAAGTGAAGAGAATTATTTGTTTTTGACCTGTTGTGTTTCTTGGATCATGTGGAAGTTTCTCAAAGAGGGAAAATTGCAGTCTTTGCCACCACCATGTCAAGAAGTCTTCATACAGCAGCAGCTTTTGTAGAAAGTTTTTGGAGGTCAGGGGTATTTTACATTAGAAGCTCTCACCCTTCTCAGAATTTGATTTTCTTTTTATTCTGTTATTCCAAATGAAGTACAGACAATCTAAGATTTCTTACCAAGGAGATCTCTTTCTGCATCACAGCTAGAAAAAGATAGAGTGATTAATCCTGCTCTATGCATGCCTCTCTCTGTATCTGGGCCAGAAGCGGAGAGGAAACTGAGAGGGGAAAAGTCTCCTGAAACTACTGGGAATAGAAAAGAGGGTTTGCTCACACACCCCTAGCAGAGGTGGTGTGTTCCACATTTGACAGTTACCCGTAAGAACCCAGGGATGAGAGTCAGCAATCACAATTTCCCCCTAATTTGTCAGATTAATAAAGAATAATGCACAAAGAAATAAGAAGGAGTAAAAAAATCCTATAGAAATAAAACATAGCCAGAGGAGAAAGCAGTGCTACATTTTTGTTACTGCACCTGCCTGCTCAGTCACCTTCCATTTTTATTTTCAGCTGTCGAAGCTGGGAAGCTGAAGTACAACTTTTGATGTTCAGAAGCACAGGACTGAATGTCAGGGGGCAAAGTGATTCTTCTTTGGAGGAAAAAAAAGCACAACAAAAACATAAATCAACGTAAAAGTAATACACCTTTATCAGGTACTTTTCTTGGGGGCATTTCTGAGAAGAACATTCAGAAACTGCAGACAGCACAGCAGTGGTTGGGAGAAACCTAGAAAGATGACCTGAAAATCTGAAGAAAACCACTGTTTCAGATACTTCATCTGTTTAGTATCCCGTGACTGTCTTCTCTCTGTACAGTAGCCAAAGGATCAAGTAATTTATAAGTCTATAATGAGGAAGGCAAAGCTCAGAAATCTGCTTCGTATCTAGAAGTTCAGTATGTGTCAGACTAAGGTTGTGTCTTTGCCCTGACAGACACAGCTCCAGCTGCCAAATATAAACCTACTTCTGGATTTTTTCACCCCCTCCCTGACCTGCCACATGTTCTCACCAGTAACCCACCCAGACTCAGACCAGAAAGCCAGAGGACTTTATACCTGCTGGTAAACCTTGCTCAGAGGTATGGACTCAAAGCCACTTCTAGGAGTGTGGCTCAAAGCCACTTCAGAGCATTCCCATCATGGCACAGCACTGACATTCTTCTTGGCCACCTCAATTCCTTATGGCCAGGCCAGCATGGAGAAAACCTAGATGGCCACAAAATTCCCTCAGTTTTCCAAGTTTCCAAAGATCTACAGTCCAAAGATCTACAGTCTGATTTTGCCACATTTTCAGGTGGAAGAGACACGTTCAACACCATCTGACAGAAAGCATTTGCTGATGGTGCTGCTGCATAACTTGCCCAGTGTAGTAGTCCAATGTACCCACATCTCTTCAGCCCAAAAGTTTTGTGTGTGAAGCCTGCTCACACAAGGACTCAACCACCGATTCCAGTGTGGAATATTGTGCAGAAAACCTTAGCAGCAGAGCAGGAGGCAAATGAACTGTGCAGAGCTGTACAACTGTGCCAGCAAAATGGAATGGTCACCAGGGGACCTACATAAGCTGTGGACAGAGGATGTTGATTTCTTGAAAATAATCTTCCCTAAACATCAATCTATTTATTCTCTGATCAGTTGTCTATGGAGACTGAGCAGGAGAAATGTTAGTTTTATCCTTCGCAGATAGAACCAGGCTATTCAGAATAGTCATTTTTATTAGTAAGACTTGCCTAAGTGCAATAGCCCATCCCATCCAAAATACATTGCTGAATTTAGAAATAGCCAAAGCTACTGCTGCCACTGATGTAAGACATCACTTGATTTCATCTGGGGGAAAAGAAACAGGAGGAAAGGGAATGTAATGGCTGCCAAACCTGATATGTAGTCAGATAGTTCAAAGACAGTTGTTTCTTGATGGAAAAGGAAGTGGTAATTTAATTATACATCCAAGCCACAGGAAGCTTTGCATTAAGATAAACTGTAGCTTGATTACATGCAGCACACCATAATTTAGGTTGGAATTTTAGAAGGAAAATGTCCTCTTTTTCTATTTTTTTAGTTTTGCAGTTTCCCTGTGACTGGCTACACACATTACTTTGGTAAATAATTTTTACTTGCTTTTTTCGAATAAACGTTCACAGACTTGGGTGACATAGAAATATAAAAAAATGCAAAACTACCCTGTTAAGCTTTAACTCTAAGTAATCACTCTGTATCAAAATAATGAAGAAAGACTTGGAGACAAGTCAGCATAAAACACATGGCACAGGAAAGCATGCTGAGAAACATAAGAAATTTAGGTGTAAACACACTTTCCAGCATTTGTAGAGACCCAGGATATCCAGCTTATCAGAAGGATCAAATGTGTTCTGAGATTTGTGCAAAAAACAAAACAAGAAACAAATGGCATGTCATGCAATGCCAGGTTTTTTTACTAGGAGGTTGAAGCTCTTTGGAACAGATTTCCTTTGAGCATTTCAGATAACATTTTGCCTGCTGCCTGAGAACAGTGTTTGATAGGGAACAGTAGGTTTTAGGTTTCTGAAGGGTTTTTGGTTTTCTTGCATTGTACAACAAAAAGAAGGTAGATCTAAAAATTTGCCTCTCGTTTTTCTGTTGCTTCTGTCATAGCACTGTTGCACTTCAGTTTCAGGGACTTTGAAATCTTTAAAGTCTCTGGAGCTGGAGCCTGCCACGTACAAAAGGCGTGAGCCTTCCTCTACCCCAGAGGTGGCAGCTGCCAGGAAAAGGCTAATAGCTTTTTGCAAGCAAGGGAAAGCCTCTGATGTTTTCTCATCTAAGAGACTATAACTGAAGTTACCCCTAGCCAAGTGAGCACAGGATTGTGTTCTTCTTTTTCTTTTCCCTGGGTTTTGTGGAAGAAAAACCCACAGTTTGCCAGGATCTGACTTTCCATCAGTTACTTTTGTTGCTGAGGATAAGGATCTTTCTCCATCCCCAGTGCCTGTCTTTCTTTATTCCAACATGACTCTCTCAAAAGTAGAGCCAGCAGGAGGGAATGTGTGCTTGTTGTTCAGGTCCTGCAAACCACAGTGCAGCCTAAGCTGACAATTTGTGTGATTTTGCAGGAAAATGCACTGAGAATGATGAGGCAGGCACACGCTCTGCCTGTAGACCCTCACTGCAGGGTGATTCCTCACATTTGGGGGAAGGAAATTCTTGCACAACCAAGCATTTGCTCAGTAAGTGCGAGTTGAGAGTCCATAGCTGCTCTCTTCTATTCACTTAAGTAAACCAGCAAAATTTTTCAATGCAAAATAAGATCTAAATCCCTTAAACTCTAATCATGGGAATGCTGGACCTGGTTTCCTGCAGAGTACTGTTGCTTTTTGTATTTGCTGGTATAGACCAGAAAAAATGTGACAAAGAAAATAAGTGCCACATCTCACTTGTGTCATTCATCTGTTTTCTTCTCCTGTGTGTGCTTTCAGTGTCAAGTCATGTAGGAAATTTTTTTACTGCTTTTACATTATGTTATGACCCTTTTTCTTCTTTGGCAGGCTGTTTGAACAGTACACCTCTGCAGAGCCTAGTCTGTGATCCTCTGACATGAGGTGGGGTCTCGCCCAGTCTCACCTAAAGCTCAGCCCACTTTGTCCCACTGCTTCCTCAAGGAAGAGAGCTTCCCTTCAGTTTGCCAGCATGAATGGTTGGAAAACAATGTATCTAGCTATGGGAACTCAAAACTGAAAGAGAAGATTCTTACAGGTTTTATTCTACAGTTGCAATAATAGTGATGCCATACTGCTGTTACTGCACATCTCAATATTTTAACATATCAAGGCCTTTCTGCAGGGTGTGTTATAAAACCACCCAAAGATATTACAGCAATAGTTGTCTACTGCTGATTCTTAATTGCTGAGGGTAAATGCTTCTCTTCAGGAAAGGACTTTAAACCAAAACATTTTTATTTCCTCCAGGCGTCTTGCTACACCTAAGAGCCATTCACAGTCTGGCAATGTTCTTTTTTTGGAAACAAAATTTACCACTATCTTTGGGCTATGTACCTGAAGAATTTTCTTCTACTTAAAAGCACCTATGCTCCCCTTCCTTAATTTCACTTGCTCTCTCCAACTGAGACCACTTCTCATGTTTAGTCATTCAGCAACTGGAATTAGTTCTGGTAAGGACAGAGTTCCTTTTCTTGATTTTGATTTGTTTTGTTTTGTTTTGTTTTGTTTCTGTTTTTTGTTTGGTTTGGTTTGGTTTTTTGGGGGATTTTTTTGTTTCATTTTGGTTCTGCCAGACTTGTGAGCAGTCTATGGGTAAAAAAAAAAAAAAAGGGCTTTCTGTAATTTGTCAGGAGTCAGAGGATGTAATTTGGCCAGTAATAGGACATCTTCATCTCTTGCATTAAAAGACAAAATTTTCTTTTATAGAAATGCCATTAAAAAAGAAGGAAATTGTTTAATTATTACTACCTGTTTATTCCTCTTTGAGATGAAAAATACGTTTCTAGAAAACTGAATTCAAGTTTCAACAGACTGGCGCTTGTGTGAGAGCCTCTGTGTCTATACAGGGTATGTGTTTCCTGTTCAAATTGATATTTATGTATTCAAAATCATATCTAAACCGATTCTGTGAGCAACTTGAAAAAGGTTTCAGGCTTCCAGTTGTGCAAATACTTCCTTGACTTTTAACTATATTCCTTCCCCTGATTATTTAAATCCCTGATGATGGAAAGTGGTAATAACACTGCAGTAGACTATGTAAAATAATAACAAGAAAGACTGAAGCAATCTGTCTGATCAGGAGAGGAGTTATTATAAATAGTATTGATATATTCAATTTTCTTTTTTTTTTTTGGTAACTTTTTATGTATTCACTATAAGTCTTAGAGGAACTGCTGCAGACATCAGGCATGCAAGTATCATTTACAGAAATTCATGCATGGTTTCTCTTTTTTTTTCCCCCAAAAAAATCTACAATAGGAACCATGCTGTGCCCTTGTTTCTCACAGTAAAAAAGTGTATTGCATTTCAGTCTAGAGAAGATGAAGTATGTCTTATCTCCCACAATGCATCAAATCCATCAATTTCTTTTATCATTTTGTTTCCTCTTGACTATGTTTTCTTTGCTTTCTCACCTATTTTTCAATATTTTGTCCTTATCTGGTTTCATGAGTTCACTTACATCAATAGTCACAGATACTTGCTTCTTACTAATCCAGCAAAGAGTTTTGTGCTTCTGCTTTTGCTGCTTTTAGTCTTGCAGTTCATGAATACATCTTCCATTGCTTTCTGAAATTTTCATTCCCTTATCCACTCTTACTGCATTTCTTTTCTCACTTCATCACCAGACTTTCCTTTTTTAATTATCTTACTGCTTGTTCTGTATCCTTGTCCATGTACTCTAGCTTTGTGCCCATCTTTGCACTACAGCTCAATTATCTGCAGCTATGATTTGGTTATATTCCACATCTTATGTCTGCCTCCTTCACCTCGTGTTCTCACTTTATCTGTTTTTTTGGAAGCTTCATATCTGATGCTTTTTTTAGCCATAATTTCTGACTCTGGTACATCAAATTTATGCATTGAATTAATAGAACTTGTGTAGGTTATTTGGGTTAGATTGATGAGGTGTTTTTTTTTGCTTAGTGCGAGTTAGGTGGGGGTTTTTTGATTGTTTTAGGGTTTTTTTGTTTTGGGCTTTTTGAGGTTTTTGTTTGTTTGATTAATTGTTTCACCAGCCTTTCAAGTTTTGTTTTCTGCTTCTCCTGTAAGTAAGTTTTTTTCTCATAGGTTGGCTGCCGTAGTTAAGAGTGCTTATGAAGTAATGCTAATCCATTAAAATAAAGATCACATAGACCAGATGTCTATCACATCTAGTCCTTAATTTCAAGTCATTTTCAAACTAGGAACTACGAATAAAACAGCAGGCTGTGAAAAAGGCTGTGAAGGGAACTGTGGAGCAAAGCCAAGCCCACCATAGTAGAAACACCACTGCAAGAATATCGATAAACACCATTGGCAGGGGTTTAAAATGACATTTCCTCTCCCCTACAAGCCAGTAAAAAGGAAGATGACGTGTTCTGGTTTTTGAAAATTTTCTAAAAACAAAGGAGAGAATAATAAACCAAGGACTCCTAAGTAGCAGCTTCTTCTCTCAAAGCTAACTGCGATGAACTGAGGGCTTTACAGACCAAGGACATTTTGAATGCTGGTGATGCTGGAGGTGGGGAGCATCCAAAAAGGAAACAAGAGAACCATCTTTAGGGGACACAGGGAACAAGACTCCTTGAAGCGTGAAGCTTGACTGAGCAGCAGATGTAGGTTTATCCGAGACGCTGAGCTGCCTGCTGTTTGTTTATCCTACTCTTCTCAAGGAACCTGCACTTTGTGCTTATTTTCTGTAAATAAACAAGATTACACCAAATGATATACCTGACTCCTATTTTTCATCTTAAGAGGAACAACTTGCCAGGATGTATTGGCTAACTGCTTCAGCAAAGTGGGTAATAGTATGAATTTGTAGTGTAAATTTAGAGGAGGTGACAAAGTTGATTTGAAAGATAGAATACAGTAGATGACACCCGTAAATCAGTGCTCTGCATTCACATAGCTTTTAAAACTGGCCTGTCTCTTGTTAGCTATTTAATATTTCTCAACAATATAAATTTATTTTTTAAAAAACGATCTAGAGCTGCACTTGAGATCAAGCTTCCTATCCTAAAGAAATTGTAAATAGGGAGAAGAATACTGTTCCTGTATAACAAAAGGGGTGATTTTCAAATAAACATATGAAAAAAATATATTCATGGGGCTTTGAATTAATGTGATTTAAAGTTGCCTAAAAGTACTGTCACATTTGTCTTGTATCTTTCACATGTCCAAACATTTAATACATCATCATGAAGAATTGTAAAAGGAAAATAGTCAAATGCAAACTTGTTAGGATTGCAGCAAGCTGACTTGCATTTTGTCAAGCAAAATCACCTTTGTGTACTTGCAGTAAGAAAATTACTCTAGTTTGTCCTTAAGAAGTGAGCACGCTAGAGTCTGAGTAACAGTAACCAACCTGACTTTAGAAAGTGCTAATGTCTTCTGTTGACATGGGTCAGGTAATGCATGTAATTGCTGTTCTGTCACAGTGAGTACCGTCTGAAAAATTGGAATATTTGTTGAGAAGTTTAGGCATTTTGAACAGAAAAAAGGACACTTCAGATCAGTTTAATTCAAGTATTGCATTTCAATGAATCAAAAAACTATTGTTCTCTTATGAAATACTGTGTTTTTGAAGAGGTATTTTAAGCAGTCAGATTTCTAAGACTGATTTCTAAGGCTCGACTCAATCAAATTGTCATTTTTCTAAAACACAATTTCATCACAAAATGATGTACTCTCATACAATAATGATCTCCGAGCAATGGTAATTTCCAGTTAGTCAGAAGAAAAAATAAGTGACACTATGATAGATTAAAGTCTCTTATAAACAGCCCATTTAGTAGATGACACTCCAATAGACACATCCCCCTTCCATTTGATTTCGTTGTTGTCCCTTTGAGTTGTGAATTGACAATTATGTCAAGTAATTATTTGCCCACTTCCATTAGCAACAAATGGTGGTCCTTGTGACTGCCCTACACAAGTGAGCTGTCCAGCTCTGCTCTTGCTCATTTTTAAGATCTATAAATATGAATGTAGATAGGCAAAAATTCTAACTTTGTGATTTATCACAGAGGCAAGCAAGGAGCTATGAAAGGGAAATACTCACTGCAAAGGCAACAGGACCTTTAGATCATTAATGTTAAATGGCAGCCTTGTCTGGGCGAGGATGAAAAAAGGGTGAATATGTCTTACAGGACTTGGTCTTTTATGATAAGCAGTAATAACAAAAATCTCAAGATACGTAGACAATGTTTTGCCCTGCTGACTATTGTTCGTTGGTTTTAATTTTTTAATTAAAAACCTCCACCTTATATCTATAACCTTACAGCTTCTTTCATTTTAAGTAGGAAAATAATTCCTTTTCTTTAAAATCCCAGATTTTCTGTGCTTTGCAATACTGTACTAGACAGTTACTGCCGGAAGCAATTAGCAACAATTGAAGTTGCTTCATTTTGACAAGAAATGAATTAGTTGCCATCTACGCTTCTCATTAAAAAACTAACCTGAAAAGCCACTGTTGGAAGTATTTTTCAGCATTTTGTCAGCTGCCTTTTGTTGTTTTGTTGTACCTTTCGTGCACCTTGACAGGCTTCAGAGGCAGGCTCATGCAAACCTCATGAAGTTCAACAAGGCCGAGTGGAAGGTCTGCACCAGCACAAACACTGGCTGGTGGTGCAATGGATAGGGCCATGAAGATGCTCAGAGGGCTGCAGCACCTCTGTTATGAAGGCAGGGTGAGAGAGCTGGGGCTGCTCAGCCTGGAGAAGAGAAGGCTCCAGAGAGACCTTAGAGCAGCCTTGCAGTACTTCAAGGGAGCTACAAGAGAGCTGGAGATGGAGAGTTTTACAAGGGCATACAGTGATAGGACAAGGGAGAATAACTTGAAACTGAGAGAGGGTAGATTTCAGTTGGATATTAGGAAGAAATTCTTTACTGTGAGGGTGGTGAAGCTCTGGAACAGGTTGCCCACGGAAGTTGTGGGTGCCCCATCCCTGAAAGTGTTCAAAGCCAGGCTGGATGGGGCCCTGAGCAACCTGGTCTAGTGGGAAGTCTCCCTGCCCACGGCAGTGAGGTTGGAACAAGATGATCTATAAGGTCCCATCCAACCCAAACCATTCTATGATTTATTCTGTGATTCTCTGGTCAAGAAACGTACAGTACAGTGACCTGGTCTCAGAGCACTAAAAATCCACCCTTGAAGTTTGTTCTCTCCTTTGTAGGAGATGTTAATAACTCATTTTTTCCCTGTGCTACTTGCTCTGCAGCATGTAAGCTGAGTCTCTGAGCTTTCTGTCCAGAGCCTGTGAGGGTCAGTGTCTTTTTAAGATTTTAGTTTGGAGACAGCAGAAGATTGCAGATTCTGTCATAGCTGTGTTGGTTACAGTTTCTAATATTTTGACTAATAAAAGTAATTTCATAACACCACACAATACCTGTTGCTGATAAATGCTATTTCACAATTCTTGAAAGAAAAGATGTCTCACGTCCCTGACATGATAAATAAATAAATAAATAAATGTGTGTATATATATTATATATATGTATAAAAAGACCACATTTCTCCAGATATCAGGAAATTTGCTCTTATGGCTTGTTTATTTTTGAAGTTTTCCAGAATCTTTTCAGAGCCTCTTTCCAATGTGGCCAGTTTCCACATTTTAGCATGTGAAAAATATAAAATCATACTATTTTTAACTTATTATTAAAAGTCACAAATTTAATTTCAAAAATTGGAGCTTTGCATATAGCTATAATAGAGACATAATTGGTTAAAGCATATAAGTTTCTACATAGCAAACAGCAATAGGTTAATAGCAGATTCATCTGATGCTGAATAACCTTCTTGAAAACAGAATATCCTAACACATGCTACACTGTGCCTGTGAGTGTCAGGTGAAGGTTATTTCTAAGTTTGTGAAAAATTTTGCCCACTTGAAATGAATTTAATCAGCCAGGGCTGGGTGGATTAAGCAGCTGTTTACTGAGAATAAAACACAGAACTGAAATATTGTCCACGTCAAGAAGGAAGGGGTGCTTCTTTTTCTTTTTATGTCATAGGATGAGTTGTAAAGACCCCAGAAAAACTGTGTGTATTAATAAATATAAAACACATCAAGAAGTAATTTTACTGTTGAAAGTGCTTGTTGTTTTCCTTTGCTCCCTCCAGGATTTCTAGGTGACTGCAGATTCCGAGGTGAGTGTTTACACTGAGGATGGATGAAAGGTAGCTGTGAGATGCCTGCACCCCTTGCAGAGCACCAGAGCACCAGCCAGCTCCACGTGTTGGTTCGTAGCACCGTCTGCCTTTCTTAACAGTGTCACTGAAAGAACCCCTTTGTCCCTGCACAGCTTTGCTGAGTGCTGCTCACCCTCCAGCTTGGGGACCCAGTCTCTCCTCCTCTGCTGGGGGTTCCCCTTCCTATTCCTGATAACCACCTACAGGCCTGTCAGATGCTGGTGACAACGTGCCTCACTGCGAGGAAGAGACATCACAGACCTTTGCCTTCTCGGTTTGTAGGTTCCCCAGGGAAGGTGACAACTTGGAGATGGGAAATGAGAGATGTCTGTGATGACACGTCTAGGCGAGAGACAGTAAATTTTGTGGCTTCTGCAAAAATAAGGTAGCTGTGCCTCTGTTTTGTTACAGAATTTATGTTAGCTGCAGCTTGGACTTAGTCTTAAAGTTGCTTTTCTAAGCACTATGTATCCTTTTTAAAATATCTCTTAACTATTGTATATTTTTATCTTAAAAAAAAATCAAATACGCAATTTTCAGTTGTTCTGGGTCATTAAGCAAATTGCTATTTCTTTTTCTTATCCTACAGCTTGAGATTCTAGCATCTTCTGTGGCCCATTTCTTGGATTAAATATATGACTTTAAATGATGAGAAAAATGATAAATTTCTCAGGAAACCTTAAGATTTGCTGTACACTTATCCAGAATCAGAACAATTTTTCTTCCTTACAGATGGCAACTCTCATCAATCTTTTGCAGATAGACAAATGAAAATATAAGTTGTGATCCATGCATGGTATTATAGCCACAGGTTGCTGGTAAAATATTGTTTAAGTTCAGCTAGCTGAAACTTTGTGCCTTCTAACTAATAGAAGCTTTCTCTCTGCTCCACCTGTGATGCTGGCAAGCCCAAAGGCTAGGATCTAGCATTTGGGTTTGTTTGTCTCCCTGCTTTTGAAAGGAGAGTGGTAAAGGATATCTATATGCCAGTGTGGTCACAAATGCTGTCAAAAACCATGAGATTTGTACAGAAGAGGCAGCACCTGCTTCAGACAGCTTCATGCTATATTAAGAATCCCCTTTTTCCTGCTCAGAAGTGGCAGACAGGCTTGACCCTTAGTTTCTATATGTCACCTCTCATACATTTTAAAATTCATTATAATCTTGGATACACTTCTCAAAACCACTAATGGCTACTGTGCTATCATCAAGGTTTGCATTTCCCAGCAGGCACTCTGAAGTGAAGGATTTTCAGCGCACCTGAAAGTTCACCATTTCTTTTGCAAAAGGTGTTAGGGTTCTGTTGTTCCTTCTTTCTCTTTCTTGTCTCAGTGTTTTTTTCCCCTCTCTCCTTTCCACCTGCCCTCCAGCTGCAGCTGCTGTATCCTGGGGCCTGATTTCATTTTGTAATGATTATTTCAGAGCCTCTGTGATCCCTAGTCTCCAGTTCTGCAGACAAAGTTTTCTCTGTCATGTTGTTTATTCACCCACTCATCTGAAATCCTAGAGAGTAAAAGATGTGGAATAATGCATCATTCAGAAAGAAACTGTTCATGTTTCTGTTTTGCACACTGTTACCAAAATATCGCCTATTTTATTAACAACACAAGTAATTCCAGTAGATATTACTGTATCAAAAATGTCTGAAGTAATGGACCTAATATACTATTTATTGCCCTTTTACTTAGCACTTGTACTTGAATGACAACAGTCCCATATTTTAATGTCCCTTACCACACACTTTTATACTCCAGCAAACATTTTCACTGTGCTATAAAATGTAGGTGATATCAGATTTCTCTCTTCTTTATACTTTAAAAAGCTAAGAAAAAAGAGTCCAACTAGATGTGGGTTTTGTTTCAAAAAATAAATATCTATCTACAGTGTGTAGATACATATATTTTTATTTTTATATTTATGTATGTATAAATTGGGCTTGATTCTATTGTCTCCACTGAAGTCAATGAAGCAGGTTTGGTTAAGTGGCAGAAGCCAGTGTATGACACTGTGGGTACGTGTGTTTGCTCTGTGAACTGCAAAATATCCTATTGGGACTAATATAAAATACAACAAACTGATATCATTTGGAACAATGCGTTCCTTGGTGAAGGAGCAAAGCAATCAGATGATTAAAATAGCTGGAATACAGCTTATTGCACAAATAAGTAGCTTATATGTCAAAAAATATGTGATCAGAGAACAGTTTATGTGCTGTATAGTATAACTGCACACTGAGAGATAGACAAATCTCCTTTCAGAGATTGTTTCTAGCCCAAATTGTTCATAATCTGTGGTTTTAGGGAAAGCATGTGAAATACAACAAAATTTAACATTGACAACAATTCTCTGGCCTGCCACAGTGTAAGGTCAGAGCAGGCACTTGTTGGAAAGTGCCTCTGTTACAGATGTTACAAATGGAACTGCCCCTCTTGGCTCTATAAGGCTCCTGCAGCCTCTGATTCTCATCATCTCCACCTAATCTTAGCCTCATTGGTCATCAAAGCATCTTATTTGACTTCCTTTCCTAGCACTTTGTAAAATGATGTTCAAGTGCATATTGCATATTTACCTTCTCTTTTTATTGTTCTTTTTCCTTTTCCTTCTGCATTTAGGAGAGTGCCTTGAAAACTGGTCTCTTGGGGATGTTCCTAGGCTCCTTGGACAGCTCTTTCTATGAAATGACTTTGCTACTTTTAGACACAAAGTGTGCTTTTGTTCTCTTTTCCAAATTCCTGTGGGAGTGCAAGGAAGAAGAGAATATTTTTTTTTTTCTCTTTGAAGTGTGTACCTATGAGTATATTGGTGAAGGTTTCATCATCTGACGAGGCTGAGGGGGGAAATCAAAAGCTTGATTTTTCCAAGCCATTTCCACTTAATATGTCCATAATGTTTACATTTAATTGGTTGACAGCCTTTTAGTTGTGTGGCAACCCAGCCCAGCAGTGAGGTCTTGAAATCTTTGGTGAATGGCCATATACACGTGCACATTGGATGTGAATGTTTGGACTTGATGATCAACAGTGGGACTCAGTGGTCTTAGATGTCTTTTCCAACCTTAAGGATTCTGTGAAAGACCCATGAAGGAAGAGTCCATTGTGTCATAACCCTTTCCAGTCCAGACCACACCCATGTGGAAAGTGGAAAACATCCAGGATAAACTGGATGACTGTGCATGCCAGTGCTCTCCCTGGGGGTTTACCCAGCTAGGGAGCTTCACAGTTCAACTCTTCTCAAAAAAGACAACTTTGTTTTATCAAAAGTCACCAGGAAGAATGGGAAAAGCATCTGTGTAGGAAATGCAAGGCACAGTCGAGAGTGGTGCTTAAATGTTGGTAGATACTAGGCATAAAGACATGGCACAAACACTGGTTTTTAGGATTGGACTCCGTGAATAAGCATGAGCTATTTTGAGCAACTGCTTTTGGAGAAAGTTGTTGGATATGTTTCTAAGGAGAAAATAATCTGTTCCTTCTGAGACCCAGTTAAGGAGAAGGTGGCACTGTTGGTGTTACTGGATATCTGTCAGAGATGAGTAAAACCATCTTTGGCTTTTGTGTAGAAGAACATATTTGGGCATAGATTTACATCGTTGTTGTGGTTTAGGAACAGTATTCTACAATTTAGTGGTCTCACTGAAAACCATCCTGCCCCTTCCCCTCCACACCCTCCAGCTGGAGGCACAAAAGGGAAAGATCACAGGTTGAGATAAGAAGAATTTACTGTAAACAGCAAGGTGACAAGAAAACTAACAGAAACCACAAAAATATTAATAACAGAAGGCGTAAGAAGAAGAAACAATTTACACAGAAAGCCCCTGACAATAAACAAATGCCAGACTGTTCAGTCAGTCACGTTTTCTCAACCTGAAGGAACCCTACCCTTTGTCCACGGAGAAGAGAGAGAGAGAGAGGGTCTCTTTCCCCTGCCTCCGGCAATGATAAGAGGTGGTATAGAGCAACATCAGGGCCCCTCACGGCTATTATGAAAAAATTAACCTGGCTAGAACCAGGACAATAATTCTTCATGAGAACTGTTTTAAAATTATGTGTGAATTACAACTTTCAAACTAGAACATGTGTCCTCAGAGTTTATATTCCTCCTTTCTTTGCAGACAGCTCTATTTCTCGTATGCTCTTCTACTAACAATAAGCTTTCTGTGTAAATAAGCAGGGCCTCAAAAAACCAGCTTGCTACAGCAGGAGGTAAGAACAGCAAACCAAAGGTTATTGCAACATTGCAGTGGAAATGCTGTGCCTCGAATAATATAAGATATTCATGCACAAAATGTCTACAAAGGTCTATTTTTAAGGAGGCAATGTCAAGTTGTATAATTTTATAATTTTTTATACAAAGCTGAGCTCCTTTCTTTGCATGTTGTTAAAGCATTAAAGTGTAAGCTTTATATGGGAAATAACAGAATGGACAAATAAACATATACTGGGTTTTTTTAATTGGTGGTAAATTTCTAAAACATAAAATCAGTTTTACCTTCATTATTTTATTTCTACATGTACATCATGGTGGTAATGGATAATTAAACTGTAGTATGGTTATCACTTTTTGCATTGTGAAGTAGTAAAAAAATATGTTAGAAACAGATCTCTGTTTGACAGATGCTCTATCGCTTGCAGTTCAAAGTGTGAAACTTAAACATCAGGTCAAAATGTATGCAAAAATCAATCATCTGAACTTCTGTGATTTAAACAGAATAGAAAATCACCCCTTTCCCATGGGATGGGTGAGAAAAGTAATTTGGTAGAAATAATGAGAATGCTGTTTACTATACATTACCTTTTTTATTACCATAAATAAATAGAATAATTTTGCATACAACAACCAGAACAAGGAAACCCATTTGTTTCTTGTGAACTGTGTATTCCTAGTAGTTTATTTAAAATTAAATGGGGCAACATAGGGTGAAAGATGCACCTCCTCTGAGTTCCTTGATCAGACTGATACTTGGAAGTATCCAAGTATCTAGGCTAGCTAGAAATCAAGGTTTGTAACCTCTTCAGCAAGCATCGTCATGCTTTTTGCTCTAAGAAGGGGCAGTCTTATGTGTGCTGCTTTCTATTAGCAAGAGCTAGAAAAGCTATCAAATAAGTAAACTATGAAATGTGAAATGTTTAATCAATGTTTGATGAGGTAGATGGAGAAAAAGGAAGATTTCAATAACTACTAAAATCCAAAGCCTAGGGGTCAGGCCATTGTTTCCTCTAAGTAGTGCCTCTCACCAGTCATAGCTCCTCTAACTTAAATTGAAGAAACTGTGCCTTATCTTCATTTAAATTACAATATACAGACTCTTAATATGACCCAAAGTAAAAAAAAACTTGGCTCGTGCCCTTTGGAAACATCTAATGGTAAAAAAAAAAGTAATCCAAAATATTATAATTGGTTGAGATATTTTAGGAGGAATTAGCAGCTTGGGTAAATCAGAGCAATCCCTGGAGGGGTCCCCAAGTGGGCAAGTAGGAGGAAAAATTGACATGAATTATTGTTTTAATGGAGATTTTATAGAATAAGAGAAAGACTTAAATCCAAATACATTTCTGTCAGAACAAGGGATGGATCTGAATCACAAAATGCAAATGTTGTGAGACCTCCATCCCAAACTCTGATGCTGGCATGTGGGATTTTGAGCTGACGAAACCTGTGGAGCAAGCAGTACCCACCTGGGGAAAATACCCATGATATAAAAGGCTGAATGAGGATCGATACCATTAATAGATCACTTTCCTGAGAGCTATTTCCAGGCCATGTATTTGAAGCAGATTAATAGACAAGTCTAGATTGTTTCAGTGAGCAATTTAGATGAAGCTTGATTCACCTCGAACAGAAAGACAAAAGACCTGACACAATTCACAGACTGTGATCCAGATTCTGTTCAATGCAGAAATTTAAAAGAATAGGAGGTGCAAAGAAGAGAGACCACTCAAGCAGGGAGGGAACAAGTAATGTGAAGACTATGACATTTTATTCTCCTGCTAAACTCCTTTAAAAAAACCTGTCATTTGGTTCTTGCAAACAGGGACTCCAGCTGTGTATAGCAACTTGGTATGTACTCAAAATTTTACATGAATAGAATACACAACTGACAATCTGACCTGTGTTATTTTCTAATCATTCAAGCTCTGGCTGCAGGTAGCTGAAGGCAAAGGTTTTAACTAGAGATAGTTTGAAAATATGGGAGAAAAGTTCTAAAAATTGTGTTCCAGAAAATACATGCTTGGTTTTGCAGTTCTTTGTATCAGTCCTATCAAAATTTTTTTTTTTTTCACTCCGAGATTTTCTTATTTTAATTGCAATTTCTAACCCTGCTTGTAAGTGGAAGCTAAATGCTTTTTATCTTAATTTAGCTAGTATTTAATAGACCTGTGGAAACACAGACATTTATGTATATGAGCTCTTTACAGATCTCTATATATTTAAAAAGTATTTAAAATTTGGTGGCAAGTATTTAACAACTTTTAAATACAATAACCTTGATTATGCATGACAATAAAAAATAGTTTTTTCCCAAATAACTGCATTTTCTCTTTTATGAAATATTTCAGTTATGCCATTTAAAGGTAAAATGCTAAAAGGGCAGTTTACAGAATGAACTATAAATGTCTGTTAAAATCCAATTTGAAATTTTATGTAACTGCAGTTTATTAACATTGAAAGAAATTTGGCACCTAGTGTATGGTCCCAAGTGCTAAATTCTTCTATTCTGACTGTAACGTATCAGGTGGGCCAGAGCAATAGAGGCTGCCCTGCAAGGCAGTGAGTGACTTGAGTAGGATAACAGAAGCTGAGAAAGTACTGAAGTGTTCTAAGGAAAGATAAAGCAAATACCATCCTAAGAAAGAAAAAAAAAGAAACTTCTGAAGATATCTGACACAAGAAACCAAGAGAAAACAAAAAGGTCTTTATGTATACCAATACATTGGAAACAGATGTCAAACATTCAAGACCAGATATCTTGAGCAATTTCCAATTTGAGATCAAATTATAACAGAAATCAGGAGTCCCAAAATGAGAAAAGGATTCTCAGAAAGAAGGTTTTTTGCACATAAAAAACAAATGCAGAATTGGCAGGGTGGGAAGGTAACCAAGACAGGCCATGTGTTTTGAGAGAAGAGAACAAGAAATGGTAATGCATTGGATAAGTAAGTCTTAAAACTCCTGTGAGCATACAGAAATAGGACAAGATCAAATACTCAAAGGGAAGTCTAAATAATGAATTGGAATTTCCTCAAAAGAAACAGGATGAAAAATTGTGCAGAATAAAGAAAAAAATCAGATTTAAGCAGTGTCCAGTGTTTAGACAAACTATATTTGGAAGAAGCAAAACCATCTTCTAGAAGAGTCAATAGAGGATGACTGAATGCATCTAAAATTAAGCTAATGATGCAGTTTTGGACAACAAAGAAAAGGAGGTCTCTGTGTGAAATTTATTCAAAGAATTATGTGTGAGAACTGGAACATCAGCTTAAATAGTAGTGAAATTTGTATAATTTATTATGTAAACCCTGGTGCACAAGCATGTGTACTAGCAGCAACAAAAGCATTGGAGCAAAGTTAGTTGTGTTAAAATAGTGAATGTTTGAAGGAGAGCACAAGAGACTAATTCCCAGTATAAATGTGTATGAAGAAAGGTTAAAAAAAAAGCAAGCCAAGTTGTATCAAAAGGTTCTTTTGATGAAATAAGAGTAACAAGGTCCTGAATAATTATTTTTTTCTATCTGGAAGTAGCATCAGTAGAAAACCAGGGCTTCTGGATATCAAATTTTAGTGCTTACTAAATGGGACATATTAAATATTGTTATGATAGTTAAAAGACCACATTCAGTGGTTATGAGATTAAATGGTTTTCTTAGGAATAAGGTAATAGTATTTTCCTTCAAGTCCAGGGTGTCCAAGCTCAATAGTGTTAAGGATACTGCTGTAGAAAATGACAGGAGAATGCTTTAAAAAGCTGGAAAAAATCAGATTCCAATTTGGCATTTCTGAATTTCCGGGCAATATCCTTTAAATTTGATCTGTCACCAACTGAAACAGGATTTGACAGAAAACTTAGAGCTAGACACTTCGATTGTATAACCTCTTCTTTTAACTTAGAGGTAAGTTAGAAAAAGACAAAAATGAAACAGAAAGTGTACTTGGGGAATGGAAACTATCATGCAGCCTGTACGTCTGTGGGACAACACACACGCCAGACGAACGTGAGCAAACAGCAAATGTGATCTTCAGTGAAGCTGTTCCAATGAGGCTGCTGTTGAATATACAGGAGGGACTTGAGAGAGCTCCTCCTCTTCATGAAGAAACTGAAGGAGCAAGAGGTAAATGCTGAAAACATAAGTGTAGAAACGGAAGTAGCTGCAGAGAATTTGGTAAAAGACATCACAGTACTGCAGTAGTTGAAGAGCTGAAGATGGGAAGAGCTCTAGAGGATCCTTCAGGAGACCAGAGGAAGGATACAAAAAGACTTCTTCCAGCAGTTGGTTGTCAAAGAATCTCTTCTATATGAGCATCAAGAAGAAGCAGCTAATACAGAATTTATCTTGAATGCTTTGAACATGTCCCTTGAGAAGAGAAAAGGAATGTTGATATTTGGGGCAAACTGCAAGCACGTAGCCAAGTGTCATGTTGTCAATGGCTTTCATGGCTGAGCCAACAGAAAATGAAACAATGGAATAAACACCCTGTTAAAGGGTGCTGGGAAGACTCCATGGCTAGAAAACCTTAAGTGGAGATTATGAAACACATGTCAGGAGAGAGTTTGACACATTAAGTGTCTCTGGAGGGTGGTCTTACCCAGGATAGGGAGGTTGGAACTAGAAGATCTTTAAGGTACCTTCTAACACAAACCATTCTATGGTTCTAAGTGTATGTAGGCCTGGAGATATTTTTTCATAAGCTTTAATCTTGCACATCTTCTCCAGGAGCAGTTTCAAGTGTTAGAATGAGTGGGATCATGCTATTGTTTACAAATTAGAATGTAACAGGAGCCTTTTCAAAGTAGCAAGGGTACTCTGAAAACGTCAGAGTTCACTGAATGTTATCAGGTATTTTATTCAGATGGCACAGTGTAGAAAATCTTGCTGTGCACAGCTCTATGTATACTCAAAGGGTGCAATTCATATCCTACTAGCTCACACTCCAAGGAAGAAAGACAAAAAGTGAACAAGAAAACATGTTTTTATTCCTATTTTACAAAAAGGACAGAGAGAGGTAAATCACTTGTTGTGGTCATACAAAAAGCGTGTAATAACTTGAAGTCATGTAAGGACTAATTCAGTACCTTCTGTCACAGCATCTTTTCTTTCTCTAGGAGTGTTGTGTGACTCTGAGATGTAATAAATTAAGATGTATTTTCTAAGGTCTCCACTAGGATATGCTGTCTTTCCCACAGGAATAATAGAGTCCTTTGTTCAGCAACTTGGGACAGTGTTCAGTGCAGTCCTGCAGTTGGTTAAAATGGGCTACCATTGGGTGCAGATCTAGATGATTTAAAACTAAGCCCATCAAGGGCCATTTGATCTTCCACCACATTTTGGGAATAGATGTTGTGAATTACTAGACTGAGAAAAAGGAATGGATAATTCAGCAGTCAGTTAGCCATTGTGTGTTCCTGAGTATGTTACATTTGGTTGACAGACTGCAAACCACATTAGAAGCAGTAATGAGAGGAGCAAGACAGGAATTGAGAATTTTCCTTTTTGAGAGATGTTACCTATGATGATTTCTAAAGCTGCATTTTGAATAGTAAAATGATGGATAGTGAATCACTTAAAAACAAATCTTGTTTAGGTCTTTAGCTTGTGTAATAGGATCTCATTTAACAGAACTCCTTGTTAACTCGTTAAGGAAATTCAAGACTAGGGAATGGAAATGGTTTTGCATACTTTCAGAAGGCAAGATGATGCATTGGGTTGCCTCACAAGCAGGTGTATTTATTCCATTGATTCTTTTGAAAGCATTCTGTGCATTTTATGGCTTCTACTTTTCTCCCTTCACTCCCTTCAATCTGTAATTAATCTCAGGGAATGTTTATCATGCTTCGTTGTCATTTGTTACTCTGTGAGACTGCTTCAGAAGCCTGGCTCTTGCAGACACAAAAGAAGGGGGTTTTTTTTCAACATATAGTGGGTACATGAAACATCAGGAAGACTATTCCTGACTCTTTGTGCAAATTGTCTACAACCTCATGGATTAAAGGCAAGAAATAAGAAGGAGGAAAAAGTGCACATATGCAATGGAATTGGGGACAGGGGGTGGAGAAAGTATTTCTTTAAAGAAAATAACTCTGCCCTTCCTCTCTATACTGTTGTATTGGAACATGTATATGAATAGACAGACCTTTAAATATACAACTCTTACTAAAGTGAGAAATGAAAAATGTTTAGTTCTGATTTTTGGATATATTACCAGGTGAATTTTGCAGCAAACTAAGTTAAAATTTTTATTAGATATATGCTGTTAGAGTGTTGGATTATTCTAACAGTGGAAAAATAAATTTCAGTACAGATAACTAAGAAATTTAAGGCATCAGAAAGCTATGGTGCTCATTAAAAAGAAACCTTGCTCTTTCCAAGGTTAGGAATGAAATAGATGAAGACTTCAAGGAATTACTACTGTAATAAGGAATCATTTAATGAGAATGTATGTCACAATGTGTTGGATAGCAAGTTGCAATGAAATGACGTTTGCTTGGATTTGAAAAGGAAGGAAAAACATTGATTAAGGAGCATATGAAATATTTATTTATGAGTATTTTTCTAATGCATTCTGCTTGTTGTAAGTCTGTATGAGGTGGTTCTGCACTGTGAACACACATGGACTCAGTAAAATGGGCTTTGCAGATCAGCCTTACTGAAAGTATCAACCAGGCAGGAAGACGTTTTGTTTATGCTTCACAAAATCATAGGGAGGAGCTGATTGATTTTTGTTTTGATTATTTTTAAGATACACTTTCAGAGAGTAAGATAAGACCACCCTGGAGGAAAAAAAGGCAATGTACATCCATCTGAAACAGAAACAGCGAATAACCCAAACTTTCAAAACTCTGAAACTCAAAGTGTATTCTCTTCCAGTGCAGATTTTTGTTCCCTCATCAAGGGAGACACCTCGGTTCTGACTCTGCAGCATGGTTTCTTTATTCCCCCTGCCATTCTAGTAGCCACGCTGAATTAATCTCTCTTGAACCTTTGTGGTTAGAGTTGTGTTTTAAATTCTAGATAAACTCTTAACAGAGTTTTGCAAGGAAGCATTCATTATCTCCATCCTTGCTAGAATGACTGTGTCTGATTAATATTAGCCATTTCTTTAATGGCCACATCAGATTGGTGTCTCTTGTTTTTTCCAGACTGTCTCTGCATCCCTTTATACTTTCTGATGATGTCTTCCAGGTCTGCAACATATGCACATTTCATTATTAGAGTTAGAAGTATTTTTCTTGCAAAAAGGTCACTAAAGAAAAGCTGACCAGAGCTTTTTCTAAGACCTGAGATGTTCTCCTAACAGCTCCCCGCTACTGTGAGAGTTCCTTATTTACCACACCGTCACTCATCTCCCCTTAACCTCCTAACCCATCTTACAAACGGTTTCCTAATTCCCAATTTCTTTACCCCAGGAGTTCCCCTGAATGCCTTACTGTAACTCAGGCAAATTGGATCTAACATATTTCAGTTGTCTACAGAAAGCCAGTATCTACTCAAAGAAAAGTATCATCTGTACCTGACATGATCTGCCTTCTTTCTGTTCTCCATCCACATGGCTGCAACAATTTTTCTTTTGGGCCTGTCAGTGGTCCTTGAATTATCTTGAAATGTAATTGCAACCTTTGTTGAGAGCTCCATCTAAGAAAAATCTTCAGGATGATGTGAAAATGGAATTAAAATATTGAGTAGGAAAGGCAAAGAATTGCTTGCAGATCTCCTAGCACATTTTAATGTCTCCTTAACTAAAAACCATTGCAGAAACATTGGCATTCAGGCTGTGTTGATATTCATGCTAGTGCCATGTAATGATTTCAACAAACATATTTAGATGAGGACCACAAGATATTATAAAAACAATCTTCATAAATATGAAATTAAGTTTCATGAGTTTTCTATGTTTTGCAGTAATTGTTTTTTGTTTATTTTTGGAGCAATGTGAAAGGACAGGATCATTTTAGTTTCTTAAAAGAGAACAAGAGTTTGATTATTTTTGATCATTTCAGATCATGATTTTTAGCTGTAAGAGAACTGAAGTGTTGGGCAGTCAAAGGCTTTTCAGAATAAAATGTCCAGCACTAGAATTTGCCACTTTGAAGCAGGTCAGTTTAATTAAATAATTATGGCCCTAATAGATATGCAGAGATGTAGAAATTGTGACACCAGAGTTTTATGTTTTCCTAAATCTTGCATTGAAATGCTGCATTAATTTTGCACCATAAGCTTTGAAAATATGTTCAGTAAAACTGGATAAATGATGTATTGAATATCATTTCTTAAGGTACTGCAGAAGCCTTTTTCTTGGTCTTGAAAAAGTCTTCTTTATTTATTTTTTCTATACTAGTCTGTCAAGGTGAAAAGAGGAAAACACCAAACACAAAACCTGGGGGTATTCTGTTTCCTCTGTCCAAACACACACAGCAACAGAAACAAGTGCAAAGCATTAATAAATGTGATCCAAAAGTCATTAGTCATCTGTGGTCACTGCATGGAAGGAATTACATAGAAAAAATCTATCTTAGTGACATGAGTGGCGAGTCCATCCAGAAGCTGTGTAATAACAATGGGAATGTGTCAACAGACATTAACAGATTAAAAGCTCCCACCTTACATCTACCATTTGCATGGGTTTGGATGTTTTCTTTGGTTTTTTGAACTGGAGATGTGCTCTACCTATTTATTCCTTATAGATCTCAGAAGAAAGTGTCTCTCTTAAACTCCATTTTTCCTTGATTTTGGGCTTCTGACAGAAACTGTGCAAGAACAAACAATATTCAAAAGATCCCATTTTGCCCCCAGCTAAATTCACCAAGTGTCAGAGCAAGTGATTTATTTATTTATAAAGCAAAAGCAACTCAGTTTTCAAATCACTAAGATTCATATTAGGGTGGGGAGGTGGGAAAGGTTGAAGACTGAGTTACCTGCTTGGTTCTTATTTTATTTAGCTTGGTTCCCCTGTTAAATGTGACCCTGTGGCAGTTTATGGCCCCCACACGGAACACACTTTGAGTGAAAAATAGACCCATTTGGCCATAGTTTCAGGGAATGTTTCTTGAGAGTTTTACACTGATGAAAGTTTTATTGCTGCTATCAGTAGGAGAAGATACAAACTTTCAAATAAATCTGCTCAATATTTACCTGCTTATTGTCTCCACTCCTTCTATGCAATTTCAAACAAAAATGCAATGAAGAAAAAATTCTCCTAATTAGCTTCTCATAACTAAATGATAATTTAGGAATTCCTTCAGTTAGAGTAGCTATCTCAGAGTTGGATTTTTTTTTCATTTTTTTTATTTTCCCTTCTGGATTTTTTGGGTTTTTTTCTTAAAATTGAAAATAATCTATGGAATTAAAAACTTTTCATGGTTTTATTTGATCTAAATGACTTTTTCACTTTTTACATGGGCTCAAGCTTATGTCTTTCAAAGTTTTTGTGAAAAGTCACAGAGGCAAGATATTAATTTGGTGGGTAACATACCTTAAAAGTAGTAGGCTCAGGTATAAAATGAGCAAGGCTCAAACCTTAGTTGTAATTATTACAAATAATATGCTAGCTGCAAAATGTAAGTTTGGGGTCAGTTGGCTATTTTGCCACTCTTTTTCATGCAGTTTTGGTAAGCAAGCACATCCTGCATCAATCAGTTTGGTGCAAAGAAGTTAGCTAAAAGACCCATGTTTCCACAACAAGTTTTTTTCCCAAAAGCATTTTTCCAAGGGATTTTTTTCTTTTTTTTTAAATCCCATCCAAGTGTTCTAGTAGTGATACAGGCACCCCAAATTTGAGATACTTGCAGATCTTGGTCACTATCTTTACATTCATGGTATAAGACTCTTTGAGTTTGGAAAACCCTGAAATGTGGACCAAAAAAATGTAGAACTTCAAGGTTTTATTAGAATTTTTTATTTGGTTGGTTGGTTGGTTGTGTGTGTAGTTTTCACATCATAATGTGAAATGTTTGAGAAACCACTTCAGTACTTCACGGAACTATAAAAACCCAGCCTTTTTGACATTTTCATTTTATTCACCTAAGGCAGATCCAAATATAATATCCACTGTTCAACCTGCCACATTTTAATAAAAGATCGCACAGGATTGTGAGTTCATAAAATCGTAACTACTTTATGTTATCGTTAATGCAGTTTCTTCTGGAACATGAGCAATGTGTTGATATTCTATAGTTAATAGGCTGTTCTTGCAGAACCCAATGTATAGTGAAATAAATAAGTCAATATGGAATGGAAAAACAGGGCTTCTTTTAGGGACTCTGGTCTCTCATCCAAAAAGAAAAAGGAAAATTACATTCAGTTTTTTGTGTCAGGCTTGGAGCTGCTGTGAGGGAGAGGTCCCCCATAAAGCCTATTTGCTTCCTGGTTGAAACTTGATATGCTGATGTCCTGCAACAGGAGGGGATGAGTGCCCTCAAGGAAAGCAATCCACAGGCAAAGCTGAAAAAGGCAATTTATTGTAAGTCCTTGTAAGGCAGCAGAGAGAGTGGGGTGGCCCAGGCCAGCAGGGAATGCCCTAGTTCCCTGTTGGCAGCGTACACTGAGCTGCACCAAGGTGGAGCACGTAGGAGATGCCCACCGAGCCTGCTGGTGCTCACACCGCCCTCTGTGTCCTGGTGTCCTGCAGACAGAATCCTAACTGGAAGTCACGGACTTCTTTTTCTTCTTCTTCTTCTTCTTCTTCTTCTTCTTCTTCTTCTTCTTCTTTCTGTGGACCTTTTCATTTTAGAAACTGCTGAAAACCTGCAATTGTCTTTTTACCAGCAGCCCCCAGGCACATGGGAACACAGATTAAAAGCAGGACGTCCCATTACTCCAGGAGCTCATGACACTGCCAGGAGTCAGACTGACCTCAGTTCCTCAAGGTTAAATTGTCATAAGAAGTTACTGCAGTACAGTTCCCTTGCTCCTTTTTCGCTGTGCCTCGTGGTGACCTAATGAGATCATTTGACCAGATCATAAGGAAATTTCAGAGACAGTCCAGTCCTCAGGCAACCCTTAAGTAAATTCTGTAGCTTAAGTACTACAGAATCTGCTGCAAATAAAAAATCAGGGCCAGATTTCTCGACAGACCAAATTTTCCCAGATGGAGTAGTCTATTGCCATGTTTATGACCTATTGGTCGGACTTTTCCAGGTTTCTGCACCCAGCAACTTAATTTGTTGGCAAGTATTTCACGGCAAAAAAACCATTACTTTTCATTATTGGGCAAAAGTGAGGGGCAAAAGTGTTCTACACATCTCTTCTGAATTGATTCAGGCACTCTCTGAAAAACAAATGATAGCCTTACTTTCAAAAAATTTCTGCAAAGTAGCAGTCTTTACCCACTTTGTTAGGCATTCTAGGAGAATTAAAACCCAAAATAAGCAAAATGTTTACAACCCAGTTGGGAGAAGAAAAAAAAATTTAGGAAAGAAAGCCAGCTACCATAACCTACATCTTCTTGTACTTGCCTGGAACACTCATGCAATAGCTTTGTGGGACAAGCTCAGAAAAATCGATAATCCAAGTGAAATATCATTGGAAAACTCTTCTCATTTCAGCTCTGGTCTCAGTGAGGAGCTGTAATGTATCTATGAATAATGTTTAGCTTCAATCTCTTTTACAGCCGTTCCAAACAGATGAGCAATTTTTGAAAAGCTACTGTTGAAGATGCACTTTTGCCTCTTCATCAAAAACGTATAAAAATGAAATATATTGCAGTATTTATTGCAATGTATTACAAACGTTCATGGTGATCCAATACAGATGCTTCTTCTTCTCTGTGGCACTGACCTTCAAAAGTGATGATGTGAAAAGCCCTAGATTTTATGACAGCTTAACTCAGAATACATTACAGCTTCTATATTAATATGTATTTGTTCAGCTGTAAACTTGGAGTATGAAAAGAAGCTCTACCTTGAACTATGCTATAAAGTTTAAATATTAAGAGAAAGAGGTTCAGGGAGCTATAACTAGGATTTAACAATATTTCTGTGAAATGAGTATCCCTTTTTGTATTTCCCTACCACACAAATCATTCTTTTGAGGTGTTTCATGAATTCTGCATTTGTTAAGTGAATCTGATTATCAACAATGTAAAGGCCACCTGAGTAGCAATTCATAGACCTGTATGACACAGCTATTGCAGAAAAACTGGTCACTTAATAGTTAAGTTTGAAAGGAGGATTCCAAGACAAAACATGCATGAACAACTGCTGTGATATGTGGGCTGTCTGTGTCTGTAACAAGCTTTGTGATTCAGTTCCGTCAGCTTGAGCCAAGCAAACAGCTCTAACAGTGCTCACTGAAGGACACTTGTTGTCCCTGTACCAGCGGTGAAAACCTCAAGAGAATTACAGCAGTGATTCCTCTCCACAGTCCCCATTGGCCTATGGCCCTCACCCCCTCAGGGTGCTGGCTGACTCCATCTGTTTCTGGCCCTAGGCTTCAAAGCACTATTTCCTCAATCGAGGGCTCCAGAATCAGGCAGTACTCTAATGAAGGAATGACACTAGTAGTTACTGCAGAGCTCTCCGGCCAACTTTGGCCATTCCCTGGAAAAGTAAAGGAGGACGCAACAACCATTCCTGAAAAGGTGAACAGCTCTTTTGGAAACCATCACTTAAGATTATCAGCTTTGATGCTGTAACTGGCAGCATCTTCCTGGCAGGAGGAGAGAAAAAAAGGAAGCAAAGTAGATGACCAGAAATGACATTCACGGAATCATTCAGGGAAGGCATGGTTTGGCCTACAACTACATAGTTTTAATTATGTTTGGGTTCCTTGTGTTGCTTAACCTACATGTCTCCTTTGTGCACACAGTGTTGTTTTACTCCCATGTGTTGCATGTCCACCCATCCTCTCAGGCTTGAATTATGGCTTTGCTTCCATGGGCAGTGAGAGAGCTCTGGCTGAGATAGTGCCCTCACCTCTGGAGGTGAGGTGTGATTGATAGCAGGCCCATGCACAGCGCTGGCATTGTGAGACATCAGTTCTGCTTCTGGAAAATAGTTGTGCCAAACAGGAAAAGAGCACTCAAATCCATGCACTCCAGTCCCAGAGACAACACAGACAGGATTAGAGAGGTGTGTCTGAATAGCAGGTGGAGAGAGACTTGAAAAGGGGAATAGTCACTATTCATGCATTATGTAGCTGACTGGAAATAGTGAACAGAAATGCAACTACACAGCAAGTCCAGAGAGGAGGCTGGGGATCTGTAGGATTTGAAAGCCACCATTTGGATCATACTGGGTGGTGTCTTGAGCAGGTAAGTTCAAAGCAGCACTTGCTGCTAGAATATGGCACGGTCACAGATGCAAAGGACATGGGATAATTTGTAAATCACAACATCCTACCATGGAAGACATGTCAGAGGGGTCTACAAAAGAACCTGCAGACTTCTGAGATGCAGATGTAACTGCTGAACACATTTTTGGGGCACTACTATCAATTTAGAAATATTATCTGTTGGCTCTGGGCTAGTCTTCTGAAATGGGGGGCCATAGCTGTCCCCCTTTTCTTTTACAGGAGGTTTTCAGTACATCCCTATTCCTTTCATGTAATAAAAGTTGATCTGCCTTTATGAGTTGTGTCTATGGCAATAAATTGAGCTTTCATATTATTCTGCTGTCTTGAACCAGCTCGGATATTTCTATTGTACAGTCACTTTTGTGGCATTTCTACGTGCCGTTCCAATGTGTTCCATATGGACATAAGTTCAGCTTGTGCTCAAAACATTCACTTGGGAGTACTATGGATATGGGCAGTGTGCTGCTGAGACTGAGCAAACCAGCTTGGAATCTATTACCTCCCACTCACTGCTGTCTAACTAGATTTCCTGGCTTCTAATTGTCTAAAAACATGAGTGAGTTTACTTGCAACTCCTTACATATCATTAGATATGCCTTCAGATTCATGCAGCGCTCTTAGAGAGAGTGTATTGAAGAAAAGTCAGCTCAGTTCTTTGGCATTGAATGTGTCTCCTAATAAGAAGGCTTTAGGAAGAGCGAAGGTGAAGATGACTCATGAAATGAAGCACCTTACTCACATTTTAGTATATACAAGGCATATACGTTTATGAAGGAAACCAATCCCTGTGACAAGTAATAAATAAAACATACATAGTGTCCTTCTCAGTTCAGGCTTAATAGCAACTTTAACAGTATGTAAAGTCACATTAATACCTTCTGCAATGAAATGCATTTGATGTTTTCTCTATAACACAGTGCAATGAGAGGACTTAAAATTCTTACGTCTTTCAAACCTGCCTCCTTTTCCCAATGGGATTCTGAAATTTGGACTATGAGCAAGAGCCAGATCCAAAAGGAAAGTACTTTGGTGCCTAACACTCAAGAGCAGTGGAATTTAAGTTTCCCAGTCCAAAAGCAAACAATCCACACCGCTTTATTTAACTAATCATATGACTGTCCATTTCCCCAACCTCTCAGACAAAAGTACATACACAATTTATTACACACCTAATGGAAGTTACATTCTCCCAGCTGAGGCACAACAACAGCTCTTTTTCTATTACAATGTGCAGTAAACCCTGAAAACTTTTCAAGTGAACTTGATTAGTCTGCAGAATAGCAGATCATACTAACCATCAGCTACTTTCTGTTGAGGAAACAATTTCCAGCTGAAAAAGGCAGTAACCTCTTAAATTAAGCTAACATCATCACAAGTAGTCACCTATTTATAGAACTAGCTACTTAGGGTCTTAATAACCTGTTTTGTATGTGCCCAGTCATACAAGACTCTTGGCTGGACTAAGCTGAATTCAGCAGTTTGGTGTCTTCATGCGTCTGGCTTTGGTGTGCATCCCTAAAATATTGATTGAAATCCTATTAAGAAGCCTTTGTGCAAGGGTCTTCAATACTGAGATGGATATTGCAATCTATATCCCAAAATATTAAAGAAAATAATTTATCAATACCTTTTTTTAATGCCAGCAAAAAGGTTTGGCTGATGTGCGAAGATAAGGAACAGGAAAAGGATAATTAACTACTATCTACTGCAGAGAAAGTCTCAGAGTTGAGTACAACACATTTTAGAGGACTTTGAAGTTTATAGCATAGTGGAGAAAGCCTAGCTGTACAGTCTGAAACAATGTTGGAGTGCCGTGGTCCAAGATTTAGGCAAAGGAAAATGAAAGAGGATAGGACCTGTCAAGTGGATACTGGTTTCAGAATTCCTGTGGAAATTGCTTAAGGGAGAAAGGGCTGAAACTGCTGAAGGAGTCATGTATTTTCTAGACCTGGAACAATGTGTTCATTAACCTTTGGCAGTGAAACTGTAAACAGTAAAACAGTAAGTAGGGGGCAGGCACCCTGTCACTGTGCCTGCTGTGTGTGATGGACTACAGGCTATGCCATTCCCCCACAGGCAAACAAGGCCTGGGAACATTTCTCTTTCTGCAAGCATAGCATTTAGCCAAAGGCTAGGGAGTCTCGATCCAGATAGAGACAGCTGGGACAGAGCTAGCAGAAATGATGCGTGAGCCCGGCTTTCCTAAATGACACAGGGGAAAGACAAAAAAGATGATTTAAGATTTTTGTAGAGACCAAAGAGCAGAACCCCTGCGTAAAGCAAACCAGAAAAAGCCCAAAAAGGGGACCCAGGAGGACCTTCACAGAAATGTAGGTGGAAAGTGCTTAGAGGTAAAGTTTCTCATAGAGTCACCAAAAAAGGTGTGAGAAAGGTGACAAATCTGAGTACCCAAGGAGCAAGTCATAATAAAATTATCTATTGGAGCTGAAGGGTCAGTGGGGTACAGCGGGATAAAGAGCAAAGAGCTTGGAAGAGCACAGAGTTGCTGGGTGGAAAGGAGGGAGTAAGCAGCCTCATCTCAGAGGAGCTTTGAGCCAAATGGTTTTACACAGTGTTTGCCGCAACTCGGAGAGCTATGAGTGGACTGAAATGAGCCCTGCAGAAAGGACCTGCCCGCAGGGAGCAAGTCCCTGAGAGCATTGCCATTGCTAGCTTTCTCAAGGCAAGCTTCTATGTGTTTAAACTCTTCCTGGTGTTTATTGCAAAGTTCTCCAGAAAGAACAGACATCAGCAAATCTGTTGACAGGCCCCTGAATGTTCTAATAACCCTTAGTTGCCCTTACCAGTCTTCACATGGGACCACAACCTACACCTGCCCATGGGCCCTGTGGCTTCTATTTAAGTCAGACTGGGCAATTCAGTCCTTACAGCAATGCTGCAAGTGTACATACAGCTGGGTCTATCTTCTGCTGCCCTAGATTACTGCCTGGGCCTTCTGCATGTACTCAGGAGATACTGTCTCTGGGCTTTTATTGAGGTCTGAATCTGCAGTGGCTAGCTTTGCTATTGTGGTCAGCCCACCAGAAGCAGTGGCTAATGGCGCCTGTGTGCCACAGATATACTTCTTCATATGGAAGCAGAGAAAGCTGTACTAGTCTGAAGACAAAAGTTGCAAGTTGTGCCCATACAGCTCTGCTGGACTTCCAAGGACAAAAACTGCAGCTTTGCACTTCAATACCTTGCCACCTTCTACACTTCACAGAACACATTGTATAAGAGACTATTGCAGAGCTTTGGACAGGGAGGCCTCTCACCTAATAGTAAATGCACATAAGGGTCGGGGAGATAACTTTTGTTAGTCTTGGTGACCATGTGGTACAAAGCCTGGCTCTTTATAAAGAAAATGCTTTCATCCTAAGGTTCATATAAAGGCTTAAAGTATGAGAGCACTGAAAGAAAACAAGAAACTTGCAGTTGCTCTTAAAATTCAATAGTGCTATATAATCTCAATAAACAGGAGTGCAATAGCAGAGCCAGTCTTTCAGAAAATGCACAGTCTGCTGATAGTCAAAGTCATCTCGCCATGGTTTAAAAGCTACCCCTCCTTTCAGCTGCTGTAACTCTGGGAAGATGGGAGACGAGTGTGAGCAGTGTGACTCAGACTGTAGTGGAAAACTTCATACTCGTTGGTGACGTGACTCCAGATTATGCAGGGCTTGGAAAAAAATGGCAGCCTGGAGTTGTGCGTGGTTTTCTACAGGTGTATTTCCCAGCTAGCTTGTCACGCCTGCCCCTTGCAAGTGTGTCTGGATGAACAGTCTGTGATGCTGCATTGCTGTCCTGGATTTGCCTCTAGCAGGGATAAAGGCAAGAAAGGGGCAAGTTTTCTGGAAGCGTTCCTCCTCTGGGAGTTCAGGTGCTGCTGAACTTCCAGCTGCTGCAGTATTTGCTCCCCCTCTTGGTGCTAACGCTACACTTCCTTCTTTTGCCCTCTGACAACTTGAGGAGCCAGTGCAGCCTGCACTTAATAGAGCAACAAGGGAAGTTTTAGTACTGCTTTGTGACTGTAACTAAAGCAGTTCACGGTCCTTTCACTGACTCTCTTTGCCTATATCACAGAGGGGGAAAAGTATTCCATATAAATATAAGGTTAATTATTTGATGAGCTCCCACACAATATGCAGGAACTCGTCATTAAATATAAGACTATGATGAGTGTAGTGATGACTGTGGCAATTTGTGCAGTCAGAACGTTTCTCTGTTGTCACCAGGATTACAGTTATTAAGCTTAAATACAGGTGATATGTCTTGTCATATTCCATCACTGGACTCTGGAGAATAGCACTGGGCACATGATGTTGAAGGGTAGTGTCATGCTTACAGACTGATCCCAGGAGTAGCACCTTTCACTGCAGTTGGCACTCAGTACATTCCATATTTCCATTTTTCTTATCTTCTCCTTGAGGGCTTTGGTAATTCTGCTTCATCCAATTCCCTGTGTCTGAGTTGAGACAGTCAGCTGCAATTCTGCTGGTCTTGGTGTTCATCTGTCCTTATACCTGTTTCCAGGGGACCCATTAAAAGCCAATAAAATTTTCCTGACTGCAGACTGGTTAAAAGAACAGAGACAGCTCAAGATGTCTGAAAGCAGGATCTTTCTGGGCACAGTCACTGTCCTCTCCCTTTTCATGGACAGGCAGGCTGTCAGCTGCAGAGACCTGCTGACTTGCTGCCATTTATTGCCTCCCACCTGGCACTCAGCTCTTTGTTATTTAATGTCTCCAACTTTGACAAGATTAGACTGTCTTTTATCGGTGTAGTGGAATTTTTAGGGCGAAGTTATGACTATATGTATGTCCATATGATCAAATTTCATTGACTCTTTTGAAGGAGTCCTTTCCATTTTCTAGGTTTGAATGCTTTAGGAGTGTCTGGAAAACAAGCTCCACGAGACAATATTCTAAAATGTACCTGATGCACTTCCAGAGATTAGTTTTATGTCTTGGATCTACCACTAAATTCAGGTTATCTGTGTAAGAATACCCGTAAATCCTTTAATCCTAAATCCCAAACGAATCCTATTAAGCATAATGGAAAGTTCAAAAAGAGCACAGCAGGAAAATATTAAGCAAGGCAGCATCCAGTCTGAATTATTATGAATTTTGGTTAATCTCACCTGCCCTTCTCACCTGAATTTGTCACATTTGTAAACATAGCCTTTGTAGACTTTAGTCAGTTTTAATTGAAAGCCAATGACAGTAAAGTACATTTCATACATTTTTAAAGACATTCCTTAAAGAAATTGATTTTACTTAATGACCTTTTCTTATTTCTTATGATAATGTAGCAAATATGAATCTCTGGTTTAGAAAAAGCCGTTGTAGGGGATGGACTGAAAGAATAGTATGTTTTGACCTATTTTCAGAAATCACTTGGCAATTTGTCAAAATGAGAGATTTAACTAACCACGACCCAATTTTAAAATAACTATGTAAATGAAATTATTTCCATCTCTTTTGAAGACAGGCAAAGCAAACTTCAGAGCATGCTACAAGGATCTGATGTCCTCCAAGCCACCTAAAATAAATTACCTTTAGTCTCTATGGTAAAATCATGTAAATCAGCACAGTTTGTACAGTAATCAATCAACAGTTCCCTATTGCCAAGTGAAGTGGCATATTTCTGCCACTGATGCATGGCTGATTGGAGAAAGACAAGCTTTAAAGCGAGGAGCAAGATTAGGATCAGTTGAGACAACTCTTACCTACTTTGACTCTGAAAGTAAGTTAAAGTCTTTTTTAGGACTGCAAGATCTTGATAGCCTGTACTGTCCTTGGGTAAAGGGGAGCTTTTCATCTGGGCTTCAGACTGACCAAGAGTTCCCTGCAATGTTTTCCCCTCCTCTGCTCATATGAAACATAGATGACTGGTTTCAGGTGCTATCTCTTTGAGAGACTATATGAGCACTAGTCTGAAGTGAGATCATTCTCTAAGAGTAGGCAAAGCTTGGGACTGTTCAGGGAAACAGGCTTGATATCATATTGCAGATCTTGGAACATGGGAGATAACAGCTGCATATGTGTATCCAGCAAAATACATCCAATATTATGTGAGTATTTGGAGGAGGAGAAAATTGGCTTAAAGCACCTAGAATCATTTTTCTCAAAAGTAAATCAAATAAATATTGGATGACAAAAAATTTGCAGCCTGTAAAACATCGTACTTCATAAAATTTCACTCATTCTTATCTGAGCATCAGACTATGCAACAAAACCACGAATTTGTACATGTGGGCCACAGCACAGCACACTTGCAAGGGATGATTAGGAGTCAGCGATTCTCAAACCCATTATCATCACATGGTTGGTTGCCATCAGAATTGGCTTCAAGATCCGACAATGGTCTTGTACTTCCATGCATTGATGTCTTTGATGCTTTTGTACAAAATGTCTTTACATAAAATGGAAGTTTCAGGGTATGGCAGGTTTCATGCTGAGACATGCACATGGCTTTTTCCACTGATTAAAGCACTTTAGCTGAAGATTTTTCAGTTCTTAAAAGGGAGGATAGAAAGGAGGAAAAAAAATCCAAACCAACAAGCACAAAACCTTGCCATTTCTGGTGGGGAGCAAGATAAACCAGAAATAACAGGCAGGGCAGTAAATTATAGCTTTTTTTAGCTGCTGCCCTCTCATGTGGCACTGATAACACAGTTCTAAGTATTGCTGAACAGCTTTTGAACAGCATCAAGGCCTTCTCTTCTTCTTACTCTGCCCTGTTCCCATCCTGCCCAGTGAAGAGATTGAGAGTGGGCATGAGGCTGGGAGGGCATGCAACCAGGCAGGTGTCCCGAACAGACCAAAAAGCTTCTTCGTGCTGTGTCACGTCGTGCTCAGCAGTAAAATTGAGAGGAGGGTAGGTTAGGGAATTTTACTCATGGTCTGAGTAAGCATTAGTCCCTCCATGGGAGGAGGTGAGTCAGTACTGTTACATCTTATGTTGTTTGTTCTTTCATGTCTCATTTGCTTATTAAACTATTCTTATCTTGGCCCATAAATTTTCTCTTACACTTCATTTGCTTCTGCTGGGCGTGAGGGAGGGAATGAAGTTAGAGTGGTGTGGTGCTTAGCTGCCCACTGGAGTTACCCCCCAATAGCTTTCCTTGTTCAGTATGCCTTTTTGACTCTTCATAAGCATGTTTTCTCTTTGTTCTTAAATTAATAGCTTAATCTAGCTAGAAATTAGGATGTTTCTAAGATACCTGGCTAACTGAAATTTCATCTGCACATCTGTGGCTGTTTGAAACAAAGATGACTCTTTAGGCCTGCAGCCCCAACACTTTCCTTTAGATCACTCAAAGTATAAAACATAAATTTACTTTACTATATAGGCTGACATAGGAATTTGACATTTTTGGGATTAGTAAAGAAGTAACTTCTTGAGACTGTGATTAGGTCACGTTCTAGAAACAAGGGAAGACTCAATTCCTGGATCAGCTTGTAACTGGCTCTTCTGTTTTCTTTTTGGGGTTTTTTTAATCTCAAAGAGAGTAACCGACACTGAAAAGTACATTGCAGTGTGGTTAATAATGACTTTCACAAGTATTTATTTTACTTTCCTAATCTGCTGCAGCTGCTACAAAGTAGGTTTAGGTTTTCTGTTATACCTTAGTGGACAGCAGATTTTGAAAGAGGCATACTTCTAACTATTAAACATTATGTTATAAACCTCTGCTTAACCTCATCTTTACTTTGAACAGGATTTTTGTGTGATCCAGTGCTCTCAGTATGAAAATATTAGGGCCAAAAATCTCCTGTGGTTCCTTATAAGAGTGAAAAACAGTGTGGCTTATGTGCAGTAACTCCTGCAGGAGTCTATGTACAGTTCATCTATTCAGCATGAAGCCATGCAGGGCTTGCAAACTTTCCAGGAGCACATGAAGGGTTTGCTCCTATTAAAAAGTACTATGAAACTTTGTGTGTCTGACAGAGTTCTTAAACATGTTGAAGTCCTGTGGAGTATGAGGCTCTCCCACAGGTTCAAGGCATGGCAGATGGGATTGGAGAGCTGGCTGGGACTAGTCCTTTTCTCAGCTACATCCCATTCACTGCTTTATTTCTGGGCCTACCGGTACCCACAAACTGTAGCATCTTGGTTTAAAAGAAAATAAATACAATTGGATCAGCTCTTTAGAAATTTCACCATAATCTTCCTAAGCATTCAATAGCATTAGTTTGAGTTGCCGTGTAATGAAACCTATTCTGTAGTCAAACCTGAGCAATGGCAGATAAACAATAAAGGTAGCCTACAGTCACAATATTGATCAGATATTTGTCCCAAGCAGAAACAGTTAAAAGGCAAATGGTGAGCCTTACTACGCATAAAGTACAGAGTCCATATGTATGTAGGTGAAAGCCCTTGAAAATAAGTTTCAGAAGCCAGAGCTGCTGTTCATGGTACCCAAAGACAGTCTGAGTAACTTCAATACGTAGCTAGCTAGATTTAAGCCCAGACTGTTGTAAAACAGTAAAAGGAAGGTATTTTGGACCTTTTTATTCTTATTTATGCATTGTACTTATAAATTTGTAATGGAAATAGAGGAGGTCAGACGTTATATTGCTGTAAGATGACACTAAACAAATAAAATAGCTAGAGATTGGCAATTAGTGTGTAAGAATAGTTATTGGAGAAACAATTAGATATAAAGCATGCTGTGGCAGATCCTCCATTCTAGAATGTGTTGCTTAATTGCTTTGTCTTGAATATTGAAAACTCTGCTGGTGCTATTTCTGAGCAAAAAAAAAAAATCTGATAAACTGGATTTATAGACCCTCATGCAGATCTGCTTTTGAATGGTGTGAAAGAACAGCAGAAAGGATTGCACCTACTTTTTCTGTGTTGAAGGAGATACTTACAGCTCAAGAAAAAGTACAGACTAGCTTAAATTACAGGTTCCTTGTTAGCATGAAAATTCAAAACCTAATTCTGGTGTTCTAGTAAATATGTTTCTGAATGTGTAAAATAGGTGATTTCTATTTGGGGACAAAAAGAAAGTAATAGAGCCCAATACTGTTTTGATCAGTTATAGCTGATGTGGTTTGCTGTATTTTCTCTGTGAAGTGTTTGCAATATGCTTTAGTCATGTTGAAGTATTGCAGTTTTGACCTGTTTCGATTTCTTATTTCATTGTAGCATCTTATTTTAAAGCCCAGATTCTGCAGGGTAACAAGATTAGTCTTCTGCACTGCAAGAGTGAGCTAAGAATGATTGAAGACAAACCTGGGATAGTGTTAAAGTGCTTTCTAGTTATGTCTTGGACAGCACTGCAAGCTGGAAGTATTTCTCCATAAGAGTAGGGCTACAATAGCATGACATTGCTTCAGAGTTAGTGCAGGTATCTCCACAGAGTGCAGCACTATGCTGTGTTGACAGATTTATTCACAGCTTTGAACACACTTCATCTGAACTTGCCCATGCCTCTTTTTATGTTTCCTTGCAAACTAATCTTTAATGTTCAAAGGAGCAGGAGGCAAAAACGCCAGCACTTGTGGCCAGACTATTTCTGGAAGTAGATGCAAACAGCAGCCTAACAGTGGTGTGAGTAATACAGCTGTGCTGCGTGGTTTTGATACCTGCAATGGCAGTGTGACCTGCGAGTGCATGGAAGTCATCACACACCTGCTAGCAGCTGCACTGCGTACAGTGCCCTATATATACCTGGCTGCTGGCACACTCAAAGTCCCCTTAATTGAGTTAGGGACCTACGAGTTACATGAGAGGCTGCCTCATGCCTTATGTAGGTGCAGAGCAGAGGGAGCTTCACAGCAGTAACTTAACATAGTCTCTTTGATGTGGTTTTTTTCAGTTATTCAATTTGATCATGGATCAGCACAGCTCTGCATAAAACTGTTTTGGGTTTTTTTGCCAGGTTCTTGATTACAAACAGCCTTTGGGATGACTCTTGAAGAGTCATCCATCACAATGTAACAGCTTCTTACTAGAGAGGTGATGAACATGACGTAGTGGTTAATCTCTTCATATCTGGTACGCAGTTCTAGTCCCCTTGCTGGGGTGCACTGGGGAAAATGAGATTTATGCCCATGTCACTCTTATGTAATTAGAACTCAAATCTTTAGGAGCTTTGGCCAATGCACATTGCAGTGAGGCTGCTGCAACTTCTGTCTGAAAGGCTCTGGTAGACTGGGCTCGCCTAGAATTTCCTGACAGGCATAATTATGTATAATGTCACTCGTGCTGTTTACAGAACATAGCATGGGGTGATAGTTATTGCTTTTGAGAAGTGTGCAATCTTTTCTAAAGTAATTTTTAAATATGATTCATGTGCAAAATTGGCATTTGCAGGCTTTGTACCTAGACTTCCTATCCCTAGGAGCCTTTCATTTGGTTATGTTTTCAGAAGTATATATTTTTAGGCAGCAATAGGAAAGTATAGTGAAGGGAAAATAAGCAGAAACAAGTTCATTTCTGAGAATAACAATGGGCCCAGGGAACCTTGTTTTTCTGTATCTGAATTATTGTACCTTTACATTGATGACTCTACTACTTCCTCTGGTTTCTTCCATTTAGCACAGAGGGGAATTCCAGACTTGCAGTGTCCTTAACTTCTCTTGTGACACCACTGACCACCTGATCACACTTGTGTGAAAGCTTTGCTATCAATTCTCTCATCTTTCTTGTCTTCCATCTTTCCATGCTCAGAAAAGACATTGCATAAGATATATTGAAATTCACAGGAGCCTTCTAGTGCAGATTTAGGTTCTGTAAGGATTTTTTCTGGGGCCAGATTTGTGAGTCCACTGGTTATGGGTCTGTGACATGAGATCAGACAATTCTCATATGAATCTGTCTCAGAAGGCCTAAACTAAAAAAAATTTCAATAAAACTTTGCATTTTTCATAAAAAAACCATGTTCTTCAGCATTATCTGATGCTTCACAAAAACTCCCATCTCAAACCCCATCCATATTTCATTCTTTTAACTAATTCCAGGTATTTTATCCAATATTATGTCCATAGCATCTGGCTAAAATAATCGAAATACACTTGGAAACTTGTGTAATAAAAACCAAAATGAGATCATATGAATGAATAATAAAAAATATAAAGTCAAGACTGGAGCACATCTACAGATATTGTGTAGTTCAGCACTCTCTTAAAAGCAAGGTCTTAGAGTCTTGAGCCCAGAACCTCATCAGGCTGTGTCCTAAATATTTTCAGTGAAGGAGACTCCATTTACCAGGTAAACCGGTTCTCAGGTGTAACTAGATTCAATGAAGAAGTTTCTTCAGAACTCTCTCTGAGGCAAAATATAATACTGGCTTACAAAATCTGTGAGTGAACGGATTTTGCGCATTCATTTTCTCAGATTGTGTTGATTCACATTGCTGTACATGAAACACAAAATGCATGCTGTGAATGTTATAGTCAAAATAATTAATGTTACAGAGAGGACAAGAGATGCCAGCTGTTCAGTCAAAACTCATTGTAGTGGTTCTTGATACAAAATCAGGATGTTTTGGTTCTTGATATTTGAACCAAGATTTCCTATTTTCAGGAGGCAGCAGTTAGAGGATGATCCTTTGCTTAAGGATCCCACCTGCTTGCACCTTCAGGAATCTTGGGCTACGAGGAGCAACCTTCCCTGTTTTTTCCCTTGTCTGGTAGGAATATGTCTGTTCACAAGGGTTTACCAGGAAAAGGAATGGCATAAAAGGTGCTGCAGCCTTGTTGCTGTCCTCCTGCTATTGTGATGCACGATCTCCTGCTGATGACACACCTCTGCTTTGGCCTTACCAGACTACAGGTCTTCTGGTGTTCATATTAACTAACAATCATCAGTCTTACTCCTGAGAGCAGTATCTCGGGAACTGTCTTCAATTTACCCAAACAGACAACTCTTTTAACCTTTGTCATTCTCCTTGTTCAGTTACTTGTAAACACACGTGCTCTGCTGTTCATATTTTATCTGTACAAACCTTAATATTTCTGTGGAAAATACCTACAATTCAAACTTCCCCCCAGTTATGTTCCATGAGCTTTTTACACACCCACGTTTCTTTGACTCATACATGCATCCATTAATAAGAACGTTCAGCAGCGGAAGATGGTAGTGCCAATGATTTACTGCCACTCCTTCTTGTTTGAAACTGTCCGCAAAACCTCAGGAAAAAAAATATTCAAATATCCTTGTTTATCTCAGAGGAAATCAATTACACATGACTTGAGGGAAAAGTGTTCTAATTCATATCTGCAATTACTCTCTATTTTGGAGGAGACATTTTCTCTCCACTCAGCTATTTCTAACGTAAGAAGCTAGGGTAGAATTAGTCATGTTAAGATATTTTTTGTTTCACTTCCTTAATCCCATGGTGCTATGAAACTCCTGCTTTTTCTGTCACTTTGACATATCACTCCTTCCACAAATTTGCCAAACCACAGTAATTATTTCAAACTCCTCTTCTGACAATTGATTAGAACAGGCTCTGAGGATAAAACAATGCTTTTAATTAGGTTAAACATTAGTTTGAATCCACAATGCTTGAAAATAGGAAATGCTACTTGCTTTATTAAACCAAGGAACCCTTCATCAATGTCATCAAAAATTATCAAAATCTAGGAGGTAGGTTACTGTTTGCCTTGGAGAACAGATTAAGCATGAAGACTATATTCTTCTGGCTCCTCTCAGAAAAAGTACTGTGTGGCCTTTCAGCACTGCTAAATAAGAGATAAGATTATTATTTCTCACACTGGGAAATAGAATTTATTTATTTATTTTTAATAGAAAACACTATTATAAATTACATAAGCAAATTACATAAATCTACAGAAGCATGACACTAAATAAAATCTTTTTTAGCTAGTTTATACAAAGGTCCATATTCTGCTGAAAATTATTGTTCTCACCCAGATCAACCTTCCATGGAAGCCAGTGGGTGTTTGTTGAATAAGTACTTTAATATGTAGTCTGGGGTATTCTGAATTGAAGTGTAAAGACACTTCAGATCTAACACTAGTTAGCAAACTAAATGGATTTTAAATATCCTCATTGGTGAGGGAGGAAACTGAAGGCATGAATGCTTCTCTAATAAATCATTGTGTGTCATCTCTCTTCTGTAACCACCTTGTGAAAATTCCAGCTGTAAAGTACCTGCTTGCTTTGAAGTACCTTGGTCAGCACTATATACATGCTGAAGTGTTTTCCCTTGCTTCTACTCTTTCTGATGCAGGTTGAAATCCTTGACCTTCTACAAGTGTCAAATCTGCATTGCTGAGACACTTCTTCCCTGTTTTTAAGACCCTGAAAAAAAGGCATAAGTGGAGTTCAGATTTTTGTGTGCCTTGCCTAAAGAAATCCTCAGGCTTCTTCTTTAAATTAGCAAGTTAATGGAGACGGAAGTGTCCTGGTTCCAGCTAGGACAAGGTTAATTTTGCAGTAGGCAGAAGGGGGCATGGCTAGGACCTGGAGGTTATCCTATAACACCTCACATCATTTCCCAGGAACTGGGGAAGGGGTCTGTTCTTGGTCAGGGTAGCATGGCTGTGATTCATGTATTCCTGGTTTCCCACATGGTGAGCATTCACGTGTGAATCGTTTGCCTCTCTTGTACACTCTGTTACTAATATTGTTGCTGTTTGTTTTCTTATTTCATTGCTGTTTCCAGTAAATTGTTTTTATCTCAACATGTGATCTTTAACTTTTGTTTCTCCAATTCTCCTCTCCAGCCTGCTAAATGGGGGAGGAGGAGAGGATGTGGGGAGTGAGTGACCAGCACGTGGTTTGGAGAGTTTCAATGGGAACATGAAATTGGGGAATAACATTCCTAAACCATGACAGGAAGGAATCCAGCATTTTTCGGGGCTGAATGCCTCTCTGTTAGTTCCTCAGTATGAATCACAGCTGAGTCTGCACAGCCTGCTTCATCTCTCTGGTTAAACTGATGTTGCTTCAAAGCTGCTTTGCCTTCATAAGGAGAGTGAATTCATCCAGAACCTCTGTTTTTGGAGAAGAATTCTAGCTGTCCATGATGTCAATGTAGGTGGCACTGTTGACCAGTAAGTCAACAGAAATTTAAGAGCTAATATTGCTGCAGGACTTTAGCCTCAAAAATTCAATCTGGATCTCCTGGCACACTGGAAGGTTCCAGTAAAAGCCTTAAAAGAGAGCAGCAGCATCTCCTCCCTTTTTAGTGGACCAATTTTCACCTTTATGATCTGCCAAGTGAAAATATATATGAAAAGTCCTTTATTTTAGCTGAGCATTGCCTGGCAATTTGGGTGTTTGGTTTCCTTGTTTTACACTGTTAACCAGAAAGAAACATGCTGCCATTTACCCTGGTAAGAGAAGTTAGTAACTATTGAATTCATCAGGCATTTTATAGATTGCTGCTTGAATGAAAGTTCTTTATACTTCCCACCTCCCACCATACTTCCTATAGATTTTGATGTGGGTTTTGTTAGGTTACTGGGCTTTTTTCCACGTTTTTCCAAGGCTTCTATGCTTGAATTGGCTTCTACAGGAAAGTAAAGAATGTTCTGCTCAGACAAATGCTGTCAGGAGTCTCCTGAAGACCAACATTATAAAGCTGGGCAAGGCTGGGTAACCCAGCCTTGTTCTAACCCCATCTCTGCTGCAAGTATATTTCATATAAGGAGCACGTGAGCTCCTAGGGATTCCATCTGCAGCTCATTATCTTTTCTCTCCCTTCTCCCTCAGCACAGGTTTTGAGGACCATTATATTGACCTGAATTTATGACTGCTCATGTCCATCTACTGATGAGAAAACTGACAAGTTTTATCTTGTAGCATAGTTTTAATAAATCTTAAATTGAGTAACTACCACAGTACTTGACTTGCTTCTGTTTATTGAAGGCTTGCAAGCAGGCTGTCTCAGCTCTCCCATTAGCTGCTGGTTGTCTGGAGCCACGTGGTATCCTTGTACACCTTTGTATAATCAAGGTTGTGTGGCATTTACTATTTTTATTTTGTCAAGAAACTAAGACCAACCTTCACCTCTTCTCTGTATATCCTGGGTCTCCATTGTATATTCTGTTCTTGTTCAGTCCCTGTGGATGAAACAACTGCAGCAGGCACAGAAAAGGTGAGATTTCCTCTTATCTAAACTGTTCACATGCATTAGTTAAAAGCTACCTGACCTCTGAGGTAACTCACTAGTAAACTCTTTTCCTTCACACCTCTTATTACCTCTTCACTGTTTCCTATTTTTGAGCTAATTTTCTATCCTAAAGCTATTATTTTAACCTGTGTACCATAACTCTCTGCCTTATTCAATTATCTTCAGTGTGGAATCTTATTACTCTTTGAAAATGTAAGTGTATGAAACACTGCAGTTCCCTTACTCCTGCTGCAGCAATATTATCTCTTAAGAATGAAAGTGAGTTAGTTTAAGCAGGACTCCTAAGGGTCCACAATGGATATTTAGAATCAAATTATTCACATGAAAGTCTTCATTAAGTGTCCTTCATATCATTTCTTCATCTATCCCCCTTTTTTCTTAACTATGCTAACCAGGCTGTAATTTGTTTGCCATAATACACTTTGAGGCTTTTTCTGTTCAATAGCAGTTGTAGGTTTCTTGTTTTCCAGTCCTCTGGAGTATGTCCTGTGAAGAGAAAAAAAGCTCTGTCTCCTTTGTCCTCTGGAAAGTTTGGAGCAAAATAACTGTTTAACAAATCTGCCATCTTCATCCTTGTTGCCAATTCCCTACTATCACTTTTTAGTGGACCAATTTTCTCTTTTATGATCTGTCAAGTGAAAATATATGTGAAAAGTCCTTTATTTTAGTTGAGCATTGCCTGGCAATTTGGGTGTTTGGTTTCCTTGTTTTACACTGTTAACCAGAAAGAAACATGCTGCCATTTACCCTGGTAAGAGAAGTTAGTAACTATTGAATTCATCAGGCATTTTATAGATTGCTACTTGAAAGAAAGTTCTTTATCATAACCCCTGCTATAATAAAGTGCTGATGCATTTCCCACCTTTCTCATCAAAATGCTCTGTTCTCTACAAGGCTGATATAAACAGATGATCTTCTGGGGGCCCTTTCCTGCCTTTGTAACATATGAAGGGCTTTAGAGGGAATGGGTAGCACTCCACTGGAGAGTATAGAAGCTTGAAAAAATAGATAATACTAATTACTGTCTGTATCTGTCAAATTGAATAGAGAAATCAATTTTCATTTAATAACACAATTCCTTCAACATCTATGAGAATCAGTATAGACCCCAGCTTAGCTGCTTCACCACATGTTTAGCTGGAGCTCTTTTATGGGAAAGTAATGGTACTTCTGAGATCAGCACATGTTAAATCCCACTGAATTTACCACGAGGGAAAGCTTATTTCATCTAGGTCATACCTGTATTATGAATGCTTTAAAATCAGAAAATTGGAAATCTCTCATTCATTTGCAGTTTCCATATAAAATGGAAGATGGTTACTTAAACTTAATAAGCCTATAAAAATCAGGCTTATCTTCTGTGTTCTTTGGTAGAATAAAGTTATGAAAGAAGCTCACTTTCAAAACCTTGAAAAACATGGAACAGATTATTACGCATTTTGTAGAGGGGGCTTGTCCTCTTTAGAATGATATTTTAAAGCTTGTTTTGCTCTGTCTTATTTCTGCAGTTTTAGAGGATCTGTAACACTGTCCACACTGGCGGAGTGGGGAAGAGGAATCTGCAATTCTTACACATAATGAAGAATCTGCAATTCTTACGTGGGAAACATGAGCACTAGATCCTCAATCAGAGATTCTTTGGAAATTTCTTCAGGTTTTGCAGTTGGCCTTCTGATACAGAATCATAGAATATCCTGATTTGGGAGGGACCCATGAGGATCGAGTTCAAATCCTGGCCTGGCACAGGACACCCGAAGAGTCACACCACAGGCCTGAGAGCATTGTCCAAACACTTCTTGAACTGTGTCAGGCTTGGTGCTGTGATCACTTCCCTGAGGAGCCTGTTCCAGTGCCCAACCAGCCACTGGGGGAAGAACCTTTTTCTAATGTCCACCTAAACCTCTCCTGACAAAACTTCAGGCCTCAAGTCCTGTCACTATTCACCACAGAGCAGAGATCAGTGCCTGCCCTTCCTTTTCCCCTCACAAGGAAGTAGTAGCTGCAATGAGGTCTCCCCTCAACGTCCTTTTCTCCAGGCAGAACAGATCAAGTGACCTCAGCTGCTCCTCATCTCCTCATGTGGCTTCCCCTCAAGGCTCTTCACCATCTTCATTTCCCTTCAGTGTATCAGCTTCCTGACAGGTACTCATCTCAAAATCCCAAATATTGCTAAAAATAAGACTTAGACTATAATGTGTAAGTGTTAATCCAAAGAAGAGATGATGTTTTTCTGTCAGAACAATTTTGTCAAAGAATGCTGATTTTTGGTAATATTAAAAGCATCCTTAATAGCTTTGTCAAGATGATTAATAACAAAACCAGGTTTCTTAGGTATGGAAAAATAGTTTTGTTCTGACTTCTGTACAAAGCTATAATGCAGCATAATAATGCTAAATACAGAAATGTCTCAAATGATTAATGGATAGCAGGGCTAAATGTATTCTCATGAGACTTTAGGAGGGCTGCCACCCAAGAGGACCTCAAAAGGGTAGGGGAGTGGATTGGCAGAAACCTTGTAAGTCTGGTAAAACCACCTGACTGGGGGAGAACATGTCTATATGTACAACAGTACAGGTGCTTGTGCGGATGGATCTGGAGAAGCTGCTGCATGCTCTTGTGACAGTCAAAGTTGATTATGTAGGAAGCTGTGTTGGCCAGCTGCTGGGTTGAGGCAAGAGACTGTTCCCTATTCTCCAGCGCTTGTGTGTTTAAAGTACTGTGCCTGGTTCTGCCTCTTCCTGGTAGTAGACACTTATGAAGTGGAGCCAGTCCAGTGGACAGTTGCCAGGAGAGTGAAGGGGCTGGACGGTGTGACATACTGAGAAGAAGACTGAGGGCCCTGGGACTGTTTATCCTGGAGAAGAGAAGGCATTTGAGCAGATCTTCTGTTGCCTGTGGGAGTCTTGTTAGAGAAGATGGAAGACGGGGTCTTCTCTGAGGTGCACAAGACATTGAAAGGACAATGGTCAGTTATTGCAAATTGCCGCAAGGAAAATCATGGGTTATAAAGCAAAACTTTCACTGTGACAGTGGTCAAACACTGGAATAAGTCATCTGGAAAGGCTTTGGAACTCTTAAGAGCTTGACTGAGCAAGGACCTAGTAGCCTCACTTGACTCTGAAGTCAGCCTTACCTTGAGCATAAAGTGAGATTAGATGGCACTTGAAAGTTATTTTCAGTCTAAATAACTCTGAAAAATTGTGGTCAAGTTTGATACAGAACTTGATAAAAATTTTGGTAATATGGATTTTTTTTGTTTATTTTTCCAAAATGGGAAGAAAAGATCATAATTCTACAAGCAAAGAAAACTGCTGCAAAATTGTTCCCATCAAAATTGTAGTAAGGTTGCTCCTGATTCAATTTAAAAATTGTCACAAATATAAATGAGATTAAATATGATACTTCTACTTCTCTTTTAGTTCAAGCAAATAGTGTGTTGTCATATACCAGTGATAAATGTGCATCTTCCTCCTGTTTCAATCCATAGGATGCTAAACAAAAAGCAGTAACATGAGTTCTGCAGTTGAACTACAATTTGTTAATCACGTTTCCTAGGGCAGTGCTCACAGACCACAAGAGATGGCAACCCCACTGTGCTAAGTGCTCTACCAGCATATTGTACTGTTTTATATTACAGAAAATGTAATTTTTCCTAATTACTTGACATCTGGAGTTCTATAATACAAAAACTAAAAGTAAAATATTTTTTTGGCCCAAATAGTGGGCTTGAACAGCCAATGAGTATTTTTCTATAGTTTGTTCAAAAGCAGACTTATTTGTGCGCATGGTGATGAAAATCTCAGCGTTCATTTTAAATCTTTGTGTATTCATAGAAATATTAATAATAGAAATAGAAATATTAATAACTGCATTAAGAATCTGCATGTAATGGTTGGTATTTGGTGGGTTATGTAATTTAAAAGGTATTATTCTTGGATCCTGTTTGAAAGCCTAATACAATTTATATCACAGATAATGTGTACTGCAACCAGCTGCACATTGTGGTTTAAAAGTTGTGCTAGTTTTACAAGTTAATTTAGAAGGTTGCATCTTGTATTGCAGCACTTGGTTTTAATAGAGAAGGCTGAAAGTATTTACAAGACCAAGATTATTTACTGAAGCAATTTGAGAATACTTTTAATGAAGTATGGATAAGAGGATTCTTCATACTGCTTGGAGAATTCATAAATAGGGAAAAATATTATGAATCAATCCCTTGGTTCTCTGAAAGATCAGAATATAAGCAAAGATCAGCCCTATTTTATTTTTCCTTTTAGACCAATATTCTCTCTAGGATGCAGGTATGCTCCACAGGAGCACACCCAGGTATTAGCTGTGTATCTGGCGAAGGAGACAGGGCCCTCGATAGTTGTTTAAGGAAATCCAAGTGAAATTTAATTCGGTTTACAAAGAAAATGTTCTATTAGTTGTTACTTATTAATCTTGCTAATGTAGAAGTCAATGTTAAAAAAACCCAACAAACAACTTCATGAAAAGAAACAAGTTGGTGTTGAAAGTGCTGACAAAGTATGGAATAAGAAAGATTATACTCTTGCATTTTAGGTTTGATGGAAGTCCTTGCCAAAGACTGTTTCAGTGACGTGCAATAAACAGAGGGCAGACTTCAGAGAGCCTAACCTGCAAATGGGGGAGGGATTATAAAGTGTGTATTTCATAAAAATGAACAAGGTCATACAAAGTAATTGTGAGATTGTCAGAGTCACAGGAGAGACAGTAGGCAGGAACTAAAAAAGAGTTATTAAATCATACTCACTGTGTTATATGGGGAGTGATATGTGTAAGCCAGAAGGGAATGAGATATTAAACAGGGAAATCAAGGGGTGGAAGCAGGTAAGAGGTATCCTGAAAACTGGAACAAGTGGGAGAGAGAGAGGGAAAAGGGAGCAGAGGAGAAATATTTGTTTCAGTGGAAAGTGTTATAGAAGAAAAAAGGGAAAGGGAAGCAAATGAGGGTAAAGACAAAAATAATTTTGTCAGTTTTGTGTGCAGGGAGGGAAATTAACAGGTAAATGAACCAGAAATTCAAAAAAACTTAGCATCCAGGATTCAGTTAATTCAAACAAATTGCAGACGTTTGCTCAGAAAGATGTTTTTTATAATGGAGTAAGTCAGCACATTTATGGGATTTCCTCAAACACTGCAGCATACCATGAATAAAGGAAGTTTATCTTAGGACAGAGGGTGTTTCCAAAAACCTGTACTGGTGCTCCTTTTATCATCAGCAAATGCCAAAGTCTGGGGAGATTGAACGGCTCTCTCTTCGAAAGAGAGCACTGAAAGCAGATGCCAGCTCATCAATGCAGCTGAGCTGAACTCAGCAGGGTTGGATTGAAGAGTGGGGGGATACAAAGAGGAGCTTGCTGGATAATGGTGGAAGGAGGTGGTCAGTGAGAGAATTTGGCAGCAGAGAAGACCAACAGATGAACTTTGGAAAACTTAGAAAAGCAGCCACAGTGAAGTTTTTGAGCCACTGAATGGCAGAAGATACATTATTTTCCTTCTCATGTAAACCTCCATTTTACTGTTGGTTTTACTCTTGCCTGCACATACTGTACTGGTTAGACACTGTACAAGAGCATCACTGCTCGCATCGTTAGAGACTTAATTCACAAATAAAGCTAGATCAAAGCCATTTGTTCTCTTGCCAGTACCAGCTTCTGCTTTCAAGTAGCTCTGGCTTAGATACTCCTCATTCTCTTCTACAAAAGTTGAATATCTGTATCCCTAGTAGATGTTTTTGCTCCCTCTCACCCTCTCCAATGCAGCTGACCCAAACTATATATTCCATAAAGTCTTTCTAATGCCTTTTCCAGAGCGCTAGAAGCCGTTTCTGGTGCTGGCTGCCTTTTCCAGCTGCCTGATTGATACTGATGGTTTATTCTCATCATGAGGTTAAACCACATACGCTGTCTGAAGAAGGGCACAGGACTGAATGAAGATGACAAAACAAGGACACAACTACCTGAGACGGAAGGTTTATCATCAAGGAGATTATAAAGTCCTATCAAGTCTTATTAAAGAGGTACTGGTCTTTAGTGCAGTGTTGTTCTGATTAACTTGATAACAAAAAAGCCCTGCACCATGAGTCTTGGTGCAGAGATCTCCAAGACTAGTAGGGTGCTTTGCCTGGAAGAGCCTGGTATTTAGTGAAACACACAGACCTTCTTAGCACTGGTCTGAAAACGGACACATCTGGGCACCTGCTGATCTGGACACCACTACAGGAAGGTTTGGTCTGGTGCTTGCTTGCAACTGAAGGTGCACTTCTGTCCCATTAGACCAGAGTAACACAGTCAAAGCCACCTGGGATATGTTTATGCTTACTGGCATAAAATTTCTTAGACAACTAGACTACTGGAGGCTGTTTTCCTTCCAGGATATCAGAATTTGTCTTCTGCTTCAGATTTATACAAGAAAAAAAGAGTTAGCAAAGAAGCACAGAACTGCATTTCTAGCTCCAGTCTATATTTTTTTGAAGTCATTATCAAGTGTACATATATTCTGTTACAAATTACATTCTTCAATTTGTTTAAATTCAGACCCCCTTCGCTGATTTTCAACTTGTTTAGCTAGCAGCACTATGCAGTCTGCGTGTAAGTAATGGCAGCTTTTTGGTCCAGGAGCTGTCTTAGCAAAGGAAAAATTTGGATGGAACTTTTCAGTCACTGAGATCTTGCATCCATTTATTCCCCTCATGGAACAGAACTGTTCTCTCTCAGCTGCATGTGGAAAAGCAATTGAAATACACTGAGCACTGAGGAATCTAAAAAAGATATCCTGTTAAAAACGATGACACAAGAGCCTGCCCTCAAAGTTTTATGTTGGGACAAGATTTTAGGAGTTCAGTTATTGGCAGGTGCTGTGTGTTCAACAAGCAGATGGGATCAATAAAGCCTTCTAAATATATACCTGCCTTACTTTTACAACTGCAGTTCTAGATTTAGGGGATTGTGTGTGTTTGTGCGTATATATGTATATTCAAGTACCAACAACAATGTTGAATTCGTTGCTACTAGTTTGATTAAGAAAAGGTACTACTTGGACACTAGAGAAGTGAACTTTTTAAAACTATATAAATCCTAGAACCTACATAAAAGCTTAGACAGGCAGTAACCCCTGGCAAAATACTTGACACACTTATTCTTTGAGTGTTGTAATAAATCCAGTTCAGGAGTTGAAAATACATATTTTCCCAAACCAGCTGTTTATGCCAAGGCTTGCACCATCAGCCCACAAGTGAAATAACTGTGGGCTTCTGTGCCTTGAAGAGGCTGCTCACCCGGGACCCAAGAGACAGGGAGTATCAATAGGATAGGGAAGAATATGAAGGAAATGAAAGGAGGAGGATTAAATAAAACAAGGTGAGGAACAGAAAAGACAACAGGGTATGTTTCAGAGTGAGGAATCAAAAAAAAAAAAAAAAAAATCCAGGGAGGTGAAAAGAGAGCAAGTATTATCAGAACTGGGGAATAAACAATAAGTGATGGTAGAGTGGGTGTGAGAGTATGTTCGCATTCAGGCTGGGTAGTGGATTGGTCCCTAGGAGCTAATGGGAAATGAATGTCTGTCCCAGGGGAATTTTTTCAGATATTTATTTTTCTTCCTCTGTTGGGATGATAATTCAAACACAACCTTTCAGTGTGAAAGCTTTCATGAAAAGCTTTGTTTTGAACATGCCAGTGAATCAGGTTGAAGGAAAATATTTGTGCTAAGGGCAGTGTGATGATAACCTGTGGTGGGCTGCATTGCTGTGATCTCATTTGAGCTGCAGCTGGGACAGGCTCTCTGCCCTGTCTGATATGCCAAAGTTCTAACAGGCCTGCATGGCTCCTCGAGAGAGGACGTCAGTGCACCTGAGGAAGTGTGGTCTGGACTCCTGTGTCTATACTGGGATCCATAAAAATACATGCAGGTTGGCTCATTGTAATGAAATGTAGGAACATGCATACATACCTTGAAAATACACAACTTTATAGCTGGCATGCTGGATTTACTGGTTTGTGTTTGGAAATTTGCAGACATGCTTTATCTGAATTTTCCTTTGCACTCTAGCATAGATTTTTGTGTTTGCTGTTGTACTTATTCTTCCTTGACTATTAATGTTATTTATCTTTTTTATTTCTCTGTACCTTCACATCCTTCTGCTTCTTGTGCTGAGTCTAATTTGTGCTTTCTCTCCTGTGTTTTCCCTCATAAGCCCTTTTCTCTGAATTCTGGTGTCCTCCTTCACAATCTGTTTTTCTTCTTAGCACAGTCCACCTCTGGTTTCTTTCCCTCCCATATGTGTGCCAAGGCATTCCAATATAGAAGGCTTTATTCAAGAGAAATAGTAAAAAATGGAGACTGTCTACCTTAAAGGTTATTCTTCTTAATGTTTGCTATGTCTATCTATGTGCGAATTTGGTGCGCTGTGAGTTCACATACTAATTTGCAATAAATTTATGGCACAGTGAATAAGCCTTAGGCTCCTAAACATCCTGGTAGTTTTTACAATGTTATGCATAGTGCTTTCCAGTTTATAGTCTTACAGTTTAAAGAATGCACGTGTAGTAAAATGTACTTTTAGTTTTGGAATATTCAGATTTTTAAGCTCATTGAAATTAGAGTGTTTCTCTCTTCTTTTTTTTTAAAGATTTTTTTTTAATGAAAATGCTTGATTGTCTTGAAGATCAAAGCAATTATGCATGTTGAATGTTTCCATCCTTTCATGAAATTACTTGTAATTCTGAGCACCAGCTAGTTTTCTTCAGCTAGTTTTCTTCAACTAGCTGAAAATATGTGATGCTGGGCTAGAAGATGCTTAAATCCACAGGAGAAAAATTGCTCCTAAAAAAAAAAAAATGGGGTATGGAATGATACTCAGACATGCACAGCTTCCCACTTGCAATGTAATGTTCTGTGCCCACTACAGAAATCTGCATTAAGATAGGTTTTGTGAAACAGCCTTCTTCCACTTCTGCCTGTGGGACTGAACTTCTGTGGAAAACTGAATCTCAAAGCTGGAGCTAGCCTCTGTACTTCAGAGCTAAGGTCAATGTGGAAAATTGAAACTAGTGACTTGTCTCAGACCTTCAGTTCTGTAGGATAAAAAGTTATTAGTTAACACTTTATCTGTTGCAAAAGTCTTCAGCAAAAATAGGAATAGGACCCCTACATGTTGTTTATCCTTAACAAAAACTGGTCTTTCTTCCCTGCTGTCTGCTTTGGTCCCTTCATTCTGCTCCATCTAAACATACATGCTTGCCTGGCAGACTCCCTGATCTTTTTTGTGGCGGGTAGTTACAGTAATAATAAGGTATACAGTCCCTGGTCCATCACTGCCTTTAAGCCCTTCATAATGGCAAGTATTCAAATTGTCTGCAATTCATACTCTATTGCTCTATTTGTTTGCCTTTATAAAGGTTTTTTGCCAGTGTGAAATTGTGCTTGGCAAACATGCTTTCCTCCTGGATTTGTAACATGGTTTAGTCATGGTTAGCAAATTATAATTTCAGTGAGACTTTGAGTAGTTTAAACCTCAGTAAACTCGATACCAGTGTTGATGTGCTGATATTTGTTTTCCTCCAATGTTTGTCTAAACATTCTTGTTTTTCAGTTGTCAATGAGTTCAATTTTCTCTTCATTTCTTAAAATTGAGGATGTACTCTCATGGGCCTGAATCTCCAGGATAGCATTTTTAAAATGTTTATTCACATAGTTATTTTAATTATGTGGTTGGAAAAGAGACACTGTGATCTGCCTGGGTATGTCAATAAATTTGAATCAATGTCTTCAGACTCAAGGGCTTAAAATGAGACTCTGAGCTCTTAAAGCCTTGGGCATCTTGTGAAATTGAAGTGCTAGTATGCTTGATGGAATCTTAAAAGAGAAGGTAAAAATAAGTTCTATTTGTTCAGTGTTTTAGTCTCTACCAGTTTTACACCACTATAAGGATGATCAGTTACTTATTCCACAGTAAACCTTTGAGTTAACGTTTATGTAAATATAGGAAGATATATAAAGTGTTCCATATAACTATAATAAAATATTATATAAATGTAGTATACTGACTGTAAAATACATAATTCTGGTTACTTATATTAGGCAACACTCAGAACTTTAAAAGCAACTTACATCTGAATATCAAACCATGTATTTATGGGCCTAAATATCCATATAAAATCAATTATCTACAACTTAAATTAGCTTACAGGACTTAGTACAGACAAGTTGTAAGTTCAGTGATAGGGTGGACATTTCCTTATATTTTATCTGTGTTTAGGACCAAGTCTTAAAAATAACAAAATTCAGCTTGGCAGGGGTCCTGAGAGGTCATCCTATCCAACTTCCCACTCCAAACCATGATCAGTGCAGATTTCAGACCGGCTTTGTCAGGCCTTTGTACAGCAAGGTCTTGAAAACCTCCAAGGAAGACTGTGCAGTGTGTGTCAACCTTCAGCTGCCTTTCAGAGATTTTTTTTTTTCCTTTCATTTAGATAAAACTTCCTCTGTTTCAATTCAGGATTATTGTGTCCTGGTGCCCCGCAGTGCACCTCTGTAAAGATCTTGGGTCTCCCATCTTAATCTCCCTGCAGGCAGCAGGAGGCTGTTGTCAGGTTTCTCCAGAAAAGCCTCACTTCCTCAGCTTCTGTTCACAAGGCATGTGAGCCTCTAGACTAGACTGTCTTTGCAGTCAGCTCTTGCCTCAGTTTATCAGTGTCTCTCTGGTTCTGGGAAGCACACATGGATCAAGAATTTCTGAAAGAGATTACAGACTTGATCAATTTTCACTATTGTACCTCCCTTTCTTGAGCCCTCTCTCTAGGCAGAGTCCTGGGAGTTTCAGTCGTAGACTGATACAAAGAGAAGGGGTTGAGTACTTCAGCTTTAAATATACCTGCTGTCACAAAATCTCCTGCCCATTGAGCAAGAGGTCCCTGTCCTCTCGGTTTATTCTGCCATTAGTATAGAGGTAGAAGGGCTTCTAGTTGCCCTTGTTCCTCATTGGTTTCAATTGCAGCTGAGCTTTGGCTTTTCTAATACCATCCCAGCACGGCCAGGAGATTCCTCTATATTTCTTTGCTTCCTGCCTTAATTTCAGCTCCTGTACATGGTTAGTTTGTGCTGGAGCTCAGACCCTGTTTGATAAAGCCAGTCTCCTCCTATGTTTGCTACTTTTTCTGAACATCAGATGGACCACTGTTTATGCTGTGGAGAGTTTGTCCTAAAAGTCTAGCCAGTTCATTCAAGGTCATTTTTCCTAATGACCTGTCTTTCACAAGATCCTACCTACCAGCATTCTTCACAAATATTTTCACCCTTAAATTAATTGTGGACATTTTAAGCCTGATTATTAGTAGTCTGTCTTGTCTGACTCCTCTTGAGATTATTCAGGTTTATTCCTTCTTTCCCCAAATTGCTTCTCATCCCCCTCAGTGCATGACATTATCTGTTAAGTATACATTAGGTTTTACAAACCTTGTCACTTCTTCCATCAACTCAGGGAACAGCTTTCTCCAAGGGTTTTTATTTTGCCTTTTTCTTTTTCTTTTTTTTATGGCTTAATAATGGAAGATGGCAAATGCTTTTTTGTAATCTCTCTCTTTCTCTTGTAATATCTCTCTTTCTCTGAAGAAACTCATTGCAGTCACAGCTGAAGATTCAGGGAGAGAAAATCTATCTCTAAAAAAAGAAAAACTAATCTAACTCAACAGATTATAATGCATATTTGTCATGCTTAAAAAAAAAAGATAAAAGGTTCTTTCTTGGTGAACGATTATAAAGGTAATGCTAAAAAAAATAAATTAGCTCTGGCAATATGGATGTTTTACTCTTGCCTGCTGTTAGTTTGCAATATTTCAGCATGATGATTTTCTTATGTGCCTTTTGTTTATACAAATTGTTGACTTCTTTCCCCCCCACCTTGGTGCCTGCTGAACATATGGAACACAATTTTTGAAAATTTATACTTCGTTTGGAACTCTCTTTAATCTCCTGTTTTAATCTATTTCATGCTAGCTGCAGCACAACTGAGGAAACACAAGAAAAATTAGTGAGAGACAAGTTAGTCAAGACAGTTTGATAAAGGCTGACTTCATGAGACCTTGATGAAGCTGTTCTTCAGAGGGTTTACTCCAGTTTTTATTCCACATGCCCTTCCACACTTTCATAGTGGACAAGATTTTTTGTTCATGAGATAATATTCAAATAATGAATTTTTCTTGCACTTACACTAAGAAAGAGTGTTGAAGCTGCTCAGACAGAAGTCATATGTAATCCCTCTTCCATCAAAGCAGAGCTGAATGGCGATTTTTTAAAACATGAATAGCTCTATTAGTCCTATTCCAACAGCCTCACTATTACGGAACTACACTATCCTTTAATGTAAGTAACATCGCTTTTTAAAAAAAAATTGACAGATTAGAAATGCAAAGTCAACAGTAAAAAGACACAGCCCAAACTGCTTTGACAATTGACAAGGAAAACAAACATACTGCTTTCCTAGGAATAAACTATAAACTCCTAAAATGCAGACTGTGATATCTGAAAAATTGTCATGTAAGAAAACAACACAGCAGGATAAAGGTCTCCAAAGTTTTCTATTGATACCACTGTTTAGATGTGTCTGTCCAATTTTGTTCCGTAAATAGTCTTGATTCTGTTATTAGAATGAGCTGTTTCGAAGTGAATATAGTACCAGGCTGTCCTATGAATAACACATTTATAGATGTGTCTGAGCCTTAGTTATACTGATTTCAACCTACTACGCCTGGGCACGTATTTGAATTTGCATCAGAGCCATGAACCCTGTGGCACCAACAGCAATCCCGCTGCTTGACCACCAATTTCCTTAAGGAAAGCAACGTATCCCCTAGGGTGCCAGCCCTTTATGTGCTTGCTGACTACAGCTGCCCTACACCTAGACCTCTGTGGTGCAGGGAACAGACTGCATGGCTGACAAACAGGTGTCTAGTGAGCCCAAAGCGTTACAGGCCCTAAACTCTAATGGAGTTACTCAAAATTTGATGTTACTAAACTGTTTAGATGCACCTGCAAAATGTGTTGCATTACAACGAAGAAAGAGCTTTGGGGGTTTCCATCCAGTGTTATTTTTCTTTTTAATCAGTTAACTGAGACCACTATGCCCTACTGGCAGTTGCAGATGTCTGCTTTTCAGGCCAGAGCTCTGTTGTTTTCTCCCTACCTAAAAGCATCATGCTCCTGAGCTCTGCTTCTTCAGGGATGAGCAGAAAACCTATGTTCTCTAGCAAACCTTTTGGCAACTGACACTAATAAGTACCAGTGGGAAATGTGTTCCCTTACAGAAAAATTCCCTGGTGTGAGGATTTGGATACTCTTTTGAAAGTAGAGCCAAGTAACCTGCAGGACTCTTGCCTGGTGTTACATGCACCTTCAGAGTTCATGACCCATGTTAGAATTTGGCAGAGTAAACCAGTTTCATATACATCTACAGATTTTTTGAATTAAAAGTGTTGATCAAGTGTTATATTCATCTAATTTATTATAATGCTATTAAGGTAGATAAAGATAGAACAACAGAGTGATCAAATTGCAATCTATTGTTTTTATTTTGCTCACAGTATCAAGTTTTAATTCTTTACCAAGGGAAGGTACATGATACAGGCCTGTTTCTGTCACAGTTGGCCGAAGAGCTTTTCCAAAGCCTTAAGCCAAGCTGAGGATTGGATTGTACAGTAAGTCATGTTCTGAATCCAATGACACTTTACTGAAAGAGACTTTGTGGAAGTGAGACTTCAAAACACACACAAGAATATGTTGACTAATAAGATGGAGTAACAAAAGGTAAAGTTGTCATTACAATGAAACAAGAGTAAAAATAGTTTGAAGTACTTCCACCTGATTACTGAAGATGTTTAATTTAGGTAGCTGTTGGCAGGCCTTCAAGTCCTGAGTCAGCACCTCTCTTCTTGCTAATGATTCTAAATTTTCCTCTTGTGTGCAGAGACACCAGGGCAGCGAAACACAGAGGTTTTCAGATGTTGTACAGCAGGATAGTTTGAATTGCAGGAAAGTTAAAACCCATTTTCTTTCTTCTATTTTGCTTTGTTCTTGTGGGAATTACTTCTCATATTCTCCAGTTCATGAGCAGATGTGGCTTCTGGGCTAACTGGGTGAATCCAAGAGTCCAGAATAGTCATTGCAGTCAAATTTGTTTTGGAGAACTGTTAATGTCAATCTGGGAAACCTCATCACTGAACAAACCTCCATTTTGGCAAAGATAAGAGGCTCTTTTGAGTGTGGTATGTCTGACATTGGCTGGGTCCCAGGTGCCCACCAAACTCCTCTATCACTCTCCCTTTTCAGCTGGCCAGGGGAGAAAAAAATAAGATGAAAATCTCTTGGCTCAAGATAAGGACAGGCATAGATCACTTAGCAATCTTTGCCATGGGCAAAACAGACTTGATGAAATTAATTTATTGCCAGTCAAATCAGAGCAGTGTAATGAGAAAATAAAAAACAAATCCTAAAACACCTTCCCCCCACCTCTCCCTTCCTCCTGTTTTCATCTTCACTCCCAATTTCTCTATCTACTCACTCTCCCAAGCAGCTCAGGGGGATAAGGACTGGGGGCTGTGGTCAGTTGTCTGTGTTGCTCCCTTCTCCTCACAGTCTTCCCCTGCTCTAGCATGGGCTCCCTCTCACAGGAGACAGTTCTCCACAAACTTCTCCAATGTGAGTCCTTCCCACAGGCTACAGCTCTTCACAAATTTCTCCAGCGTGGGTCCCTTCCACGGGGTGCAGTTCCTTAGGAACAGATTTCTTTAGCGTGGGTCCCCCAAGGGTCCACATGACCCACCAGCAAGCCTGCTCTAGCACAGGCTTTCCGTGGGGTCACAGCCTCCTTCAGGCATCCATCTGCTCCAGTGGGGGCTCCTCCATGGGCCGCAGGTGGGTCTCTGCTCTGTTGTAGACCTCCATGAACTGCCTGGCTCTCCATGATCTTCACCACAGGCTGCAGGATAATCTATGCTGGAGCACCTGGAGCACTTTCTGCCCCTCTTTCCTCACTGACCTTACTGTCCGCAGGGCTGTCTCTCTTACCTATTCTCACTCCTCTCTTCCCTGGCTGCAAGTGCTCTCGCACAGTAACTTTTCCCCATTCTTAAATATTTTAGCCAGAAGTGCTGCCACTGTTACTGATGGTCAGCAGCAGGTCCCTCTTGGAACCATCTGGCAGTGGCTCTACTGGACATAGGGGGAAGCTTTTGGCGGCTTCTCTCAAAAAATATCCCTGTAACCTCCCTGCTACCAAAAAATTGCCATGCAAACCCAATACAATAAGAAAAATTAAATAAATCAGGGATACATTGTCGAAAAGGCTATTTATTACATCCTTTCCTGTCTGGATGAGATAATGGATGAGACAGTCACAATCAGCAAAAATTTGCGTTTGATGTTAAATGCCTAATTGTCTAATTTATTTGTAGTTATCTCCAAGAGATTTTTCAAATAATTTAACCTTTCTTAAAATTCTTACGACTGTTCTAGTAGGGTACTAATATGAACCTTTAAGCATTGACAGAAAAACATGACCTTGCAGGTTGTGGCAATGTCTGCCATGAACTGCCTTTGTATGAAATAAACTCTCCTTTGAATTCCTTTTCCTAGAACTGGCTTCAGATTCAAGTCAAAGTGAGACTTCTCATCAACCTGACTTTCTTAAAAGTGGCTCAGTTCTGCAATGCACAGCTCCCAAATCAAATTTAATTTTCAGAATGGAAATGTTTTACTTCTATAAGACTGTGTGAGTAATGCCATTGAGTGATATTCTGAATAGTGTTTTGAAAAGCCATTCAATAATTCCATCTAAATTATTTACTGAGTGGAAAATATGATGGATAACAAATGGATGCCCTTGGAAAAGAAAGGACTACAACATCTGGAGTGCAGTTTGTAATCCCAGAAGTACGACTATCTCATGCTGCAGTTGAGAGCTAGTGAAGGTGAAAAGCAGAGGAGAATCAGACATGTAGTACAGTCAGCAGATCAGTCAGTGAATGTGATGTCTGCAAAGAACCTCAGCCTAAAATCTTTGCATTGCCTTGTCTCAGAAGCAGATACACACATGGCATAGAGAGTTTGCGAGAAGGGGATGCTATGAAAGACAGAGAAGGCTTGAGAAATAGCCCTGCATTAAACAAAGTGTGGAATTTTTGTGTTCTGCTCCCGTCTTGTCACACAGCTTGTGGTGTATTTGCAGTGAGTGCTCTGGCCTCTCCCCTGCAAGCAGCTCTGCCATGGACTGCTAAACTGCTGTGGCACACAAATACATTTGGTAGCTGCATGGTTCTTCCTGTGCAGCTCTGTAGCTGGCACACAGATTCAAACAAAACTGGTTGCAATTATTGCCTTTCCTTCAGATTTGAGATGGATATAGAATAGAGGAATTCTCACATAAGTGCTCAATTCCTTAAAGCAGTCCTCTTTGCAGAATACTTTCTCTCTGTATACAAACAGCTTGCTGGAAAACACTTTTATTTTTTGATATCAATTATTAAAACATTAATTAAAATGGGCACAATAAAACAAGTGCATACAGGCTATTTATTGTTCAATTTTCAACTCTGTCTAGATCATAATAAAGCAGATTTGAAGGAGGGAAGCTGGCTAATAGGTAAAATGTGACAAAAACCCACTGTGTGATGGAATAGCAACTTGTAAATACCCAAGGTCAATATTTTGTATTGCTTTAGAAAATACACGGTTCATGGGTTTCTCGTTCTTCCACCACCACTCTCTTGGCAACTTGAAATGGGGGACGTGCCAGGAAGTATGGCCTGAAAAATACCAACTGGAAAAAGCAAATGCCAGGTGTTCAAACCACATGGAATCCTGAACTCCCATAAAAAGGCACATGTTTGCAGCTGTTCTGGGCAGTATATGGCAAACTAAATAAGGCTATGTCCATTTATGCCTCAAAATGTTAACTAGCTTTAGTGAGGTAATTCATTGCCTGTGGAGTATTTATCTTGTAATTCTGGGTAGCTATCTTAAATAATGCTTGTTTTACAATTTAAGTATTAAAAAATAATTGTTAGTTTGTATATATTTCTCTGTACATATAAACACATACATATAGTGAGAGATAGAGGCACACAATACCAAATGCTATTAGAAAGAATTTGTTGAATGAAATTGAGTAAATTTCAGATATTGAAACTGCTGGAATTTGCCTTGACTCAGAGTTTTTAAGTCTTCTGAGATGTCGAGATGTCTCACCGGTAATATTAAACCAGTATTATTTATGTATATACGTATTTTCAGATTGATTTATTCTACAGCTGCAGTGCATTGTATTTGCAAATTACAAAGTGTATGTGTGCAGTTTGGGTTAACAGAAAATCAAAATCAGCCTGGTTCCAGTTATGGTGGTTTGAGTTGGTCCCCAGTGTTCTGTTTTCAAAAGTAAATTTGACTGCAGATATCCCCTTATGAATATCCACTCATGAGAGTAATGTGTTGAATTTACCTTTTTTACTTAATTTGGTTTTAAAAAAAAAACCCAAACACAACCTAACACAGTCTTGAGCTCACTAGACTTAAATTCGCTTTTATTTCAAGGGGGTTGGAAAATACCTTTTGTATCCAATGCTACTTTCCCCACGTATGGAGATGGAGAGTCAGGTTGATGCAAGGAAGAAACACTGCAGATAAAACAATACAGAGTTGAGAAAGGGTAGATGGAAACAAAGTGTGATGGTTTGGGGGTTTGTTTGTTTGTTTAATTGTGGGGATACCTCCTTCACACAAATCTTGAAAATCAGGAATTACTGCCTCCATTGGTCCGTGGAACTGTTCACCCACACAATTATTGTCAAGATTGCAACCTTGAATCATGTGCCTTAATAAAAATGGTGTAAATGTGTTTTAAAAAGGAAAGAGACAAGTGGACCAATGTAATAATGCATGATTATTCAGCCAGAAATGCTGCTACAGTTCTGCATGGTTCCAGAGCTGTTTGTTGCTCTGGATGTAATCCCTCCCCTTTCTTTTTCTTACGAGTAAAATACATGAAGGAATGGAAACAGCATGATTTGGGAAGCATGCTTACAAGACAGGGTGGGAGAACAAAATTTGCTATAAGAGACGTTAGTACAGGCCAGCTAAGGGTCTTCCTTAGCTGTGTTCTGTGTTTTTCTGCAGAAGTGTTTTTAATTCCACTGTGACTTTAGTTAAGAGCTTTGAAAATGCCTAACTTGTTTAAGCACAGTACAGAAGGCAACAGGGAATCATTACAATGACTCATAAGGCATAGGATACCAATATTGAAATAAAAATGAGTTGTTCCAATTTCTATGTTTCAAGCAGTAATTCTGCAACATCTAGGACTGCTTTATGAAGCACAATCTTTTTCTTTAATAAGGAGATAATCGAAAACAAGTTAGCCGGGCTTGAGAGAACAAACAGTGTTTCTCCTGGCAGGCTGGGGATCATAAACATTTTTTTGACAAGGATTTAGAGAAAGCTCTGGCTGGATGAGGTCATATAACAAAAGCTGGTCTTCCTAACCCCAAATATATATCTGACGTGATGATTCCACACTTCGGGAGGTGTCAGCAAAAAAAAAAAAGACTCTTGGGTTCTTTTTGTTACTGCTTTGACAGCAACTAGTGTCCTGAGACACTAGGAAAGAAAAAGTGAGCCTGACAGGATAGGAATGAATTGCCTCCATGACAGAAAGAAACTGCTGTGTGTAAGGAGGTAATACACCAACTGCAGGAGGGTGAAGATAAATAAGAATGTATATGAGGACAATATCTTTTCTATATTGAGTGTCTAAAGGCATTAGTCTTCCTTATATTTTTTCCTCTTGTCTCCTACTTTCTTTCTGCCATGAAGTACACTTTTTTCAAGTTTGTATGTTTGTTGTTTAAGTAGATTTTATTATGTATATATTCATTGTGCTATGTCTTTTTCACCCTTTTGCATATAAACCCCATATTGAAACATCTCTCTTAATCCTACAACAACTTTCAATGCCCCTGAGAGGTTTTTAAATGGATGACATGGGCATAAATCCTTCACTTATGCAACCTTCTGGAGGCCTCAGAAAGCCTGAGCTGCTCTAAACCCCACAGAAAGCAATATTCTATGTCTAGGGGTTGACCTGGAAGGATCTCTTATCACCCTGTACTTGTGGGCTTGGATTTTAATGCCTTGGATTGAAAGCTCGTTTTGCGATACTGCTTGGCTTCTTTAGCACTGCAGGTGATGGGTAGAAAAAGGCAAAATGTTGATGTCATTGAAGTCTGTTGGTATTTTGAAGGTGTCAAGTTGTTAGCTGGGAAGCATGAGCTCAAGAAGGTACTGTTCAAGTCATTAACAATGACTATGGTTAAAATTATTTCCGTGCTTTTTTGGTGCAATTGTGGTAATTTTGATTTTCCTCGTTAGCTTGTTCTTCACCACGGCTTCTCCTTTGACACTCCTAAACCTTAAGCCTAAAAACCAGATTAATTTTGCATTAGCAATTTACCTTCGACTCGTGAATAAAATTATTTCATTGCTTTGTGATTCAGCCAGAAAACAAGAAAATTGAGATGAGAGTCAATAGAATAAAAACTTTCAAACACAGGCTTGTATTTGAAAGATGGTTTATTTATAGAAATAGAAGACAAATGTGAAATATGGGGTAAAAGAAAGATAAAATCTGATGCAGTGATAGCCTACAAAAAAGTGCTTTTCTCTTTGCTCCTATTTTCCTGATCTCTGTAGTAGGATTTCTTAAAAGCAACTTGTCTAAGACCCCTGGACTGTTTGCTGGCAACAGATTTCATAAAAACATGAGCAGAAAACGGAATTAAAGGTTGATTTTTGCCATTGTGTAGAGAAAAACAAGCCTCAGTTGTAAATAAGACCAGATATTTCTCACTGCTACAGCTATCATTTTGATTTCTTTTCAACTGAAAAAATACAACATGGAAAAAGATATTTTTTGGCTTTTTACACTGTTGATCAAAATGAAGGAGTGATGTTAGAGAAGGAAGGAAGAACAGAACAAATAGGTTCCATACAGGTGTGCATGATCTCAGTGGCTCTGTCAGTCACATTTGTTCAATCTGATCTGAAGAAAATAAACCCATTAAACTCTCAGTGGAAAGATAACTTTTCTGATCCTTAGGTGAACAGCAAATACATACCTTCCAGGGAAGTTGGATGGTGTCTTACAGCAAGGGCAGCAAACTTGCACACGTCAGAAACCCAACATGGTTCCTCACTGGACTTCAGAGGCATTTCTCCGATGTCTATCCCCGAGCTAGAAGTTATTCAGACATTAAATGTGCAGAAGAAAATGAGCTTATCATATTTTGAAGTCTTTTGGGCCCCTCTTCTCCTCTCTGTCAGGAATCAGTGACATCCTACCATATTTCGCCTATGCCTGCCTAATTAACAGGTACCTTTCTTTTCAAGACAGCCCTATCATCATGCCACGTCAATGCCTTTCTTTCTTTCTTTCTCTTTCTTTCTTTCTTTCTTTCTTTCTTTCTTTCTTTCTTTCTTATGGTTTTTTCCTCTACTTTTTTTGATAGGGAGATTTTCTTTATGGTTTAGTATTAATACCATTTCAGATGAGTGGGCCGTAAGCACACATTATTAAGAATGACTGGCTTCACTCGGATACCATCGCACTAGTTGGCATACTCATTAAAATCTGAAAATTACCTTCACTTGCATAACTGTGTCCATCAAAATCATAGCATCTAAGCTAATAACTGAACAAAAACCTACAGAACAGATTAGTCTTACACTCTCTTCACCCCTCAGCCAAATAGCCACAATAAACAATATCTAGTGCTAAATGTGCCACTTAAGATCTTTGTACATTTTCCTTGTTCCCTCTCTGGCTGTGTTTTTCTTGTCTATTTCTGTTTGAACTCTGTCAACGCTGAAGAAAAAGAACATCTCAATCTGAACCGCCAAAGCTGTGGAAGGGCATTGAAGCAAGACCTCATCACCTATGAACTGGCAGTGAGGGATGTACACTGCATGCTTAATAGCACCTGCAGAGCATCAGATTGATCACCTCCATGGCAAGTGCTGTACAAACATGTTATAAAGGAAGACAGTCCCTTCCCCACAGAAGGTTCAGCTGAAAGTCTCTCCTGTCTACCTTTTGTTCACTTTCCTATGCCCACTCCAATTACTACTACTACTCTTGTTCCTATTCCCTGTTGACTTTCCACTGTTCTCAAGCTCCTTATGAAAAGGAAATGACCCTTTCAGAAAACTTTGTTCTACTTCTTGCTCCATTTCTAGTGCCTCAGTATGGAGCTAGAATGTTTTGTTCAGGCATTACCATGGCAGACCTCAGCTGGAGCAGGGAGGGCATGGTGTGGGGAAATGTCTCTGTGGGATCTGGTGTAGTTTGTGTCACCCTCTGAAAGTTAAAGATAAGTAAATAAGGAACAAAGAATTAATGTGTGGTCAGGTAATGAGCTAAAAAACCAAACAAATCAAGAAACACAACACAGGTTAGACAATCAGGGAAGAGGCTGCATGTAGGTTACACCTAGGCTGCAATTTCAATCATATTGTGATAGCTGTAAGTAAAAACAGAGAAACTCTGTCCATAAGTCATGCAAGATGCAATTCCTGCAGCAATGAAAGCTGACTTTTTTTTTTTCCTCAGAAAGGACATAATTATTAATGAGTCTTTGATGAGTGCTTTTAGCAATGAAGCCCCTTTTGGCCTCCTCAAGTAGAATTGCTCTAGAATTGCAATCTTGCACTTTGAAAAAAACAGTGAAGGAATGAATTTTGACAAACTTACTCAGTACTTCAGTGGGGAAATTTTGGAGGATAAGACACATGGATATTTTTAGTGGTAAAAACTTCTAATCAGTTCTTTAATCCCAAAGCTAGCAGCCAAAACCTCCAGCTTTCAGGAAGTGAAAGAGGGAGCTGGAGGCTTGGTTTTTGGCTTACAAATGCTTTTCCATTGAGATTATTGGGGGAAAAGTAGAAAAGTATTTTAAGGATTTGAGCCTTTGCTGGTTTGCTGTTTTTATGCTGACTTTTGGGAACTACATTAAAAACACGATAAGTTTACTGACTGCTGGAAATATTGCACACTAACATATGGGTGGGCAAATGCAATTATTGCCTCACGTGGTCAATTTATATTGTCAAGGGCAGTACAGCTTTAATTTGTAGTCTTTAGTCTTCATCTCCTTGATCCCCGGGGTGGGCTACTGACAGTAGTTTCCATGTCAGAGAAAAATCTCTTCTGAGAACAGACTTGGAAGTAGAAGGCAGTGTGATGTAGCATGCAGAATGATCCAGGTGATGGATACAGCAGGAATACTTTGCAGGAAGGAACAAGAACACCGAATAGCTCATGTTCAGGTACTGTGATATTACAGCAGTGTACAAAAAGAAAACAGGTAGTGGAGCAAGAGAGGATTAAAGAGATGCTTATTTTCTCTCCTTGTGTTAGCCAACTTCAGAACTTTTTAGGATGAAGGTTTTACAGAATAAGAGTATTCTGATTTGGAAGAGACCCACAGGGATCACCAAGTCCAACTCTGTAGTGAATGGCCCATACAGGGATCGAACCCACAACCTTGGCATCCCTAGCACCATGCTCTGACCAACTGACCCAATCTTTGTGTAGTAATCTAGCTGTATGCATACTATAACTTTAAAAAGCATTTCTTGGAGTTGTGTGTTCAATTTTCTCCTTTTTTCCCTGCATGAAGAAAAGTTGATAACATTTTTTCAGGAATAAAAGACACTTGAAGGCTTAAGAAAAATATCAGAATGAAAACTTAATACAATTTTTTTTGTACAAAAAAATCATATATTTTACCTATTTTTTCCACTTCATCGTTCACAGTTCATTTCTCCAGAACTAGGAGCTAGTATATTCATGAGGAAATTTTTTGTTTCCCTAAGATCACAAATATTCTTTTGAAGAAGTCGTGTTCCTGTTGCTAGACTCCAAGTCCTCCACATATACCTGCTGTTCAGGTACCAGTAAATATGGTTTTCTAAGCATGTTTATTGTGTGGAGATGAATATGTCATCAAGTATCTCAGTAAAACGATGGTTTTGACTGAGCCTCCATTTCCCTCTGTTTTTTGGTGCACTATATTGCTTGTTTTTGTAAGCACAGCATGTAGCACTATGGCAGCATCCATTGAGAAAAACAAAACAAAACAAAACCAAAAAAAACCAGGAAAAATTGTAACTTTAGTTAATGGTTTTGACTGGGTGAAAAAAACTGGGAACCTTTGGCATACTGTATAGAAGTTGCTGGGATAACAGTGCATCTGTAAAGGAAAACAAACTGGCTCACAAAACAAGGATGTTGTATGTTACCTATTGGTCTGTTCTAGGTAAAATTATCTTGAAATATCATTCTGAATATAGAATTTTGAAGTGCCATCAAAAGAAATACACTTAACTTCTGTCTAATTACTTGATATGCAACTAGAAATTGGATGAAAGGACTTTTAAAACTATTTTGATTCTGTGTTGTCGTGGTAGAACTGAAAATAAGTTCTAGAAGTGATTCTTACCTGCTCTTTGATAAAAGGAAATTGATTGTGACTTATAATATACTGTCCCAAACTTGGTATTGTGACTTTTGTGCTAAGAAAAGCAGTGTCTTGATGGCAGCATCTTTTACCTATCAAGAGAAAGAATAATTTCTTGCCTGTATAGAAATCAAACCTTGAGGAACAGTTCCAGTTAAAAGCCTTACTGGCTTTGGGAGCAACTCCCTAGTAAAGCTTATAGTACTGATTTAACCTTTAAAAACTGCTATAAACCTTTTAAAATCAGATTGAGTCACATACTTCAGAAAATATTTTAGAGAAAAATATTACTTAGGCAAAGGAATGAAAAAGATGCAATGAAGTTAACAGTAAGTCTTCTATCTGGAACTTCTTTTTTTTATTTTTGGGAATTGTAAGACTGAAGAGGTGTTGACTTGCTCAATTCTTATTCCCTCCAGCTCTCATCTAAAATTTGAAATAAAATGTAGAATATGCCAGTTGATGCTTCTGATAAGGTAGGGAAACACAGAATTTTATGTAAAGACAGAGACAGATTTAAACTTTGAAGGTAGGAACAATCCTTCTGTTATGAGGAGAGCAACTTGTCTCAGGGCCTTAATTCTGTAGTATTTCTTGCCCTGTACTGTCAGTGGGGGAATAGGAGAGCCCTTAATAATAAACTGAGTTCCAGCTGTAGCTCCTTCTCGGGGGGAAACCACACTGTGACTTTTCTGACAATGCAAAGAGTGCAGCAGAGGGCGAGTTTCACGGCTACTGCTGCACTACAAATATACTGTATTACTCAGTTGATGGGATACTCTTCCAGTAAGGTAAGAACTAATCTTGGTGTTTAAATACCACTGTCACTGAAGAAGATATAAAGTCTGGATAATGGACATAGCTTAGTAACTAATAGACTAACATATACAACCAGGAGTCCTTACATTTTTGTGTATGGAAGCTGATATTTTATTAATTGCAGTGAAAATTACAGATTTTTCAGTCTTCTCTAAATTAAGAAACATGGCCTTAAGCTAAATCAAGAGGTCTTCTGAACATTTTGGCAGTACATTTCTACTGAAACAGCTAGATGCAGTTAATTGGCAAACACGTGCTACCACAGCAAGAAAATTTGTAATCCCTCTCATGCTTAGAGGATGAACTGCTGCTGTAAGGCAGGCCCCAGAGCACAGAATCACAGAGCACACGTATTCACTGACTTGAAAGTATTCTTTCTTTCACTAGCGCCTTTGCATAAGTTGTGCTTTTGGGAGTAGGTGAATCTGTTTTGTACAAGCAGGCTGTGCTTTGTCTTAATTATAATTTTGCATTCTGTTCATGGGAGAGAATATGGGGTAAAGCCGAGGAATCTGAGCAGCAGCTTCTTGAGAAATAGAAGCTATGAAAGGATCTACTGTCTCCAACTTACTTTCACAGCATCACTCAAAATGCTGAATCATCACTCAGACAGCATTTAAGCACCTAATACTCCTCAGCAGAGAATTAACACAGAGAAACTATTTCTCTGTGTTGACTGAAACTTTTATTGCCAACATGCACATGCTAATGATCTATTGACTGATCTTTGCAAGAAAGTAATCCATGAACAACACATGATTTCCACTGATCCTGGCCTGAAGTGCTAAGCTGCTTTTATTGTCAAGCCTTATGATNTCTTTCTTTCTTTCTTTCTTTCTTTCTTTCTTTCTTTCTTATGGTTTTTTCCTCTACTTTTTTTGATAGGGAGATTTTCTTTATGGTTTAGTATTAATACCATTTCAGATGAGTGGGCCATAAGCACACATTATTAAGAATGACTGGCTTCACTCGGATACCATCGCACTAGTTGGCATACTCATTAAAATCTGAAAATTACCTTCACTTGCATAACTGTGTCCATCAAAATCATAGCATCTAAGCTAATAACTGAACAAAAACCTACAGAACAGATTAGTCTTACACTCTCTTCACCCCTCAGCCAAATAGCCACAATAAACAATATCTAGTGCTAAATGTGCCACTTAAGATCTTTGTACATTTTCCTTGTTCCCTCTCTGGCTGTGTTTTTCTTGTCTATTTCTGTTTGAACTCTGTCAACGCTGAAGAAAAAGAACATCTCAATCTGAACCGCCAAAGCTGTGGAAGGGCATTGAAGCAAGACCTCATCACCTATGAACTGGCAGTGAGGGATGTACACTGCATGCTTAATAGCACCTGCAGAGCATCAGATTGATCACCTCCATGGCAAGTGCTGTACAAACATGTTATAAAGGAAGACAGTCCCTTCCCCACAGAAGGTTCAGCTGAAAGTCTCTCCTGTCTACCTTTTGTTCACTTTCCTATGCCCACTCCAATTACTACTACTACTCTTGTTCCTATTCCCTGTTGACTTTCCACTGTTCTCAAGCTCCTTATGAAAAGGAAATGACCCTTTCAGAAAACTTTGTTCTACTTCTTGCTCCATTTCTAGTGCCTCAGTATGGAGCTAGAATGTTTTGTTCAGGCATCACCATGGCAGACCTCAGCTGGAGCAGGGAGGGCATGGTGTGGGGAAATGTCTCTGTGGGATCTGGTGTAGTTTGTGTCACCCTCTGAAAGTTAAAGATAAGTAAATAAAGAACAAAGAATTAATGTGTGGTCAGGTAATGAGCTAAAAAACCAAACAAATCAAGAAACACAACACAGGTTAGACAATCAGGGAAGAGGCTGCATGTAGGTTACACCTAGGCTGCAATTTCAATCATATTGTGATAGCTGTAAGTAAAAACAGAGAAACTCTGTCCATAAGTCATGCAAGATGCAATTCCTGCAGCAATGAAAGCTGACTTTTTTTTTTTCCTCAGAAAGGACATAATTATTAATGAGTCTTTGATGAGTGCTTTTAGCAATGAAGCCCCTTTTGGCCTCCTCAAGTAGAATTGCTCTAGAATTGCAATCTTGCACTTTGAAAAAAACAGTGAAGGAATGAATTTTGACAAACTTACTCAGTACTTCAGTGGGGAAATTTTGGAGGATAAGACACATGGATATTTTTAGTGGTAGAAACTTCTAATCAGTTCTTTAATCCCAAAGCTAGCAGCCAAAACCTCCAGCTTTCAGGAAGTGAAAGAGGGAGCTGGAGGCTTGGTTTTTGGCTTACAAATGCTTTTCCATTGAGATTATTGGGGGAAAAGTAGAAAAGTATTTTAAGGATTTGAGCCTTTGCTGGTTTGCTGTTTTTATGCTGACTTTTGGGAACTACATTAAAAACACGATAAGTTTACTGACTGCTGGAAATATTGCACACTAACATATGGGTGGGCAAATGCAATTATTGCCTCACGTGGTCAATTTATATTGTCAAGGGCAGTACAGCTTTAATTTGTAGTCTTTAGTCTTCATCTCCTTGATCCCCGGGGTGGGCTACTGACAGTAGTTTCCATGTCAGAGAAAAATCTCTTCTGAGAACAGACTTGGAAGTAGAAGGCAGTGTGATGTAGCATGCAGAATGATCCAGGTGATGGATACAGCAGGAATACTTTGCAGGAAGGAACAAGAACACCGAATAGCTCATGTTCAGGTACTGTGATATTACAGCAGTGTACAAAAAGAAAACAGGTAGTGGAGCAAGAGAGGATTAAAGAGATGCTTATTTTCTCTCCTTGTGTTAGCCAACTTCAGAACTTTTTAGGATGAAGGTTTTACAGAATAAGAGTATTCTGATTTGGAAGAGACCCACAGGGATCACCAAGTCCAACTCTGTAGTGAATGGCCCATACAGGGATCGAACCCACAACCTTGGCATCCCTAGCACCATGCTCTGACCAACTGACCCAATCTTTGTGTAGTAATCTAGCTGTATGCATACTATAACTTTAAAAAGCATTTCTTGGAGTTGTGTGTTCAATTTTCTCCTTTTTTCCCTGCATGAAGAAAAGTTGATAACATTTTTTCAGGAATAAAAGACACTTGAAGGCTTAAGAAAAATATCAGAATGAAAACTTAATACAATTTTTTTTGTACAAAAAATCATATATTTTACCTATTTTTTCCACTTCATCGTTCACAGTTCATTTCTCCAGAACTAGGAGCTAGTATATTCATGAGGAAATTTTTTGTTTCCCTAAGATCACAAATATTCTTTTGAAGAAGTCGTGTTCCTGTTGCTAGACTCCAAGTCCTCCACATATACCTGCTGTTCAGGTACCAGTAAATATGGTTTTCTAAGCATGTTTATTGTGTGGAGATGAATATGTCATCAAGTATCTCAGTAAAACGATGGTTTTGACTGAGCCTCCATTTCCCTCTGTTTTTTGGTGCACTATATTGCTTGTTTTTGTAAGCACAGCATGTAGCACTATGGCAGCATCCATTGAGAAAAACAAAACAAAACAAAACCAAAAAAAACCAGGAAAAATTGTAACTTTAGTTAATGGTTTTGACTGGGTGAAAAAAACTGGGAACCTTTGGCATACTGTATAGAAGTTGCTGGGATAACAGTGCATCTGTAAAGGAAAACAAACTGGCTCACAAAACAAGGATGTTGTATGTTACCTATTGGTCTGTTCTAGGTAAAATTATCTTGAAATATCATTCTGAATATAGAATTTTGAAGTGCCATCAAAAGAAATACACTTAACTTCTGTCTAATTACTTGATATGCAACTAGAAATTGGATGAAAGGACTTTTAAAACTATTTTGATTCTGTGTTGTCGTGGTAGAACTGAAAATAAGTTCTAGAAGTGATTCTTACCTGCTCTTTGATAAAAGGAAATTGATTGTGACTTATAATATACTGTCCCAAACTTGGTATTGTGACTTTTGTGCTAAGAAAAGCAGTGTCTTGATGGCAGCATCTTTTACCTATCAAGAGAAAGAATAATTTCTTGCCTGTATAGAAATCAAACCTTGAGGAACAGTTCCAGTTAAAAGCCTTACTGGCTTTGGGAGCAACGCCCTAGTAAAGCTTATAGTACTGATTTAACCTTTAAAAACTGCTATAAACCTTTTAAAATCAGATTGAGTCACATACTTCAGAAAATATTTTAGAGAAAAATATTACTTAGGCAAAGGAATGAAAAAGATGCAATGAAGTTAACAGTAAGTCTTCTATCTGGAACTTCTTTTTTTTATTTTTGGGAATTGTAAGACTGAAGAGGTGTTGACTTGCTCAATTCTTATTCCCTCCAGCTCTCATCTAAAATTTGAAATAAAATGTAGAATATGCCAGTTGATGCTTCTGATAAGGTAGGGAAACACAGAATTTTATGTAAAGACAGAGACAGATTTAAACTTTGAAGGTAGGAACAATCCTTCTGTTATGAGGAGAGCAACTTGTCTCAGGGCCTTAATTCTGTAGTATTTCTTGCCCTGTACTGTCAGTGGGGGAATAGGAGAGCCCTTAATAATAAACTGAGTTCCAGCTGTAGCTCCTTCTCGGGGGGAAACCACACTGTGACTTTTCTGACAATGCAAAGAGTGCAGCAGAGGGCGAGTTTCACGGCTACTGCTGCACTACAAATATACTGTATTACTCAGTTGATGGGATACTCTTCCAGTAAGGTAAGAACTAATCTTGGTGTTTAAATACCACTGTCACTGAAGAAGATATAAAGTCTGGATAATGGACATAGCTTAGTAACTAATAGACTAACATATACAACCAGGAGTCCTTACATTTTTTTTGTATGGAAGCTGATATTTTATTAATTGCAGTGAAAATTACAGATTTTTCAGTCTTCTCTAAATTAAGAAACATGGCCTTAAGCTAAATCAAGAGGTCTTCTGAACATTTTGGCAGTACATTTCTACTGAAACAGCTAGATGCAGTTAATTGGCAAACACGTGCTACCACAGCAAGAAAATTTGTAATCCCTCTCATGCTTAGAGGATGAACTGCTGCTGTAAGGCAGGCCCCAGAGCACAGAATCACAGAGCACACGTATTCACTGACTTGAAAGTATTCTTTCTTTCACTAGCGCCTTTGCATAAGTTGTGCTTTTGGGAGTAGGTGAATCTGTTTTGTACAAGCAGGCTGTGCTTTGTCTTAATTATAATTTTGCATTCTGTTCATGGGAGAGAATATGGGGTAAAGCCGAGGAATCTGAGCAGCAGCTTCTTGAGAAATAGAAGCTATGAAAGGATCTACTGTCTCCAACTTACTTTCACAGCATCACTCAAAATGCTGAATCATCACTCAGACAGCATTTAAGCACCTAATACTCCTCAGCAGAGAATTAACACAGAGAAACTATTTCTCTGTGTTGACTGAAACTTTTATTGCCAACATGCACATGCTAATGATCTATTGACTGATCTTTGCAAGAAAGTAATCCATGAACAACACATGATTTCCACTGATCCTGGCCTGAAGTGCTAAGCTGCTTTTATTGTCAAGCCTTATGATTAGAGAGCAAGTGAAGTAGCAGGTCAGAAAATGGCTTTTTTTCTCAAAGAGTCGGAGAGACTGGGATATTGTGAAGGGGTTTTCTCATAGAAAATATCAACTTCAGCAGAGAGGAAATAATGCTGATCCTGAAATATCACAAGGATACTTTAAAGAAGTTGCACTGGAAATCTGTGTCATCTTCCACTGGGAGTCATCTTCCCCACATTATTCCCCATTAAGTATTTCTATCTCTCCTCTTCCTGGTGTCTCAGGGCCAGAGAACATATTCTATAGAAGAGAGTGGGTATACTGAAACAGTTGAACTAAAACTCCTCTGTAGCGCAATGACAGCTTATTCAAATCTACTATGGGTTTGGATGCTCTGGTTTTTGGCAAAGCCGTTGGAAAGCAGATGCTTTCACATTTTGCTTCAAAGCACTTCCACAGAATATTTTTCCTGTCTTTATTAGAAAGTGACAAGTATATTAAATTTGTCATCAGAATTTACTTTATTCAGAACATAATTGACTCTTTGCCTTAGACTTCACTTGAAAATGCTATATTTTCTGGGTTAAATTTTTAATTTCATCTTTATTTTCTGGCTTCCATTCCTCAAGCTGATACATTTTTATATATAAAATGTCTATCTGCTTAAATATTCTTATTTATATAATTGTAAAAAACGAATGGCAGATGGAATCCTCTTGCTGTTTGCAAACAACAATGTTTGATGACGGATGCACAACACTGTCATCCAAAATTGTTGTTTATGGTGAACTGCAGCCTTTAATAAGAACTCACAGTGTATGTTGAACAGTATCCCGGATTTCTGTAAAATGCTTCAATAAACTTGTCACACAGATTTCTCTCCCTCCAGGAAAAGACAACTTAATGCCTCCTCTATGTTTACCTCTGTTTTGGATTTATCAGTGGAGGCATGTGTGTGTATATACACGCTAGAAGGTTTTTATGAATTGCACAGTTATTGTTATTTCCCCTCATACACAGAGTAAAAAGCTCCTTTCAGCCTGACTGAATTTCAATTCTGTTTCAGAGAATGACAGAACAGGAAAGCATCAGTCAGACTCAGAGAGAGCATGTTTTGGGTGTCCTGTATAATCTGTGTGGCTGTGGGTGGCAGACACAGTCTAGACTTAAGTAACTCTTAGAACAACTTGATTTGTCTCCTATAACCTTGCTTTTGGTCTTTAGAGGATTTTATCAACTGTAAATTCCTCAGGATAGAGTTTTCCATGCTGTGCATGCACCTCCAGCTGTTTGTATCCAGCAATTTTTTGTGAAAGCTTCAGACCAACATGGCACAGTTATTTAAAAGATGATGATTAGGGGGAAATATGTTTAGTTCACTTGAAAGAATGAATCTGAAAATATTTTTAAGAACCACCAGCAGTGTTCTTTCCTTCTCTCAATCCACCAAACCCTATGTTTTAGTGCCATCACTTGAGGCTGCATTACCTGCAAATGCTCTCTTTATTTCCATAAAAATCAACCCACTTTTAGCCATGTCAAAAGCCTCTGAAAAAAACTTTTTGAGCATGATCCAAGCTTGTTCATCAGGGCGCCAGATTTCTCCAGACATGATGAGCATTCCTTACACCCTGGCCTATTTGATAATATTTGCTTTTATGATCACACTGCTTCAAACTATCCAGTCTTGTGTGATAAAAGTGTGGTCCAGATATTTGAGCCCTGGTGGGGGTGGAGAGGTGAAGTGGAAGCAGCTTTTGAAATTGTGGGTTAAGGTGCCACCTCTCCCATGCTTTCCACCCTTTATGCCTAAGGAGGAAGAGATACAGAGGAGATGTGGGCTCAGCCTACAAGATGGTGGTGGAAGCAGGTGTGTATCAGGGTACTAGGGCAGAGACATGAAGATACTGGGAACTGGAGATGAAAAAAGAGAAGTGGTGTGGTTATAGAGACAAGATGACATGAATTAGATGCCCACTGCATAGGGAAGGGGAGGCACAGCTGGGATTTTGGGAGTAACTTTAATTATTTGTTTCTATATTTATCTTCTCACTGTAATGACCATTGAAACATGTGATGGTGCCCTGAACACTTGTTTTACATAATAGCAGCCTCTTACTCATCTCCTACTCCAATTAGAGGCAGTTTCAGCCTCTTGAGAATGTATCAAGAAATTTCCTTTTCACAGCAACAGAACAACACTTCCTTCATGTCACCTAACAGCCTTGTTCCTTGGACAATAAGCTGAGCCAGCATTGCATCACTTGGTAGCATATATTGAGCTCAGCTGCTCTATCCAGGAAAGTAGGAAGAAAGTATTCTGAACATGAGAGCTGACATGCTGGGGATAGTGTAGCTTCCTTCATAATGTGGGGTCAGCTAGGAATATTTTTTCACTGAAACAACTGCAAGTACATTTCTAATTTCATGCCAAAGGTGCTGTTTCCTTGTTGGCTTAAATGGATATATATTTTTTATTATTATTATTATTATTATTATTGTTATACAGAGAAAGACTGTGCTGTACAGACTACTTCTCTACAATATCATCTCTCCCATGCCTTTCTGCCAATTTTGTAAGGTTGTTCTTTCTGTTTTTGGAATGAATCCAAGTTTGTGTGTGCATTCCTGCCATATTTGGCAGGGGAGATGAGAAGAGGCTGTGCCCTCTATGTAAGTGACCAGCTGGATCTCTGCCAGAGGCTGGATGAGGAACTGACCAAGAGTTTATCAGTCAGAATTAAAGGGAAGGCAGGGACAGGTGACTCCCAACAAGGAAGACAGAGTGGATGAGGCCCTCTATAGACAGATAGGAGCAGGCACATTCACAAGCCCTGGTCCCCATGGGGGACTTCAACCACCCCAATATCTGCTGGAGGGACAACACAGCAGGGCATAAGCAATCCAGGAGATTCTTGGAAGGTGTTGATCATAACTTTGTTCTCCAAGTGACAGAGGAGCCAACAAGGAGGGGTGCTCTGCTGGACTTTAACAACGAGGGGCTGGTGCAGAATGTAGTCCTCCAAGGCAGCCTTGTCTGCAGTGACTGTGAAATGATGGAATTTGAATTTCCTTAGGGAAGCAAGGAGGGCACACAGCAAGCTCTCTGCCCTGGTCTTCAGAAGAGCAGGCTTTGGCCTCATCAGGGATTTTCTTGGTAGAGTACCACGGGATAGGGCACTGTAGGGAAGAAGGGCCAAAGAAAACTGGTTGATATTCAAGTATCACCTCCTCTGAGCTCAGGAGCAATGCATCCCAAGGAAAAGGAAGTCAGGTAAAAATGTCAGAAAATCTGCTTGGATGAACAAGGAGCTTGTGAACAAGCTCAAACACAGAAAGGAAGCTTCCAGAGGGTGGAAGCCAGGATAAGTAGTCTGGGAGGAATACAGAGAGGTTGTCCAAAGAGATAAGGATTGGGTTAGGAAAGTTAAAGGTCCGATAGAATTAAACCTGCCCAGGGATGTCAAGGGCAAAAAGAAAAGTTGATTATAAGAAGAAGACTAGGGAAATGAAGGGCCTCTCTCGAGGGAAAAAGAGACCTGGTAAACCAGGATACAGAGAAGCTTGAGGTACTCAATGACTTTTTTGCCCTTGTCTTCACCAGCAAATACTCCAGCCACATTGCCCAAGATGCAGAAGGCAGAGGAAGGAACTGGAAGAATGAAGAACTACCTACTGAAGGAGAAGATCAGGTTTGAGAAGATCTAAGGAACCTTAGAAAACCTTTGAAAAGATCTAAGGTGCACAACAATGGGACCTGACGACATGCATCTATGGGTCCTGAGGGAACTAGAAGACGAAGTACCTAAACTACTATCAATCCTATTTGAGAAGTTGTGGCAGTCTGATGAAGTTCCTATCAACTGGTAAAGGGGAAACATAACCTCCATTTTAAGAAGGGAAAATAGGAAGATCAAGGGAACTACAGGCCAGCCAGTTTCTCCTCTGTGACTTGCAAGATCATGGAGCAGATCCTCCTGGAATATTTGCTAAGATACATTGAAAGAAAATAAGTTATTTGTGGCTGCCAACATGGCTTCTCTAAGCGCAAGTCATGCTTGGCAAATTTGTTGGCCTTCTAGGATGGACCTAGACATTGGTGGATGAAGCGTGAGAGACTAGAATGTTAATGACTCAAAACAGTCAGACATTTGCAAAAGCAGCAGGTGTTTGGTTGATGTACGAGGCCACAACCCAGGTGCAGAGGAGGTGCACACCTAGCACTGGAGCTTACAAGCTGGGTTTTGAGCCAGAGAAGGGAGAAATACGAAAAGAAGCAGATCCTGCAAGGTGGGATGGTGCTTTTTATCATGTCAGTGTCCTCCCTTACACAGTTGGCTCAGTTGTAAAACTCCTCCCCTCCCCAGGAAGGTCACATTCACACAAGATATTCACCTGTGCATGTAGGCCTGAGGGTGTCCATCCTTTCTAATGGAGCATAATTGACTCAACTACACTGATGTGAGAGGCAGGTGTCATAAATCATCAAAGACGCCTGAAGTTTGTCTCATTTCTGGGGCCTTCACCAGAGAACTGCAACAGATCCAGAGTCTGCAAAAGACATTATAAAACTCCTCCCACAGGGGAGGTGCTTGGGCATTCCACCTAAACCTAGATGTGCATTAACCCATTGAACTTTGTGTTTCGTAGGTTTTCCCCCACCCCCCACAGAGCAAGATCGTGACCATCACTTTGACCAGACAGCAAAATTGCAACAATCAGGTCTTGTTGCTGGATCCACGGGTGGTGATATCTTCCTACTCTTATCCTTTTTTCTCTTTATTTTTTTTCCTTATACATTTTTAAGTGTTATTTTATGCTTTTATATTGCTATATATTACTATAGATAATAATAAGCAAAACAGCTACCTGCCTCCTTTCCATTGCAACCAAATTGTTCTAAAATGAATCTTACCTATATGTATCATTAGGAACACCCATCATTCAGTGTCATTTCCCTCTATCTGCCCCAAGGGATCTATTAGAAAGGACTTTAATTATCCTCCCCTTCAAGGGTGGGTTGTAACATAAAGGAAGGACAACTGATGTCATCAGAAACAGAGAAGGAGTCAGTACCAAGGCCTATAGTGATAGGTCAAGGGGTAATTGCTTTAAACTAAAGTTTGATTTTGTTTTGATAGTAGGAAAAAATTCTTCACTCAAGGAACTGGTTTACCTAGAGAAGCTGTGGACTTCTGTTCCTGTGTCTGTCCCTGGCAGTGTTGAAGGCTAGGTTGGATGGGCTTGGTGCAGCTGGGGCTAGTGGAAGGTATCTCTGTCCATGGCAAGGAGTTGGAACTAGCTGATCTTTAATGTCTCTTCCAACTCAAACCATTCTGTAATTCAACAATTCTTTGTTAGGAACTGTTAGCTTTATTTTTTTTTGCATATGTTATTCTTCTGTCAACTCTTTCAATTTCTTTTTTAGGGCCCCTCTAAGCATTCCTTAGCAGGTGTGGGGTTTTTTTCTCACTTGATACATTCTTGTTCCTTGGTTCTTTATGAAGGAAAGAATTAATCTATCTGTTTCCTTTCAGTGCCTGAAGCCAAGCAAAATCTCCTGCTGTCTTGATTCTTCCATACTGTGTTTTTGAGTCTGTAGTGGCTTGCAGTCTGAGCCTGCTTCTGCACCTTTTCATTGAACTTGAGCATTTTCATTGGTCTTATTTGTACTTCTCTGTCTCCTGGGACTTCTGTGCAGGTATATTGACTAATGCAAAACATATTTTTCTCCAAGTTTGATTGCTTCTTTTGGCTAGTTCTGTATGGTTTTTGTTCGTGTGTCCCATTTTCAAGCATGCATTGCTAGCAAAATAGTGTTCCTAAAATATCCATCATCAGCATTCATTATTGGATTTAATCTTAAACACTGAGCTTAAAGAGCCAATAAGAGTCATTTTGTCTCCAGATGAAATGAGGAAACTTGTCTGGAAACAGTAAACCAAATTATTTTGATGCTTACATATTGTACTAGAAATTTGATATCTTGATTTTGGTCCTTCCCCTGCAATTTCCCTTCAGATGTATCTTACGTATAGATTGTTTGTGTGCAAGTGGCCAAAGTGGAAAGACCCATTTTTCTGGAAAAGTCTATTAAAAGGATTTTTTTTTAATTTACACTTATTATTTATATAAAAGGTGTTCTCTGTTGTATTAGCTTTTCTTTGGCAGTCTTTACATATCTAGTAAGGGGAAACTTTTCTTTAAGCGGTTCTAGCATATACTTTGACAAAATTCTGTGGAGTGTGTCACTAAAGATTTTCATTGACAGATATACATCTGGTTGTTAGCAGTGCTACAGCACTCTTGTGAAAAGGCTTTATTTTCTTCCATTTAAGAATACATCCTTATTATTGTGAGTGTTGCTGCCTCATGTTGATGTAATCGAAATACTAATCAATTTCTTTTTCTGTGTTTGTGAAAAATGTGCAAATTCTTCAAATGAAAAAATATATATTGAATTCCCTACTTTTCACAGCTTCATAGAATGATTTGTATTGGTAGGGACCTTTAAAGGTCATCCAGTCCAATCCCCCTGTCATGGGACACCTTCAACCACATCAGATTTCTCAGAGCTCTGTCCAAGCTGACCTTGAAGGTTTCAAGGATGGGGCATCTAGAACCTCTCTTGGCAACCTGTTGTGCCCTAGTGAAATTGGAAATACATGTTCCTAGGACACTAAGCAACCATCAAAAACCAATAAAATTAAGAGAGCAGGTCTTCTGCAGGTACATGATGGATGGTGTTCAACTGTTCAACTATCATTCTCCCCCTCTACTTTTGTCCTTCATACCAATATAGTCTGCCACATGTCAGCTTCCTCTAGCCACAGGACATTGTCATTACCACATTGCATTTCCTCTAGTTAAGTTCCTTCTCACAATATAGGAACAAAGAAGGATGAGAAAGAAATCTAATCACTTATAAAATGAGCCAGACAACATACTGAGAGGGATTAAATTGCATGATCCCCACATTAATTGGATGGAGTTGGATTTGAGGGTTGAGGAAGCATCTTCTCATCTGGTATCTAGCTCATCTACCCCCCAGATTAGCAATTCTGAAATTATAGCAGCACTAGAACCAGAAAGTGGAAATATGTTGCTAGAGTTCTTGCTTCCCAAAACCTGAGGATGTTGAGGTCATCCAGTAGAGGTGTCTGGCTAGGACATGACAAGGCTAACTGGGTTTCCCTTGCAAGCACCTTCCTGCCCCACCACTTCTCTGGTGTCAGGGATGGGGCAGAGCCAGAGGATGCAAATACAATGTATTATTAAACCCACTTTTGGCTCAAGTGTTCAGCGGATGTTTGCTCAGCAGCTACAGATACAGCTACAGAAACAGGTGGTGCTGAGGCTCTGAGAAGCTTACAGATAAAACGTATTGGCCTGGCTTTTGTTCTGGCAACCTCTAAATGCCACAGCCAGCTGTGCTGGACTTGAAACACACCCATGAAGATTACATATAAAACATGTGTAGGCACGCAATGTCCAGGTCAATGCACTTCCAGGAATTCTGCAGGCAACAGCCCTATTTGAGGCACAGTTGTGTTTTGTTCACTATTTCTAACACCCATCCTCCAAGATTCCAGATAGCCTAGTGTAAACATGTATATGGATCCCAGTGGCTGCATTAGGACTGCAAAGGCACTGTGCACATTTGTATTCCTCGACCTTAGGAGTTTAAATGCACAACCTAGCCCTTAAATTTGATTATTCTTTATGTAGAAGTAGGTGCTATATTCTTCTGTCTACTTTCCCTCAGCACTAATGCAACAAACAAAACTTAAAAGTCTACTCACCAAATCTTATTTAAAAAAAAAAAAAAAAAAAGGAAAGAAATTGAGCATAAACTTTAGGACTGAGGTGGTATCTTTTACAGTCAATAAAAATTTTCTGTGCCTAGGTTTCATGAACTCTAGGTTCCATTCGTGTTCCATAATTTTATATGTTTATAAAAAGATGTGCAGTGGTATATTAGTTTAACCCTTAGTCTGAATTTTAAAATAGCTTGGTTTTAAAAAATGTTAGTATCTTGATAATGAGATTAGGGTTTGGAGGGAGGGTTGTTTGTTTCTCAGTTTGCTGGTTCTGCTTTTGTTTCTAGGGTGGGTTTTTTGGTTGATCTGTTGGATTTTTTTTTTGCTTTGCTTTGCAACCTCCTGTCAAATACTAATGTCATTGCTTGGATTTCAAAAAAAAGAAAAAAACTTGTAATTTTAACTTCGTATAGTGGGAAAAATTTCACTTGGGGGGGCATATGTCTACCATTTGGCTCAATTATTAGACTCAAACAGACACAGCAATTCGTAATTCCTGGAGGGAAAGCAAGCTTCTGTTTCAGCAACATGGATTCAAAGGGTTTCATCTCCAGAATGATCTCCGAGGGCATGAAATATGTTTCATTTAAATCTTAAACCTTGTTCATAATCAAGTAAAATCTGTAACAGGGTTTTTTTCACTCTGATTTCTTACGGTTTCTTTTCCCCTTCAGTGGGTTTTAAATATCTGTTAACAATAAATTGTATCTTTGGAACCCAACAAGAGATAAGGTCTTGGAAAAATACAGTAAATGCACGTGCATCCACGTGTTTTTGTGTGCACGTGTGCCTACGTGTGGTTGTAATGATTGGATTGAGACTGCATGAATAGATAAGTCCCTATTTGCTAGTTCTTTGAGAAACTATATCAAGGCCATGTTTACCTTGTATGAGGCAATATCTTAGCTAAGGTGACTCGGTTATTCTTAACAAGGATGCCTGTGTTGGTCTCTCCATCAGAAAACATCCCAACAGCCTTCCCAGTGAGAGCTGCTAGACTCAATGCTGATGTCCAAAGTGATCAGCCTTGACCACTCTTCTGCACTGTCTGAACAGCTGGCAGCCCTGCATCCTGCCTGCTGGAAATCCAGAGACCCATGCGATTTCACCAGCAGCTGTAATGAGGGGAGGAATTGGGTGTAATCTCCTCAGATTTTATTCATTATCCTTTCAACCATCACCCAGAGGTCCAGGTGACATATGCTCTTGCTACTGAACTTGCAACTCTCCCTTCTCTTCTCTACCTGCTGGTTCCTATGGATTCCCAATCAACATCTATGGAGAGACAATGTTTACTTTTAAGGGTCAAAAAAAAAGATGAGGGATCTGGCTGCAGAAACCTCTTCAGAAAGTTCCTGGATTGGTGAATTGTTTCAAGATCTAGTCCTTTAAAAATTTACTCCTCAATATCCTTCTGGTGTCACAAACCACTGAAAGACTGGAGTCTGCTGGTTTTTCTTGGTAAGAAAAGCTATGCTAGACTTCGCCTCATTTTTCATTTTAAATGACACAGTCATTGNCACAGACCCGAGCTCCCCAGGGTCACATGATCGATGGAGGAGGCTTGTCCCACTGAGAACAGGTATACCTTTAAGCTCTGAAGCTTGTCCACCAGCTTTTGTTTATATCTGGGGTTTTAGGCCCTTCAGCCTCAACTGCTGCTCATGCAGGCGATGCAGCATCAGCCCAGGAGAAGCATAAACTCTTTGAAGAGATGTGCAAAAAAAAATTTATTTTTTTAAGCTAAACTTGCCAGTGATGGTTCAGAAAGGCCTTAATCTGCCTTGTAAGAGCCCATCTCTTCTACAGAAAATGATGACAAGGGACTCGCTTTTTAAAAGGTCAGATCTTTGGGATGAGAGATACGGTATTGTGTGAGATAGAGAGCCGTGACATCCAGGAGGCACTAGGATTAATGCGTTCTACATCAGGACTCATAATAATCATATTTAGTGTAAATGGTAAATATATTTCCTCCTTAGAGCTTGTGCCACAATTTGATATAAGCTTTTCACTTAGGGAATATGGTGTCAGTGTAGGAATTTGGAGAGTTTAAAGGCTTCTGACAACTGTCACTTCAGAAATCAGCGACAAGAGACATAAAAACAGTGATGATAAATCCACAGTAAGAAATAGCTTAACCTTTTGATCTTGAAATGTTTACATGTATTTTATTTTTTGATATAAACTTACACAATTTTACACATAGACAACAATAAACTTCTGTGAAATATAACTCTCATGCTGAGAATTCAAAACACATTTTTTTTCCTTTGGAAAATAATAAACAAAGAATATAAGGATATTAAACATTTCTCTATCTTCTGTTTGTGTTACTCTGCTAAATGATAATCTTAAAAAGACCTGCTTTTGATATGAGCATGAATTTCTTCACAAGAATTGAAATGAGATATTTCTGGGTTTTTTTCAAGCAAATAAAGTGCAAGCTACAGCCTATCTAATTCTAATCAAAGCATGAATGCATAGAACTGTAACCTTTCCTCTACACCAGGATACCTGAAAACTACAGCCCAAATCTTCAATTAATATGTACATGCTTAAGCACAGCTCCATGCACCGCTACAGTTTGCAGAGTTGCCAACTCTCACATAAACTGTGGGTGTCATGACATTTAATATCAATATTAAAATATCAGCTCACTGAGAACCTGGGTTTTCTTAGACATAAACAAATGAGCTTTTTGTTGTAGACAAGAATTGAGAATTAAGGATCTAAAAGTCACAGCGTTCAGGGAACAGACTGAAGATATTTCTGCAGTCATATCAGCTGTCTATTTTCTCATCACTTAACACCAACTTTTGATGAGATTAAATAAAAATAGAGGACTGCTTTGGGGATCCAGTACTTGACTTCCATGTCCAAAATAAGGCAGTGTTGAATTGGTATTAGTACTTGCCTAATCCTTTTTTTCAGATCCATAAAAGTTCTCGTGCATTTTCTTTAGTAAGTGCTCATTTTTGTGCTGCTGATATCACAAATAGCCTCCCACCTGAGTTATGCATTTCAGGGACAACATATATATGTTGTATTCGTTTGAAATCTGCCCTAAGGCAGAAGGGAGTCCTGATGAAGCCCTAATTAATCCAGGTGTCAGAGTAGGTGTGACTGTAGGCTAATTACAAATGCTGTTTGCATATTTGCTGAAAGTTGTCAAAATGACTGAGTTTCTTTATTATGTTCATTAAATTGTGCTCAACAAGTTCTTCTGCAAATTCTCTCCACTGGTTTGGGCTTTCTCTTCAGTCTTCTTTCTTTTGCAGTCTATTGTCTAGAGAAGCCTTTCATCACATTCTTGTGGGTTATTTAATTTTTTAAAATTCAAGTTCAGTTTTGGATGTTATACTTCCGTAACATTCTGGATGTGGTGGGTGATGGGACCTGTAAGCAAAGCTCTCCTCTGCCATGCAAAGATGCTCTCCTAGGGCCAGATTGACTTCTGGAATTTATTGCGGACGTACAGCCTTCTAAGTTGTATGAATGGCCTTATGAGATTATTCTCTAATTACAATCTACTTGACAGAATACAAGCTAGTGATCAGAAACTGCTTACTGTAAAATGACTTTCCACTGCTGGAGCAGAAGGAGATGAATGTAAATGAGAACTCTGGCAGTATATTTATGGTTAGATTCAATGATTGTTCTTTTTCATTTCATCTAGTATTAATAACCTTCTACCACTAATGTAACCTACTGAGAAGAAGATGTGGGCATAGAGTTTACTTGCTTGATGTGTCATGTTTGTAGTGTTATGGAACTGAGTGCTAGCTCCAGGCTCTTCAGAAATAAGTGATTCATACTAAATAAGTTCTGTCTGTGCCATGTTCTTGAGGGAAATAATACTTTTCATAATTAAATAAATAAATAAATAAATGAAAAGGTAGGGGGATGGTAGTACCTGGATAAGTACTTGACTGACTACCTGCAGGAAAAATCTGTGTGCAAAACAAGGCCAGCCCTTCCCTTAGTACTAGCACATTGCCTTGCATAGCCCACTGCTAGGAATGACAATGCAGTTGTCTCCCAGTGTAGTTGGCATTTCAGCCGTGTCTTTAGGAATTCCTGATATTGAATGATCACAACCTGCAAAAGGAGATTTAGTTCTCCTTGAGACCAGAATGTATGACCCTTATTTGCCAAAGAAGATGCACCTGGATGTTTTTGTTGGATTAGGTTTTAACTTCTTACACGTACTTGAAATTAACAACTTGAGAGTGCTTACAAATGAAAAGCCAGATTTTGACCCAGTTACTCAAACTGGTACAAGGTTGCTCACATGGCTAATTAGCTTGAAGCTGAGATTGTTGTTGGTGAGCCTGATATAAGACAGCATTTATTAATGAAAAAGTGCAATTTGATCTCAGTGGAACTAGTAGTTTAAGTGCCTCTCTAAAAAAGAGCAGCTTTCTTTGCTGAAATACATTTTTAAATTACAGTTCTTGAATAGGATACAAATAGCCCTGAGAATATTGTTTTGGTCATAAGGTCCTTGGTGTATTTTATCTAAATTCTTGATCAAGATACCAAAACTGGTAAAGAAACTGCCTCAGGAGCTCCTTTAGATTAATAATGAATCTACTTTATTCTGGGAAGAAAAACTGCAAGGAGTGCAGAAGTTGAATTTCCATACAGGGCAGACTAAATCCGTGAAGTTCAGTCATTTACACTCCCCTATTATCTGGTCTCTAAGCCATGATTTAATGAGCTCTCTTTAACTGGGGCCACAGCAATCCTCATGATGAAGTTCTCTGATGCCCCTTGGAAAAGAATACTTGTATTCTCTCAAATAAGTCAGAATGAAAGAAATCTGCATATCCTTTGTCCTTTGAAGTCTTGTAAGACTTTCATTTACAAAAATAAACCTTCCCAAAAAACCCACAAATTAAAATTCTTGTGAAGTAATTTAATGTGTGGACTGCATAGATAATCTAAATAATGATAACAATTAATCTGTGTGCCCAACATATCGTTCTTATATAGAGCAGCCAGAGTTTGAAAAGGAACACTCATGCACTCAGGCTTGTTGAATTTTTTTTCCAGGTTTATTTTAAATGATAGATAGGCAGTGAATGATGAAGGGGAAAAAAATTCTGTTTCAATGTAGAATTTCTAAAAACTATGTTTAAATATAGAATTATGCAGCATCTATAATTTTTTAGGGTAAGAGGGCAAAAGGAGTAATTTTTCTATTTTTGTTAAAATCATGTAAGCTACATATTTAAGTAGGGAAATATTGAAAGTTATTGTATATGTATTTACTGGGAAATGGAAAAAAACTGGGGATTCCTTGGATATATGGTAAGAAAAATTAATGGTTTTCTTCCTGTTTGATGGGATGGGAGGTGGTTAAAGGCATATCGTAGGTGGAAGAACCTGTGAGGAGAGTTATGTTATGAATAGTTCTTTAATAGACAATTCAGGTACCCCTTTGGGTGTTTGTTTCTTGGTTCTTGCTAAAGCAGTTCAAATTGTTTTAATTAGTTCCTGTCTTTTTTCCTGTGTTTTGTGTACACAGTCAAAACTAATGAAAAAAAACAAAAAACAAACCTCTGTAGAAAAAGTGAAGAACTCAGTTTGGATGGAGGCACGAATTTTCTCTTTTTCCCTTCAGGGATAAACAGAGTGATGCCTCCAATTTTGTAATATTTATGTAAATTTTTAAAAGGATGCTGTTCACGTTTCCTGAGACTATCCCAGCCTACTTCCTTCAGCCATACTAACTCTGTAATTAATACACTTACAAAGTTGCTTCCAAACTTTACTGCAAAGCGCAATCAGATCTCTCTTGATTTTTATGGTTTTTTAGCTGAGCTAAAACCTGGAGACAACTGACTTTCGTAACAAGAAACAGAAAGGACCAGCCTTCTTATATATATCTCTCTACATATGTCAGAGACTGAAATAGTCCATGCCTCAAACATTGATATAAAGTTTTGCTCATTATAACAAAAACTGCATAAAGAAGCTACAACCAAAGAAGCCTCCCTGAAGATGCTGACTGGGACTTTGGACTGAAAGGCAAACTGCTGAGATGAGAGAAAGGGAAAACCCATTCTTCAATCACCTGAAACAAACAAGTAAATGAGGAAAAGAACATGAGCCAAACCCAGCAGCCATGCTAAGAATCATCCTTGGCTTGCTTTGGGGTGGGCAAAGCCATAGCCCACAGACCCATTTGCTGGGAGCAGGTTTGCACAGATTTCCCCCCTAACCGAGGTGGGAGGAAGTTTCGGGGTGTTGAAACCTCTGCTCAGGGGCAGGGAACCCATCCTCCCTTACACAAACTGGCTGTGGAACCCCCAACCTCAGGAAGGCCACATCCACGGGACATTCACGTGAGAGGCAGCTGAGGGGGTGCCTTAATCCTCCAAAGGCCCTCCAAAGTGTCCCCCAGAGTCATTCCTGAAGCCTTGCACCACAGGGCTGCACGTGATGCAACAAACCCACAGTCTGCTGTAAGAGACAATGGCAAATCCTCCCCCAAGGGAGGTGCCTGAATTTTCCTACATGGCCTGAGCGTATATTAACCCATTGGATTCTGTACTTTTTGGGGGACCTTCACCACCAAGAAGAGCAGCTGCAGAGGATCAACAGAACATCGTTGGGATCCACAGAGTGGTGATATTTTCTTTATTCTCTCCCTCTTACTCTCTTTCTATTCCCCCCACCTATTTCCTATTTCTTTCTTTCTCTCTCCCTCTCCCTCTCTCCTTCTCTCATGTTTACTACCAAATAAAACACATACTATTGTCACTGGCATATGGTCTCGTTTGCATTTTAATTCGGGCAGGGGCATTTCTAAGGGCCCTAGTAACCAGATCCTGACAACATACCAGTGAAAGTGAGCATGTGTGTATGTCTGAGGGAGACTTCTTTTCTTGTGATGCCTAAAAGAGGGCTACCTGGAACAGAGGCTGGACAGAGTTAAAGAATAAAATAGATGTTTATTGAAAGGCCTTTACAGGACACACCCTGGGAGTATAAAAGTCTGGCCAAGACTACACCTAAGATGGACCCCCAAGATGGACCCCGGGTCACCGTTCTCGCCCTTTTTATGAGTTTTGGCCCATTTACGTATTCGGGCCCACTGTCCAACCACAGCTTCAGTCCACGCAGTCCCATCCTTTCGGACTGTCCCCTCTCAATCCGTGGCTGTTTACATTCTTGGGGTCTGAAGCTGCAAATGTCCTTGGTTCTTCGGGCTGGAAACGGTGTGTTTTGTCTAGCCAGGCTAGGAGAAGAGCTGTTAGTACTATACATGAAGCCCAGAGTTACCGATACACTAACACACTATAAAATTTAAAAAATATGAAAGTTAAAACTAAAGGTATCACTTGGAAAGCAGAGATTTAGCCATATCTGCAGGGTAAGAAATTTCTGTCTTCAGAGAGGAATGGACAGTGTTTTATAAAGTACTTTTTACTGCAGATAGGAAGTATGTCCGTAGTGAGGGAGGCTGGGGCCCTAGGTATCTTCCTAGAGCCACATGTTAGCCATGGAGCATAGGATGCCAAGTCTGCATCTTATGAAGGTCAGAGAACAGGGAGGGTGAAGGGACTGTCTTGTGGTGGTTAAAAACAGCCTTCCTAAATAAACAGCTATTCCATGAAGCTTCATGGCAGCAGAAAAACAGAATCATGGCCCAGGGGCTCTGCAAGTATTCGTGTTGCAAATTAACTTTGTACCATGTGGAAAGCCGCTTCCAAAACACATGCTGTGGGTTAGAGCCACCTTTAACCATCGCCCAGGTCTGCTACTGCCTCTGACAAAATGACAGTCACTCTTTCTGGGTAGAAATATTCAACAGAATGTGGGGAGAAGGGGGGCACCTTGGCTAAGGGTGAAATGCCCAGCCAGCTGCTTGCTCTCTCACGCTTCCTCAGTGACAAAAGAGATATGGCTTGTGGAAATTTAATTTTATTGCCATATAAAACCGATTTGGGTATTGAGAAATTGAAAGACAGGCATTAAAACACCCCACTTCCTCCCTTCACCCTCCCCTCACCCAGTCTCAGCTCTGGGACCACTGGTACTGGCTGTGTTCAGCACGGGGCAGCTCATCTCCTCTTCTCATGGACACCCATGGAGCCGCCTGCCAGAACGTAGGCACCTGCACCCAATGGACATATATAGCAGGGAAAAATGCATTAATGGGAATTCCCAAAGCAAATGTGACAAGCAGGTGTGTCAGAAATGGCGCACGGCATAGCAGCGTAAACTGTGTTAAAATAAATCCCTGGAAGTTACAAGAAGGTAAATTAACATTTCATGGCCTTTCCTGAGACGTCTCAGAGACTGACTTAGAAAAGCACATTAAGTGTTCCCTCACTAAAAAAAAAATAGTCACTAAAGATTGTCCTTATGTGATATGGACAATGAAATAATTTGAAAAATGTTGCTTGATATATCTAATAAGTTAAACAAAAATACTTCTCTTGAAATAAAAAAGGAAGCTCTTCAGACTGCCTGAAATCCAAAGTGGTACAGAATGCTTATGAATGTAAAGCAAAGGCTTAATAAACTGTTGAGAGGAAAAAAGGCACATAGTAAAGAAAATTAGCTAGAAGAACCTTTATGAAAAGGGCAATGGAACTGATAAAAAGATTCTGGCTTATCTCCTCAGGAGAGCTCATCTGAAAGCCATTTGTCAAATAAGAACTAAAAAGGGATGTGATAAGGGATCCTAGATCTATTAAATCTGTCCTTTAGGATTTCTATACCTATTGTGTCATATCACCTCCCAATACAGAGTGAATAAAATCGTATTTTAAAATGTGAAACTGCCGCTTATATCAAAAATTGCAATTACATTAGAGGAGGCAGTCTCAAATGGAGACTGAAAATACTTAAGTTTTAATAAAACTTTCAGGAAGTTTGCTAAAATTTTAGAAACAGGAAGGCCTTTGAAAAGCCTATGGAAGTGACAGCACCTGATCCATTGGTTTGTTTTCAAACCCACAGCTGAAGTCTTCAAGATGGATGCAAAACACCACTGTTTGCCATTGCAATACAGTTTCATTGAAAGAAAAATGCATTTTTGGAATGGATGAATTTTGAAAACCCTTAACCCACACTAAATCATATTTACTGGTTTTCATAATTTTAACTTTTATGACATTATTATCCTAAGACTGCAATTATGTTATGCAGTGTTTCACTGCTGAAAAAAAGGGTTTTAGCTGTTGTGTGTATACATATATACATATATATGTGCCTATATCGATACATATATATATTAAGCCCTATCTCACAAAACAGTTTGCAGTTCATGAAAGGGTGGTGACCCAAAAATCATGCAAGAAGCCCCAACTGAATATTTAAAAAAACTTGTTCAATTGTCAGATTGAAGATTCTAGTTTCCAATCAGTTGTTGTGTATGGATATAAATGTATGTATAGCTGGGCCTCTTATTGTCAGATTTCCCTTTAGGAGATATTAAAATATACACTGCCTAAAGGAATGAAGATTAATGTGCGGTCTGTTACTAAAAATGAGCCAGCCTGTATCATAAGGGTGGAAGATCCAGATAACCTGTTATCTATGATGAATGGAGTCTGCCTACGCTGCTCACAGGGCACTTGTTTTGTCATCGTAACTCATGAAAGGACTTTGACTATGCTGAGTGGCTATTTTTACTGTTTTGAGTTATTTTGAATGATATGAATTCTGCCTGACCTTAGAGCACAGAAAAAAGTCTGCTTTGTATTTTTTCTGAGAAATAACATTGTGTGTCAAGACAGATTGCAGAAAACTTCAGCTCATTTTGTGGTTTATTCATAAATACTGTGACCTTCAGAAAAATCGCTTAATCTACCCTCTAACTCTATTGCCCATTTTATAAATAGTAATTCTCAATTTTAAGGGCATTTTTGAGAACACAATCTATCAGTAGTTTCAAAAAGGATGAGATACAATGATGATAAGAGACAGAAAAATGGTAAAGTAAATATTGTTTAAGTTCCTGTTCTTCTTTCTGGGTCATTTTCTGTAGCTATAGAGGTGCTACTTGAAATATTCAACAAGAATACCTTAGTGCAAGGAAGTGATATGGGTTTGGCATAGGAATTACCAGGCCAGTGTTTACAGTCTGTGATTTGACAGAAGATTGGACTAGATTATCCTAAGTGTCCTTCACTTCAAAATTTAGTTGATGTTAGCAGTCTCAGCTGAAAATTGAGCAAAGACCTGTTAATATGTGAGATGAGACTATATTCCACACAGCTTTTCTCACTTTGTGTATTGTCTCCAGTTCTCTTGACCATTACCTGGTAGAGAACAAAAAGGGAAGAACAAAATCAATACAGACAGAATCATAGAACATCCTGAGCTGGAAGGAACTCACAAGGATCATTGAGCCCAACTCCTTGCCCCGCATAGAACAGGCCCAAGAGTCACACCATGTGTCCAAGAATATTGTCCAAATTCTTCTTGAATTCTGTCAGGCTTTGTGTTGTGACCAATTCCCTAAGGAGCCTGTTCAGTGCCCAACCACCCTCTGGGGGAAGAACCTGTTCCTGATACCCAAACTAAACCTCCACTGACACAACTTCAGGCCATTCCCTCAGGTCCTGTCACTGGTCACCAGAGAGAAGAAATCAGTGTCTGCCCCTCCTCTTCTACTCACAGGAAGTTGTAGACTGCGATGAGATCTCCCCTCAGTGTTCTCTTCTCCAAGCTGAACAAGACAAGTGACCTCAGCAACTCCTTTTATGGCTTCCACTCCAGGCCCATCACCATCTTCATTGCCTTCCTTTGGACGCTCTCTAATAGCTTCATATCCTTCTTATATTGTGGCACCCAAAACTGCTCTCAGGACTCAAGGTGAGGCTGCCCCAGTGCAGAGCAGGACAATCCCCTCCCTTGCCCAGCTGGTGATGCTGTGCCTGATGTACCCAGGACACAGTTGGCCCTCCTGGCTGCCAGGGCACTGCTGACTCACCTCCAACTGGCCGTCAGCCAGGACCCCCAGGAGCCCCAGGTCCCTTTCTGTGGTGCTGCTCTTCAGCATCTCATTTCCCAGCCTGTCCATACACCCAGGTTTGCCCCATCCCAGATGCAGAATCCGGCACCTGACCTTGTTAAACTTCATATGGTTGGTGCTTGCCACGTCCTCTGATTTGTCCAGGTCTCTCTTCAGGGCCTGTCTGCCTTCAAGGGAGTCAACAGCTTCTCCCTATGTTGTATCATCTGCAAACTTAGTGTACCTTTGAGACCCAAGTCATTTATGAAGATATAGAAGAGCACAGGGCCGAGGATGGAGCCCTGCAGAGCCCCACTAGTGACAGCTCACCAGTCTGCTGTCACCCCATTCACTGTAACCCTTCGTGCCCAATCTGTGAGCCAGTTGCTCACGCACTGCATGATGTGACATTTTGTCCAGAAGGATCCTGTGAGTGACAGTATCGAAAGCTTTACTGAAATCCAAAAAGATTACATCAACTGGCTTCGGTTGATCAGCCAGGTGGGTTACATTTTCATAAAAGAAAATTTGACAAGCAGGACTTTCCTCTCATGAAGCCATGCTGGCTGTGACTAATGACTGCACTGTTCTTCAGGTGTTTTTCAATACCTTCCAGAATAATCTTCTCCATAATTTTACCAGTTGCCAAAGTGAGACTGACAGGCCCATTGTTTCCAAGCTCATCTTTATTATACTCCATGAAAACTGGGACAACATTAACCAGCTTCCAGTCAACTGGGACCTATCCAGATTCCCAAAACTGTTCAAAAATCATTGAGGGACGCCTTGCAATGACATCAGCCAGCTCTTTGAGTATTCTTGGATGTGTCCCATCAGGCCTGATAGGCTTACAGGGATTCAGCTGGAACAGAAGATCCTGCACAAGTTCAGGGTCGACTGAGAGTCGATCATTCTCAGGAGCAAGCTCAAGGCACTGGGACCCCTTTAGCCCATCATCAGTGTTGGAGGCAGAGGTAAAGAAAACATTAAACATCTCTGTCTTGTCTGTGTCCCTTTTTTGAGGTGACCATCTTATTCCTGTACGGCACAGATGAAAATAGGTTCTTTACCGGACTTTTAAAAGCCCTAGCTAAAAGGTACCAAAAAAGTGTCACTAATTACACCCAACAAAGACTGTAATTGGATTTTCAAGCTTTAAACAATAGTATTGGATAGCTGATTTAACTACATGTCATCAAATTTTCCTTGTGCTAAGACAAGTGGAATATCGGAGGCTTAGCCTTAAGGTATTGTATTTGCTGTTAATACTAAATTTACCATTCCAACAGCTTTTCTTAATTAGGAAACCTAAAGGATTTGTACCTTCTAGAAAGAAAAGAATACTACAACAATTTCTGTCACTGCATTTAAAATTCTAGCTTCAAAAACTCTGAAATGATGGAGAAATTAGATTAGTAAGAAAAGGCATAAATTTCTACAATTAGAATTAGTTTAGAATCGGTCTTATTTCTGGATAATCAGAGAGAAGCATAACAACATAACAAAATATACATCAAATGTACAGAAACAGCAAACATAATTATGAGGGAAAAAAAGGAAATCTTTTTATATTTAAAATTGAAAGAGGAAGTAAGTGCAACAGAAGCTATCAGCACATGTAATTCTATAAGTTAAATTCATCAAGCTTGATATAAACTGAACAAAGTTTTTGAAAATATTTCATCATTTTGGTCAAGATTGAGATTTTCACAAGTGGCACAGCTTTAAAATGGGATTTTTCCATCTGTGTAAAAATATTTAGTTTTCTATTATTGGAGGTAAAGGAGAGGTAAACTCCCTCAAAATGGTTTTTTTAAAAGGTAAAAATGTGAATTCTTGCTTCTCTTCCATTTTCCTTTGATACCTTTAGTTTTAACTTTCATATTTTTTAGATTTTATACTGCGTTAGTGCGTCTGTAACTCTGGGCTTCATGTATAGTGCTAACAGCTCTTCTCCTAGCCTGGCTAGACAAAACACACCGTTTCCAGCCCGAAGAACCAAGGACATTTGCAGCTTCAGACCCCAAGAATGTAAACAGCCACGGATTGAGAGGGGACAGTCCGAAAGAATGGGACTGCGTGGACTGAAGCTGTGGTTGGACAGTTGGCCCGAATATGTAAATGGGCCAAAACTTATAAAAAGGGCGAGAACACGTGACCCAGGGTCCATCTTGGGAGTCCATCTTAAGTATAGTCTTGGCCAGGCTTTTGTACTCCCAGGGTGTGTCCTGTAAAGGCCTTTCAATAAACTTCTATTTTATTTTTTAACTCTGTCCAGCCTCTGTTCCAGGTAGCCTTCTTTTACGCATCACCTTCACTGAGAAAAATAAATGAGGAAAAAGGAAGACTCTCATCTAGTTCAAAACAAAGATTTTTCCCTGAAAGTGTCAAGCAAAAAAATAAATACTTTGTTTCATCTTACATTTTTAATAGAAAACACACTTTCTTTTCTTCTTTTTTCTTTTCTTTTTTTTTTCTTTTTTTCTTTTTTTCTTTTTTTCTTTTTTTCTTTTTTTCTTTTTTTCTTTTTTTTCTTTTTTGCTTGCAATGATAGATTCTACTCTATGGAGTTAAGGCTGTGGTACACAAATCGGGAGCCAAAGGAGGTGCAATAACAAATAACCAAGACGTCATGAAATAGAAATGGGCTTGTGCAGATCATCGCTGCTTCCTGAAAGCATAGAACGACTGGCAGTTCCAGTTACTGGAACAATTATTCATATAAGAAATATTATGTTCTTTCCACAAACCTATATTTAGAATACATAGTACTGAAATGTCAGATGCAAAGCCTATTAAGAGCCAAACAGCTTCTTAAAATATTTTTTCTAATACAAATCCACAGTATTTTAAGGATCAACTTTCTCTTGTAAAAGGTCAGACTTCTGAGATACACCTTTTCAACTGATATAAACAGATTTAATTCTACCAGCATCACTGAATTGAATCAACTGACATTTGGCTTTTTCTTTAACCCCATAAAGCAAAGCCTGCACAGGAGGAGATCAGGACTAGTTCTGTTTGAGGGAACCAAAGCCCTCAAAACTCATGTTAAATGAGGCTTAGGGCTTAGATCTCTTTCATATGACTGGATTTGATCAATCGCCAGTGCCTACTTTGTTGTCCATGGCAAGGAGTGAAGGAGACTTTGGGATTTATATTTTCCTAAAGGACATTAAAGAGCTTTAAAAACTGAAAATGTCCTTCTTACACTGGAGAGCAGATGATTCTAAAGATGAGCAGGGTGCAAATTATATTTCACATGAAGACACACAGACAAAATGTTATACTTCTTAAATAAATATGTAGTTTACCAAATTGTTTTTGGCAGGGGTTTATATCTGGTTCTCAAGTGTCTGAAACCAATTTTTTTAGGATTACTACATTGTTGTTAGGGTACTTTCTACCTTTGAAAGTTACTTTAAACAGTGTCTAAATGGTTGAAATAACATGTTGGCTGTGTTAATAAACATGATCATAAATAACATGTTATTATATAAATGAGAGTTAAATGTGCACAAAAAAATTCTCTTACATTTACAGACCTAAGAGAAATCATTCAGGGTTTAAGCCCAAGTCTTGTCTCTGCTGTTACTTTAACAGAAAAAAATACCTTGAGAGCCATAGCCAGGTTAAATCCAGCAGTATAGTGGTGGTGTAGGGGAGTCTATGCTTTTTGTAGCAGATGAAATCTTAGATCTTGGTATGCAGTTTGGAAGAATTTCACATTACATAGATGCTTCTAATTTTTTTCATATTTAATTTTCTGAATGATATGTGCTCAAGCCCCAGAGTCTCTATGACCTTTCTAACTACAGGGGTTTTTTTTTATGCCAGATGGCTGGATGAGCATCAGGTTGGTTTTATTTTTATTCCATTAAAAAAAAAATCTCAAGTGCAAGTAGTAAGAACTTAATAACAGAAGGGAGAAACAGAGATTTGCTTATTTTTAATACAGCATTTGTAGTATTTCCTGAAATTGTTTCTGCTGATACAGATTTAAAGGAAAAAATCAAGATGGTGCTAATATTACATTGAAAAGTATTCTTTTCAATTGGCCTGCGAGCATTTTGGTCTTCAGAATTACATGCTTCTTACTGAGGGGACCATGCCTGTGCACTCTAACTGTATAGAAAGCTCTTACAACACCACATAAACTATACTAATGTACGCTGAGGTTTTGGAACTGCATAATAATTTAGTGGCTCAGTAATTCTGATTGCTTTTGTTGCACCCTCATAATCCTTCCAAGGATCAGCCACTTGGGGCAATGACCTATTATTTTTATGGCACGGTTGATCCATTTTCAGTTCTGTGCACACTTCTGGAGCCCTACTCATTAATAGGCTGTATATAAAGGCTAAATACAAACAGTGTTTGCAAAGTACCATCTCATTTACAGCTGCTTCTGTAAATTATTTCTATTTATGTTAATTACTGCATATTTAAATTTGGAGAAACAGTCAATATAAAAAGCACCGGCATTTTCCATTTCTGGTTAAAACTGTCGAGGCTTATTTGGATGCAGAATTTCTGATCAAGCTAGGATGAAAAATAACGTGCATAACCCAGCAAAATTAGGTTCGTTGAAAAAAGTATGCTCAATTCTTTCATCTAGTATGGGAGAGACAATTAATTAATTTGGGGCTGTTTCAGGTACCATGAAGAGACAAGGCCACTGCATTGGAATTTGACAAAACTATGAGTGGTATGTTAACAGTCAAAGCAAGATTCTGCTAAATACAGGTTTTTATCTGCATTTTTTTCTCCTTTTTCACACTTTTCCTCCTCATTTGCAGATCATTATATTTCCATAATAGCTTAGCAGCCAGGAGAGACAGAGGTAATGACAGTCCCTAAGTAGAACTAGCTGGAGGAAGGACTGCAATTGCTTTTGGATCGCTGATTACTGGAGGAGTTTGCCCTCTCAGATTCTTTTGCCTCCTATTATTAAGTCTTCCTTATGTGAATGTAGCAAATAAAGGTGAGAAGTAGAAGTACAAGTGCCACCTTTTGAAGAATACAGCAGAACATCCAAAGGGCAATCCAGCTCTGCCTATTAAGTAGAGTCCCAAGCCAGTCATCCTTGAATTACACTATTTGCTGTAGAGAACCTAAGCTAAGTCCGCCAGATGGATTTTAATAAATACAGCCAAATGAGAATTATTTGGGTCTGTTCATATCTGTGTAAGATTACCTCACTGTAGTTATGTACTCTCTGGCTGAGGAAGAGCCTAGAGCTTTTTCTCTTTTAGTATCACTGTTCTTTTATAGTGTGGTCCCATTGAGAGGACATATCCATCTGATCTGGCTGAGCTGGAGTTCATTTTCCCCACAGCAGCCCTCACAGTGCTGTGCTTTGCACTGGTAGCAGTGTTTTGGCTGCTGCTGAGCAGTGTACACACAGCATCAGCACTGTCTCTCCAACGATCGGCCCCCCACACCACTCGGCCAGAGATGGACAAAATCTTGGGAGAGGACATAGGCAGGACAGCTGAGCAAAACTGACCAAAGGGATATTCCATATTTTATTGTTCAGCAATAAAAGCTAAGAGAATGGGGAAGGGCCAATTTTAATACAATACTTGTCTCATGGAGCCACCACAAAGTGTATAGAAGCCCTACTTCCCAGGAGGTAGCTGGGCATCCCTGCTGACGGGAAGCAGAGAATAAATATTTTGTTTTCCTTTTCTTCTGCAAATGATCTTTACTTTTTCTTTATAAAACTGTCTTTACCTTGACCTATGAGGTTTGGGGTATTTTTATCACTACTTTTTTATTTTCTCTTGCCCCTGTCCTGCTGAGGAGAGGAGCGAGAGAGTGGCTTGGTGGGCACCTGGCATCCAACCAAGGTCAACCCACCACAGAGGATATTAATAAAGCAGATATAGTTTGACACCATTCAGCAGGAAATTCTTGTAGCTCTGCAGACTTTGTCTCATTAATATTTCTCTGAGCCCGTCAGTCTGAAGGGCAGGTTGTGAACCTGCATCATTTCTCAAGAAAAGCCTTACCTGGACCTGAGATTGGCACCAAGAAGGTGGTATATGTTTCAGTGATAGTCCACTGGCCTGTTCCTAACCTCCCTCCATTTATTCCTATACAAAATAAGGTATTGCTTACTCAATTGCTCCAAGTCTGGATGTTTACTATATGGCTGGTTCCTCTTTTTCTCTCTTGGAGGAATACACCATGTGGAAAAATGGATATTAAGCTTTTGTAGGTAAAATGCTACAAGTAGGTATATTTAATATGAAGTGCTTGTTCCTTTGCATAAGAAATACCTCGCAATATTACATTTTAGATGTGTAGCTCATTCAAACAATTCTAGTTCACTCTGTCTCAGCCTCTAATTTTTTTTTATTTTATTTTCTGTACTCATTAATAAATAACAGATCCATTCAGGTACCATAGGTTTTAAATGTAACCCTTATAATCTACCCCCTAGATATATTTTGTACAAAATTGCTTTTGAGCTTAGCCTATCTTAACAGTGTATGTGGGAGAGAGCAATGATCTGAATGCTTTAAAAAATGTTCACACCTCCACTCTTGATATTAAGCCTTTATATCACGTTTCTCCTGAAAGGTTCTCTGAAAGGTGCTGTACTATAATTAACTCTTTAGTCTGATTATTAGTTATTTTAGGGTTAAAAAGCCAGTGGTACATTTTTTAAAAGCATGCAAGCTGTTTAGAAACCCAGAATATTCTCCTCTTCTTTCCTCTGCCTCAAAGGGAATCTGTGGCGAAATTTCCACATGTATTTAGGCCTTTTACAAGACCAGCCTAGAGAAATTTCAAAAGCCAACTTAGGTGTCCCACATATGGTTGAAAATTAAGCTGGTCCCCAAGGCTATTTTGTGCATGCTTGAGCAGCTTTGAAAATTCAGACATGGGGCATTTAGTAGTTCAGTTTTCATCGACTTGCAATAAAACCTAAGCTGTTAAGAGCCAAAGATCCTGTTTTCCAGAATGAAGAATTTGAGAAAATAAATCATATGGGTACTTCTGGAAATTATGTTTTATGCATGAAGTACTACAGTGGATGGCAGGGTAGGGATCCTGCCATGGACAGAAATAGCAGTGGTCAGGGGCTGAGAACGCAGCGGTACCAGGTTGCCATGACCTCTGGCAGTGAGGGAGGGGATGGTGACACAGCTGAGTGACCAGGTTGTGGTCTGGCAGGAATTTTCCTCTGGAGGTATGGAATAAGGGTAGTGGTGGGGAACAGGGCAGCAGTGATGGTGAAGAGGAAGGAGGTGCAGGAAGTGGTGAGCATCTTGAGGAGGGACTGGCAAGTGGGGTGAGAAGGTGGAGTGCGAAGTGCCAGAAACCCTGGCAGCAAGGCTAATGGGCTGAATAACCTTGTAACAGGCCAAGTTTATGAGCAGGTGAAGCCAGATGATAAACAGATCAATATAAAGAAGAAGAGGGAAAGGGCAAAAGGGAGTGATGGGGACAAACACAGCCTGGTGTCAGGAACGAAAGCAGTGAGAGAAGGTGGGAAACAAGGTGGTGAGGGATAGAACGAAGGAATAATCAAAGCCTGGAGATCAATATGTACATAAAAGATTCCCCCCCACTTAGTGAGAAGATGCAGTAAAAGGCAAAGATGAGAGAAGCACTGGTGGTAAAAAGGAGCTGAGTGGAGCACTGCAGTTGAGGGGTGGGTGGTAAAGGGCAGCTAACTGTGTGGAAAGGGCCGGCATTAGGTAAGGGAGGTGGTGGTGGCAAGGACAGTGAGGAAAGGGCAGGGGCAGGATGTCAGGTCTACAAGGAGACGGAAGAGCAGCAATAATATAGAATCACAGAACCATTAAGGTCAGCTGTTTTGGCAGGAAATTGTACTGGGTCTGGATGGGATGGAGTTCATTTCTCCATATTTCTCAGTCCGTATGGTACTACGTTTTGGATTTGTGACTAAACCAGTGTTGGTAACGCACCAATGTTTTTGCTATTGCTGAGCAGTGCTTGCACAGCACCACAGTTTTATCTGTTTCCCACCTAGCCTTCCTCCACTCTCACACTCCAATGGGAAAGAGATTGGAAGGAGACACAGACAGGATAGTTGACCTAACTGGATGAAGATACATCCACAGCACACAGCATCATGGTCAGCAACAAAACAGGGGGGAGAAGGAGGAAAGAGAGTCCTCCAAGGTAACTATTGCTTAGAGATTGGCTGGGCATCGGTCAGCATGTGGGAGGTGGTGAGTGATTGGTTTTGTATTGTTTTTTTTCCCCCACTTCTTTCCCTTGCTTATAAAACCATCTTCACTAATTAACTTCATTTATTAACTGGATTAAACTGTCCTTATCTTGAGTTTTCTAGAGTTTGCTGGCTGGGGTCAACCCACCATGGAGTTGAATACTGCTGCCTGTAAAGGCACTGAAGGCAGGCAGCTAAGGAGTTGGGAGCAGAAACAGCTATGGGAAGAGGTAAAAGGCCAGCTGCATTGCAGCTGCAAGCTTGCAAGCAAGGGGAGTTTTGAGAGCAGACAGTAAGGAGAATGAGGAGGCTTGCCAGGAAGTGAAGTAGCAATCACAGGCAGAAAGTGCTGGTGATATGACAAGAGCAAAGCTGCAGGCTGTGCAGCAATGAGAGAGGTGTGTGTCTGACAGGCTGGCAAGAGGAGGGGGACAAGCAGGGCAAAAGGTGAGAAAGAACAAGAGTAAATGGACAGCAGATGCAGCTTCTGGGCAATGTGGAGAAAGCAGGCAGCATTTGAGGTGACAAGCCGAGGATGAACAAATGCAGCAGATCAAGTCTTGAGAGGACACACTGAGAACAGAGTATGAATGAGGTGCAAAGCAGAGGCAGGGGACTGGCAACAGCAGCAGGCAGCGAACACACTCCTGAACAGAGATGGCAAACGTGGTCCAACATGAAAACTGACCATAGTCAGCAGGTCAGGTATTGAAATGATGTGATGAGGCCAGGAAGAAGCAGAGCAGGGAAGTGGTGATACCCAGCAAGAGAAGCTTGAAAGTGCAATCCAGAAACGTGGCTTTGAAAAGCCATATGAAGGACGTTTACAAGCACAAGAATCAAGCAGCAGCAAGAACAAGCTGGCAAGACAGGCAGCAGAGCCTGTAGCTAAGGAAGATGGTGAAGGCAAGCAAGAAAAGAAGGGGCTTGTTCTGTGTAAAGTTGGCCATGGGCAGCAATACATGCTAGTGGCACAGGAATGAGTGAAGAGATGTGAGGAGTGCAGGGGTCACAGAGTGGCAAGAGGAAACAGTAAGTGGAGGAGAAGTTTGGTGATGATGGTGGATGGTGACAGGCAGTGAGTGAACAAGCATGGTCAGCAGATGGGAAACAGACAAGTTATGAGGGCTGTCTGCAAACAGGGCAGCTCCAGACAGGTGGAGACAAAATGAAGCCGCAAGAACAGGCAGGATGGTAAACAGGGCAATAAGTAATGGCTTGGCAAGGTGATCTGAGAAAGGTCCTGGTCATTTGGGGAGCAAGAGCAAGCAGTAAGTGGAACAGTAAACAGACTGTGTGTAGAGCACAAACACAGCTTCTGGGAGAAGGAGGAAGGAGAGGAAAAAGGTAGCAAATGGGGCTGGCCAGAACAAGCAGTGAATTACAGTAGCCGTACATGTGGTGGAAAACAGAGCAGTTAGGAGAAGGGAAAGCAGAGGCAAGCAGAGAGGTGTTGAAGGTGGGTGGCAAAGAGCAGGACAAAGCTATGGGACCATGGGGGAGGGTGACAACGGGACAGGAAAACAGCGCATGAAGCAGCAAAATGAGATGGTGCGGTGTTGAGGGGAGAGGCACTAAAGGGAATTAGGTAAGGGCACACGAGGAGAAATAGGGCAAGGCAGGGACTCATGAGGCAGTAAGGTAAGCAGCAAGTGAGGTGATGAGGCTGCAAGAGACAAGGAGGAAATGATGAACAGGAACAGAGGAAAGAACGAGAGAAGGCAGTGGTGGAGGTGTGGGGGGGAACCCAGCAAGGGTAGGCAGAATTGAAACAGGAGATACAGTAAGAGGTAGCAGAAAATGAGACGGCAGCATTGCCAGAGGCCGTGAATGCATTGGGATGTCACAGGCATTGGGGCTTGACTGGCATGGCCAAATGGAGGAAAGGGGCAAAAGGAAGTGCAAGTGGCAAGCCAGTGCGTGCAAGTGGCAAGCCAGTGCATGCCAGTGGTGCACGGGGGAGGAGAGAGGAGATAAGCTGGTAGGCTGAAGTAACAGGCTGGATAACAAGTGAAACAATGAAGGTGATGAGCAAAATACAACCCTGAGCCTTGCTGGTTGGAATTTTATTGTACTTTGAAAGTAATTGTATAATATTGCACCTTGTACCTTTTCTGGACTTGCTTCCACCCACCTGACCCTCTCCTGAAGGGGGAAGGACTAGACTTCCCCCTCTCTCTTCTCAGTGGCTTTAAATGGAAGAGGCATTTTTTTCTTAATCATTGTCTGCACAAAACACAGGATTCTAAATCTACTGACAGCAATACTTAGGACCGTCTAGTAACTCTGGGATGGTTATTAACAGAACCAAATCCTTGAATCTAAAGTCAGCATTTCTCCTTGTCTGTGTTAATGACCTGAGGTGCTGACCTTTCAGCTGTTGTTTCTGCCCTTTTGTTAAAGGGATTTGTTCAGGCATTTGCATGTTACAGCCCCCAGAAAAACTTGTGCCAGCTTTCTGGATTGAAAAAAGGTATAATCCACTATAATCCACTAGGCAGGGCTCTAGCAGGCTGACTGGAAATGGACATTGTCTAAATCTGACTACTGTGGTGTGAAAGTAGTTAAAAACTGGCTGTGGCTGAAGAAGTAGTTGGATCCATTTTTTATTGGCCTGGTTGGTTTCTTAACAGGGGATTAGGACTAATCTATTGCTTAAGTCAGTGCTGTGTTTACTCACACATCAAGCGGGTAGTAAAAAGGATAGATGCAGCATTAGCAAAGGCCATATCAAGGATTTACAAATAAGGAAAAAAATGAGAAAAAAATCATTATCCACTATTTATGTTTGCACCTGAAGTGACTCTGAAATTTTCAAATTGTTCTCATAGATCAGTTACATTCAATGGCAGATGCATATATTTTATTGCAAGAGGCAATTCCAGGATTTGTTTAAAGCTGAATCACAGTAAGCAAACATCAGCTTATCACACAATATCCTAAGGAGGAGCAGTGAGGAAGCAATCCAGTGGAGTTGACTCAGCCCTTTGTCCTTCTAAAGCAGATGAATTGCATGCTGTTTCCTGTGTGGCATGTTTCAAATGAAACATACAGGAAAGCAGCCCTACTGATTCTGCCTCGAAACTACAGTCCATCTAAGGAACCCAGATGAAGTTTTCTATTAGGGGTTTACAATGTTGGCCAAGTTCCTTTCTCTGCTCAGTGAGAAAGTGCTGCAGAGTCTATCTATACTGAGTACAGAAACTGCCTCTGGTGACCATATTCTTAACTTTGCTCCTCCTACATATTTTGGGGAATAATCAGTGCCTAAACATCATTAAAAATGGAATATGGACCCAAGAGTTCTCCATCAGCAGTTCCCTTTTGGTCTCAGTTTGGTAGCAGGCCTGCTTGGTACTGCTCACCCACGGAAGAACTGATGGATTCTGGTCGTGCCATGCATATGGTGTGTATAATTAAGCACGGGGGCTGCCTGTAGGGTGAGCGATTATAACACATTTATTTCCTGCATCAAAGAGAACTCACATTTAATTAGTTTTTCCCAAGTGAAACTGATACCATGAGGGACTGTCAGGGAACTAATTTCAGATTGTGTACCATTGAAAGTCAGGTTTCTTTGAAATATTTAAGAAAAAAGTTTATCAAATAAAATGCCAGGTTATTGCTGGGTTTATGTCACTCTCTGCATAAAAGTAGGAATGGGAAATTAGCTCATTTTCTTCATAATTTGCAAGCTTTATTGTTGATGCACCCCAGTTTTTTAAAATCTTAAAAGAGATTAAGGCAACTTTGCCCATGGAAATATAAGATAAAAGCAGTTTGGGGAGGACATCAACACTAATGAAGTATGGTTCCCTCTGGATTTGCGCCCTCCATTTGTATACATTCATGACTACAATAATAATGTTAGATTTTCATTAAAGTTCTTTAACAGTCTGTCCCCTCTGCTAGCTGGTATGAGGTATCATCAGTGTTCTCACCTACTGCTGACTGTTGAGGTCACAGGACAACTCAGGTTTTAAGGGACCCCAGGAGGTGTCTAGTCCAAATTCCTACTCAGAGTTAACTGTGCCATCAGACCAGTTTGTTCAGAGCTTCTTTCTGCTGGGTCTTGAAAACCAACAAGGATGGAGACTGCTCTGACAGAGGCAGCATCACGCTTGTGATGCAATCTGCTCATCAGTGGAGTTCTAATCTGGGTCTGTCTCCTCCACCCAGCCTTTGATTTTTCCCAAAGCTGGTGAGGATGCGGTACTGGGGGCTGGAGGACGTGCTTTGCTGTCACATCATCTAGAAACCAACCAATGGCAAAAGTCCCCCATGGGGGTGAGGGAGAAAAGATGAACAGGTAGGCAAATCGACACAAGCCATATACACAAAAGCATCCTATTTCCCAGGTGTCCTATTTCCCAGGCATCCTATTTCCCAGGCTAAAATTACATCTCCAAGCACTGAACCTCTCCACAGAAACTCGGATAGAACCATAAAATTAATTTATATTGACAGTTTCTACATTCTGAAGAAGCATGTAGTTCCCAGTTCCTATTTTAAAAGCAATGTTAAGATAAAGCGATGCTCTTCTGCCTTGCAGAAACTGCAGCTGGACAGAATGAGCTAAGAGTGTTTTAACATAAAGTGCAAAGGAACAGTGTCGGTCACCTCAATGATCTTTACTACTTCTGAAACAGCATTATTAGGATCAGTATCTCTCAGTACTATGCGTCCATCTGGCATCTCAAAAAGAGTTGCTTGAAATAGATGAAATTACATCACTCTGGGTCTTGTCCTACTGAGAAAAAAAATCATGTCAGGTCCAAGTGTGCTGGTTTTGTTTGGGGTGGAGTTAATTTCCTTCACAGTGGCTAATATGGAGCTGTGTTTCTGATTTGTGCTGAACACAGGGTTGATAATATAGAGATCTTCTTGTTATTGCTGAGCAGGGCCTACACAGAGCCAAGGCCTTTTCTGCTTTCTGTACTGCCACACTGGCCAGGAAGTGAATGGATGAATGGGAGACTGGGAGGAGACACAGCCAGGACAGGTGACCCATACTGACCAAAGGGACATTCCAGACCATGGGACATCACACGCAGTATATAAAGTGGGAGGAAGAAGGAGGGGGGGAAAATGTTTGGACTGATGACGTTTGTCTTCCCAAGTCACTGCTGTGTGTGATCAGGCGCTGCTCTCCTGGCGACGGCTGAACACCTGCCTGCCCATGGGAAGCACTGAATTAATTCCTTGTTTTGCTCTGCTTCTGTACGTAGGTTTCACTTTCCCATTAAACTGTCTTTATCTCAACCCACGAATTTTCTAGCTTTTACCCTTCCAATTCTCTTCCCAATCCCGCTGGTAGGGGAGTGAGGAAGCAGATGTGTGGGGCTTGGCTGCTGGCTAGGGTTAAACCACAACACCATGTCAAGTCATTGTTTGACCTGGTCCTTGAAAGGTCTCTGCTGTTACTTTACCAATCCTGCTTGTGGAAAATCTTAGATACGGTTCATCTGTCAGACCATGAGTTAAGGTATGATCCCAGCCAGGGTAAAAGTGCTCAATGAATAAGAAAACAAACCCTGAGTCTCAGAGGAGAGATCAGCAGTGCGCAAATAAATATGAGCAAGATCAGTTAGAGCTTTTTTACAATTGGCTGAAATTGCAGAGGGTTCAAATAAACATAAAAATAAACAAAACGCAGCATAAAGAAAAAGGAATATTAGGGCACTGTGTTTGCACCAAGCTGTACGTGTGAAGAGGTTGTCATACAATAACAAATGAAATTGTAATGACAAATAGGAATGGGATAGCAGTTGTTGTCAGATGCATCTAATCTAGCTATTTAGATGATAAGCCATATAAATCCTTGTTGTGTCATCTAACCCTCCACTGTGCAACTACTATGATCAGGACGATGTTAAATGCCAAGAAATTTGTTCATTCATTACATTATAGGATGACAGCTTACTTAAAAGGCTTCCTGATAAAAGGGACAGAAGACATGTTTCTTGATTCTTGCTCAAATAATTTATTCAGCCCAGATGCATTGCTCAACTTACAGAACTACAGTGAATTAATTACATGATACAAAACAAAGCACATGTGTGCATTTTCTTGAAAACAGAAAAATCATGAAGCTGGTAAAAAAAGCAATCCAAATTCAGAATATTTAGGTTTTCGAACCAGTTTTAGATCTACACAAGTTTTAAAACATCTACACAACAGTATGCATGGGGAGAGATCTGGTTAACTTTTGGTAATATCTAGTTTTCCTAAATACTGAGGCTGTAATTCTCAGAAAGCCATTTATTGGCAAAGACTTTTGTTCAGAGGCTTTTATATGAATGATGAATATATTGAATTAAACCAGCTAGAAGATTTTAGGACAAAGTCAAATTAGCTCCATTAGTCTCAAAAGTGATTAAATTGAAAGAACTTTCTTATAAAGCTGGAGTAATAAGAGCTTTTTAACAAATCCAGAAGCTATTATCTGTTAGAAAGGTATGACTTAAATGTTTTGTAATGAATCTGTGAAATATCTAAGTTAAATTCACTGCAGCATACATAGTTTTTATTTTACTCCTGTCTTTTTCTACTGTTTTTTCTCTTTTCAGAATGTATAAAATTATGTAATGTATAAATTAAGGCTTTTTTTCTGAATGCGACATCACCTTCTGCTTTTCCTGATAAAATGGGTTACTGCTTGGTACCCCTGAGGGCTAGATATGCTGGTGTGTTGTGTCTTACCACCAAATGATATGGTTCTATTGCAGATCTGATGAGATATAATTAAAAATATTGCCTTCAGTGAATTGCATGGGTTTTTCGTTAGGAAGCCTTCTGAACTCCCAAATGATTTTGCACCTGGTCTCTGGTGCAAGAGACCATTTTTATGTATTCACCAGCCTTTGAGCATGCAGAAATGTGGCAGGAATGTATGTTATACTTAAGTCTCCAGGACTCCTACTGCCCCCAAGTAAATGTTGCAAACATGATAGGAAATGATGAAGATGTTTTGCCCCACAACAACACATTATTATTACTATTATTAACCTTTCCATGGCTGTTATTATTCAGAGGATTTGAGGTTAGTGCTTGATCCCCAGGGGTAATTAGTTGTATCCCAGCCAATTGGCTTCAGACTGTAGATGAGAAGTAATACATGCAGAGACAAGAAAATGATGTAAGCAAGCTGAACAGATAGGGGAGAAGGCAATAATTCCTGCACATGTCTGTATGTGCAACCCAATTTTATTGAAAGGTGACAGTGTCCCACCCAATATCCTTCTGGACGAGTTGTCCAGCTGCAATGAGTAGGTACGTGGTGCAAAGGGTGAAGAACTGGCTGAAGGGCAGAGCTCAAAGGGTTGCATTGCATGGGGCTACATCTGGCTGCTGACCAGTGACCAGTGGTGTGGAGGACAGTAGGCCTGCAGACCCGATCTCGGTGGGGGCCTACTGGAAGCACGGCCCTTAGGGCTGTGCTGCCCTCTACACAGTGGGCCTGCCAACGTGGCTTCTGTGAGGGCCCACTGCAAGCACAGCCTTTAGCCCTGTGCTATCCTTCCCACTCAGGGAGACTTAGCTTGTTCCACTCGTAGTGCCTTGGTTTATTATGTTAAGTTATTCCTGTTCCGTTAACACAGTTGGCCCGTTGGCCTCCCCACCCCTTTCTCCCCTATATGCACCTGTTCTGGTGCATTGGCCCTTGCCCCTTGGCCACCCCCTCTGAACCCCTCTCATCGGACTTTTAGCCTTTCCCTCATCTTCGTACCACCCCTGGACCTTCACCCCACTGGTTGTTGATGCTCCCACCCCCTGTGGTATAAAACCTGTAGCTGTCCTTGGTTCATGGTCTTAGTCCCTGGACCCTTCACAGAGAAGAATTAACGCCGGATCTGTGGAACCCAGCCTAAGTCCCTTCTTTGCTGCTTGGTGTGTGGTTTATATCCTGTGGTGTGTCTATGCTGTAGTGCTGTGTGTGTGCATGGTCATCCGAGGTGTCCGGTGCTCCCCAGCTGAGGAGACACTCTCGGAAGGTTGCGGGCCCGTGCAGTCTGATACCGGACCCCGACACAGTGGTGCTCCTCAGGGTGCAATTCTAGAGCCAGTTCTGTTCCATATTTGTACCAGTGATCTGGATGGAGGAGTTGAATGCACAGTTAGTAGGTCTGCAGATGAAACCTAATTGGGAGGTGCTGTTGGCTGTCTCAGGGGACAAGAGGCCTTGCAGGGGTATCTGGATAGATTGGAGCATTCATCAATGGCATGGAATACCGGATTCTGCACCTGGGATGGAGTAACACCAGACATGAGACTAAACTGGGAGAGGAGTGGCTGGGGAAAAGCCCTGCAGAAAGGGATCGGGGCGGGNAACAGCCCTGCAGAAAGGGATCTGGGCGTGCTGGTTGACAGGAGGCTGGACAGGAGCCAGCAGTGTGTTTGCCCTGGCAGCCAGGAGGGCAAACCTCATCCTGGGATGCATCAGCCAGCATCACCAGCTGGTCAAAAGAGGGGATTATCCTGCTATACTTAGCATTGGTGCAGCCTTGAGTACTGTGTGCAGTTCAATTTAAGAAGGATGTGAAGGTACTTGAACATGTCCAGAGAAGGGCACCAAAGCAGGGGAAGGGGCTGGCAGGAATGTGTTCTGGGGAGCAGCTGAGGGCACCGGGCTTGTCTGGTTTGGAGAGGAGGAAGCTGAGGGGTGACCTCACTGCTCCCTACAGCTTCCTGAGAAGGGGAAGTGGTCTCCAAAGTGTCCAACCACCAGTGGCTGAAGAAGAGCACATGAGCACTGAAGTCAAGTCCTGACAGGATCCTGGGGGTGCTCACAGGCCTCAGTGGCTGGGACTGCCCCCCCCCGGNCTGCCCCCCCCGGGATCCCCAGCCCCACCATCTCCTGCCAAGGGCCCAGGGGCCGTGTCCCAGCTCAGCCTGGGACCTTCAGTCCCTGCCTGAGCCCTGCTGTAGGTGTGCCCATCTCTGCCCCTGTCTCCTGGGTGGGCCTGGGACCTGCACTGCAGAGCTGCTCTGCGGGGTGGAGCCCTCAGACCTGGGTCATAGCTTGTCACGCAGAACCCTGGGTGTGATATGGCATAACCTGCTTTTCCTCCTCTTCTTTCTTCTCCCTCTTCCTCTCCCTCTCCCTTTCCCTCTCTCTCTTCCTCTCTTCTCCTCTACTTTCTTCTGTATCTCATCAAGCAAGTAAGGTAATACCAGGTCATGAGAGTGGACTTGGAAGTTGGTCAACAGTGACATCTGATTTCCATGTTTTCTAATTAACATCAGGATAGCTAAGGTTTGGCAGGTTGTATGCATTTTGGAGTGGAGTTGTTTGCTTTTGGGTGGTTGCTTTGGTGGAGAATTTGCTGTTGGATGTTCTGCTGGTGTAGTGACTGGGGATCTGATCTAGCAGCTTGCAATCCCACTTACACCTGTGAATAAAGAAACAACATTCTCCATACCAAAGGCTTTACTATCAATATAAATGAAACATTACAGGCAAGCAATTTCATATGTAGCCAGGAGGTCTTTTTTTTCTTTTTTTCTCTTCTGAAGCTGGAGTTCCATTTAATAATAAGGGCTGTCACCTTTTAATCTGAAGTACTATACCTTTTAAATATTAATTCATGCAGTTTTACCTTAAAATCAAGCTTTGCTTTATGTTGTTGGGTATTTTTTTATATATGTGAATCAGGTCTTAATATTCACATTAGGTTGTCTCAGTTGCTTGCATGATATTAAGAGTTGTAGTTTATATTCTGTTAGTCACCCTTGGCTGCTTTGTCTTCACTAGGCACAGACCAAGAACTCTCTCGCACCAGAGGTGTCTCTGAGGGAGGGTCCAGGGTCTGCTAGACACAAATTGTTATTCTTCACTGCTTTCTGAATATGAGTTGTGGGAGGCAGGGAGGGAGGGAGGGAAGAGCTAAATGAGACGACCAGTGGTCTGTGCAAAGCTGAGAGGCATGAGACTCAGGATCAAGTCCCAGGTATGCTACAGAATTCCTTCATGAGCTTTTGAAACTAGCTTTAGCTTTGCTTTCCAGATAACTTGCAATGCTGTGGAAATGTTCCCAAGCTAGTTAGGAACCAAGAAGAGGGCTGCTATTCACACAGCACTCTATTTAGGCTACTTAACCCCCTAACTGACAAGCTGAGTATCTTCCAGGCTTGAGTATCTTCAGAGCTGCACTGTATTTGTAAACATCCCTACTTCATGCTTCAGCCTTTTTCTATGAAATCCTCCTTCCCTGATCACACATTTTTGACGAACTGCAAGGAGAGGTGCTATTTCTCACACTATGTTTGGATGGCACCTAACAATGGATGTCATAATCTCTACCCAACAGTGTGATACAAATAAACAGAAGGAGTGATCTGCTATTATTTGCTTGTATTGCTCTATCAGACAGAGATAGCAAGCCAATTTTACACCCTTCGGAGTGCAAACATACATAAGCCTGTGGGTAGAATGATAAGATTGTAGATTGGATTAATCTTTCGAGAAGGATAGCAGGATCTGTATCACCTATCAGACATCTGAAGTGGTCTGGATGAACTGTTTTGTTCCAATAGCAAGACAGATTAAAGGAAAAAAAAAATAAAAAGAAGGAAAACCAGACAGAATATCACTTAGACAGCCAATCAGTGACCACCAAGAAGTCACACCCCACTGGCTATTGTTCTCATTCCCCAGAACACTTGGCTGGCCTGTAAGGCTTCCCCTTAGCTGTCACAACGGGGGCGGGGACAATGTCCCTGCATGCCTAAGGAACCTCTGCAGGCTGGCATTTCTTAACGAGGGAAGAAGACAGGCTGTGCTGTCTTTGCAATGATTTCTGCCTCCAGCTTGCTAATGAGTGCTTTCCCTACTCCAAAAGCTACCTGGCTCCCTCTGTCTCTTTTTAGCAGTCTGCAGTTACTCTCATTTTTTCCAAAGGATGCACTTTAGGTGAGACAATCTGATGCTGGTTCAGAAACTTGCATGGCATCCCACTCTGGCTGTCCTCCACCTTGTCCTCCCCTCTGTACTTGTGGTACTGTCTACCAAGTGTTTCACCACTGCTGAATCACAAACACAATGGCAAATAAAGCAGAAAGGGAAGAGAGAAAGCATTTGCCTTCTCTGTGTTGAGCCATACAGCCTCACAGCTGGTATAGCGTATTCCCAGAAGCCAGCTACCTTCCCAGCCATGAACTGCATGGCACTCTATACCTAGTGTTCTGAGGCGTGCTGGGGTTTTATTTACAGGATTTTGATCTTATTTTTGGCTCTTCTGAATTGTAACCCGAATACTGCTGTTATACTATAGACCCAAGGGTCACAAGGGCATGCTACAATTATGAAAGATTAATGAGATACTTCATTAACCTTTGCACTTTTGACTGCTCGGAAATATCTCATCTGTGTTATTTTAAAGAAAAAGAAGGGGAAAAAAAAGTCTTAGTAAAAGGAAGCGAAATACTTTTGTGCCAGAATTTATCACTGTGTTTTTGTTTGGGTTTTTTTTTACTTTATCTTCTCTCTCTGCTCATACCTTCCACTGCTCTCCTTCCTCTGCTTTCTCCTTTCTCTCCAGGCCGGCTCTCACATCACCCTGAAGAAAGCAATGATCTGCTCAGTGGTAGAGGGGCATCTCACCAACAAACCACCCAAAATTCAGGGAAGTTTGTACTCTCATGACTCCAGTTTTAATCTTCTTTCATTTTGTGACAGTTGTCCAACACCTCCCATGATTTAATGGTGATTTTAGAGGCAAGTTTATTGTAGGTAAAAGGAGGAAGGTAACTTCCTGTTCATGTAGCTGCTTTATGACTACTCTAAAGAAGTATTAAAACAACTCTAAAACACATATCTAAGAAAGGAAACATTTACTTTCTGAGACTAAGTATTCTATACAGCAGGACAGTTTTAAACTATGTTAGAAATTTGCTTCTGTGCTGTAGTGAAGAAAATGAGTAAATGAGAAAAATCACAATAATTACAACTTTGGTCAAGCCCCATTTTAATGTGTTCAGATTTTACCTTAGATAACTCATTACCTAGGTCTTGATTTGCTATTTTTTTGTCATACTGTACTTTGAATTTTTATAAGAATTAGAATTCAGTGGATTAAGCACTGTACACAACATTTTCCCACAGTGCTAAATTGCTTTTTGAGTCTCTTAAATCTCATTCAAGTCCAGTAAGCCTGAGATTCCTGAATCATTTAGGTGTTCTTAAAGCTCTCCTTTAGTTTATTCTCTTCAGGGGTTACAGCCCTAACTCCAAAAGCTAATAGTTTAAAATTAGACAAGATAGTGAAATAATTGATGTGAGTTTGATTTCACAGAGGGGAAAAGTCAAAGACATATTAGAGGAGAAGGTTTCACACATGTCTAACTGTATCATGTAAAGCTAACATGCACCTTTTCCCGTCCTTCTTTTTTTGTTAATTCCAAGTTTTAGCAGTTTGTCCATGTCCATGCTTGAATTGGACAATAGGCAGCAGTCTGAGCTCTTGCTGCCACAGTCCCTGCTGATGTAATCTCAAGCTGGTCCACCTTATCTCCTTAGTCACTTTATTGTCTGTGTTGAGGAAACATCCAACATCGTGTCCAAAGCAAGCTCTTTTACGTCTGCAAAACTGTGAACTTTGCCTTTTTTATTTGTCTGTGGGATCCCCTATGCTCACTGGGGTTGTATCAGTAACACATTGTGCTTTTATGAGAGTTGCTCTTTTCCTCCTATAAAAAGAAAATGAAGGAGGAAACACTGGTGACCTGTGACTCCAGAATATTGCTCTATGCTCAGTAATGAACTTGCTTCTTGATGGAGAGAGATGGGATTTGGAAAATGCTGAGGAACCACTCCCAGAAGAACATGATTTGCCACTGGATAGGCATTGGGTATAAATCACTGTCCTTAAATCTCACACCTGTAACAAGCTCCTAGCCCATCCACTCTAATTCAGCTGATGCTGAATTGTCACATTCTAGAGGCTTTCTTTGAATTTTTTAGTTTGCTTTTGGACATGGAAGCTCTTCACTAATTAAAAAAAAAAAAAAAAACAAACCTCTTAATGCTGGGGTACTAGTTGGTGATACCCAGTTAAGCTTGCATCACTTTCACCAAAGACTGTGGGTGAAATTCTGGCCTCACAGAAATCACTGCATAAAACTCCCATACAGGAGGCTAAGATCTTGTTCCATAAGAACAGACAAAGGTCAACAGCCCTTAGCAGCCTTTTCATTTGTCAAAAGAAGGCCTAAATCCTTAATTTCATTCAAAATTTGCACCTATAGATATATTAGTATTTTAGCTAGTACCTAAAACATGCAACATATTTTTGCTGTCTGACAAAGAATCCTGGAGTCTGGAGAAAGGCTAATGTAGTCGAACAGTAACAAATTATTTATAAATGAGCATCAGGCCTTGTGTTGCCTTGCCAAGGCCTGCTTGGAAATGCCCATCAATCACCTTTAACCAGTGTGCCTAATCTCCCACTTCAATCTTAGGGCCTTTTTTCATCCTTTTTTTCCCGTAAATATAGCTTTTTTTTCCCTCCTCACAGAGGAACTGGTGAAGGTCAAACATCAGTGCCTCTTTTTATACTGGACAATTTAAAGTCTATAACGATGAACTCTATATTGAACGCTTGTCTTAGTTCAAGATGTTTCTAACTTGGGCTTTTCACAAACTGTTATTGATCTCCACCTCCAAACCAGTAAATCCTTTCGTGTAGTAATTCCATAAATACAGCAGAGTTGGGAAGGCTTTGAATCTTCCTTTGATCAAAAAGTTCCAGATCTCTCAGATAAATCTATAGCTCTCAGTGGCAACTTTGAAGGTGTTCAATCATTTTTTCTTGGACACTAAATAAAATGCCTTGAGCTTATGTTTAATTTTTTTCTATGCTTCCATGACATCTGTCTTAAGTATATTGTCCTCAGGTGACTGTCAATTCAATACAGTTTGCATTTCTCATCATGAGAAAGACGTTATCCACTTAATAAATTTAACTAACTCTTTTTCTCTTCTTTTAATTTATGGCCACAGACAGATATTTCAGGAGGATGGAGGGGGAAAAATAATTACCCGAGTCTACCTAATGTCATCCTGTAAAGTTCTTTAAAAACTGGGTTAGTAAACTCTAATCTCTATTTATTTGGACTATTTATAAAAGCCCATTAGAATCTCCCTAGAAAATATTTGGATTGGGTGAAATTAACTTCTTACAGGCACAAATGCAGGGTCTGACACTGATTGCCAAGTGCTCTTCTTGGCTCCTTGTTCTTTAGCTGCTTGGCAATGTGGGAAAAGTAGCTGCCTCAACAACTATAGCTGGAGTTGCTTCTTAAATTTGGAAATACATGCCTGTAATCTGTATATTTTTACTGGTAACACAATTGGCCTGCTACCTGGGGTATGTCCTTTCTTTGCTCTATAAGGGGTGGAAACAATATTACAGAGACGAAGATGAGGGTGTTTTTTCTGCAGAAATGAACTGCCATCATATTCAGAATATATCTCTTTTATTGCCCATCTTTTTATCATTCGCTACAATAAATGTACAAAAACGCATCATGCAAAATATCTCCCAATGACATGTACAAATCAAAAACTCCTTACTCTATTAGGCATTAAAAACATCTATTCATTAGAGATACTAGTTTTATGTCGTTTTATAACTGTCCCTGTTTCTGAGGCCTTGCCTATGTTCAACAAAAAAGCTTCCTGTTGCTGTCCTGCAGAGACAATTTTATGCCTGTCTCTCTCTGCTCTATAGGCAGTGTCCTAATCTGAAAGATATAATCTGAGTAAAATTCAGAGGAGCTGTTTTTAGTTTTAATTTGACTTTGAAGTTTGCTGCTTCTGTTTCAGACTCAGAGAAAGAAGATTTGTGTCTGAAAGTTTGTCTTCCCATTATTCGTCAAAATCTCTAACCTTTTATTTCCAGCCTTGACTTCATTATACATTAGCATATCACAGGTACTGCAATACTACTACTGTCAGAAGAAGACAATACCTGAAGACTGATTTGAAAAAATAAAGTTGCCCTTGCAGGGCCCTAGATTTGAATTGTTTATCATTCCTTTGGATAAAACCGTCAGGTTTTTGGTTTCATCTAATTCACTCCTGGCCATATGTTTTTCCTTCTGATATTCCTGAAGTCTCCAAAGACTTTCTCTGATTTTAAGAAAGCAGTTTGTTGGCCAGATAAAACAAGGCCACAACTACACTTAGCTAAATCAAGACCTTGTTACGATTTTGCAATTTCTTTCCCAGGGGCTTTCACTTTAAAATTCCTCTCAGTTTATCAAACAATCCCTAATTGCTCTTTAACATCCAGTTAAATTTAATGCTTTGTATATTTTGTATTCAAGAAAAAAGTTTTGTTGATCATTTATGCTAACTATGAGGCTCTGCTTTTTCCCTTCCTCCTTATTCCCAAATGTAAGGCGAATGCAACCGAGCAAAATTCTTTTATCACAGGCAATAAAGCCAGTGGTTATTAAATAGTAGTCTATCATTTGCATTGGCTTTGTTGCACTCTTAATGAAAAGCATGATAAAAGAAGTGCATAGGAGCCCACAATAAATGTTTTAGGGTAGTTGTTCTGCCTTATAAAGGTTTGCAAATCCCTGAGCTTTATCACAGAGAAACTACAGCATTTTTGTTATGGTGCCATGTTGGGTCTGGCAAATGTTCACCATGTTTGAAAACAGTGATCAGTTACTAAAATTTCTTTCAGGATATGCTTGTGTTTATTAAAAAAAGATAAGAATCCATCCTCTTTGTCCATTAGCCATCCTTCCTTCCAACAAAAAGAAAAAAAAAAGCATTGTTATATTTTTCCTGTAAACTAAAGTAATATATACATACACATACAACAGATATATATAACAGGTATTTGGAATGTCAGGTTTAAGTCCTTTGAGCCAGCAAAATCTAGGCAGGAAAGGAGCCAGACTGTGCTTCCAAACTTTTTAAATATGTCATCACATTTGTCAAGGACTGGTTTTGTACCAGGGAGACTGGCAGTAGAATTTAAGACTCAATCCAAGAAACATAACAAAGGATGCTTTGAAGGACTGCATTTATTGTAAACACAGTGCTGTTAAATCAGTATGTGCCAATGAACAGTATATGTGACCACCAGCTCTCTAACACTTTGCTTAGACCCAGCATGCCCACCATGTTAATCAGATGGAACACATGCTCTTAAAACCAGACAATGTGCCAGAAACTGACCCCCCCCCCAAAAAAATGGGTAAAGTGGGTCAAATTTGACATTCATTTGGCAGATAACAACACCTGCTGTTCATCTGTCTGCATCCAAAGAGCTGGCCAGCTTGCAGTTCATCAGCATTGCTTTTGTGCAGGGTCTACCTTACGAATGACTGCCTGTGAAGTTCCAGGTGAGTGCCTTCTTCCATTTCTTTTTTACAAGGGAAAGGAGGTACGCAAAATAAGCTCACAAGGGATGAAAAGTAATTGGAAAGTAACAGTCCTCCTGAAACACTCCTACAGCTGTTTTAACCCAGAGTACATTTGGAAAGTGCTCTACACCACATTCAGCCTCCTTAATGTTTATGTGACTTGATTTCTTTTTTACTCTCTGCTTATACATGGAGCCTGGTACAAAGTGGAAACCCATTAACTCTCCTACACTAAAGAAACACACACAGCACAAAGAACAAGCAAATTAGAAGATTCCCCAGGCTGACCTGCAGTCTGGCTAACATGGACTGAGACAGGGATAACACCCTGGGAAACTGGTATGAGCCATAACCCAACAGAAAATACATAGAAGAGAATCATAGGATAATTAAGGTTGGAAAAGACTTTCAAGATCATTGAATCCAACCTTTGACTAAATACCACCATGCCCACTAAGCCATATCACCAAATGCCATATCTACTCGTTTTTTGAACACTTCCAGGCATGGTGACACCACCACTTCTGAGGCTTAACCACTCTTTCACTGAAGAAATTTTTCAAAATACCCAACCTGAACCTCCCCTGGTGCATCTTAAGGACATTTTCCTTTGTTCTGTCGGTGGTTGCCTAGGAGAAGAGACCAAGCCCCAGCTTGCTACAACCTCCTTTCAGGCACTTGTAGAGAGAGATAAGATCTCCCGTGAGCCTCCTTCTGTCCAGCCTAAACACCCCCAGCTCCTTCAGCCACTCATCTGAGGACTTATGTTCCAGACCCTTCACCAGCTCTGTTGCCCTTCTCTGGACACACTCCAGCACCTCAATGTCTTTCCTGTAGTGAGAGGCCCAGAACTTGAGGTACGCAAGGCACGGCCTCACCAGTGCCAAGTACAGGGGAATGATCACTTCCCTGGTCCTCCTGGCCACATTATTGCTGGTAGAGGCCAGGGTGCCATTGGCCTTCTTCGCCACCTGGGCACATGCTGGCTCATGTTGAGTCACTGTCAACCAGCAGCCCCAGGTCCCTTCCTACTGGGCGGCTTCCCAACCACTCTTCCCCCAGCCTGTAGAGCTGCCTGGGGTTCTTGTGATCCAAGTGCAGGACGTGGCAATTCACCTTACTGAACCTCACACCGATGGCTTCAGCCCACTGATTCAGCCTGTCCAGGTCCTTCTGTAGAGCCTTCCTGCCCTCCAGCAGATCAACGTGGTGTTGTCTATATGTATGGACATATATACAGATATCAGGAGTAACTTCCTGAAGGCAAAGGTTTTTCTACATGGAAACTGGTATGCATTTCAGTTTTGTTATAAAGCCGCTGCATGTTAAGGTGTTGCTTAAACCAAGGCATAGACGACTTCTTGATTTTTGAAAAGGGGTGGACCTGTTATGCTGGACCTCATCTAATAATGTTAAACTGTCCAAAAAAGTTGTGTTGAAGTTGAAGCTATCTATTTATTACTATTTCCAATGGAAAATGTCACAAACAACAGATGTATTCCTTCACTGTACTTCTATAAAGTGGCTGGTGCTACAAAACTGTTTTGTCAAAAAGAAAAAGAACTGCTGTCCTTTGACCTTCTTAAGTCTTGCTTGGTGGCTTTTGATACATGGTCACATTAAGACCCTGTGCTTTATGCCACCAATATATTTTCAAAATTCAGTCAGTATGCCTTTATGTTTTGCACTTTCCTTTCAATGTTAGATGCTGTGAACAGTTCAGGTCTTGCAATTTCAAGGTTGCAGCCCTTAAAATTTACCTTCCTCAAAAAGTGTCTTGCCAAGTGTCAGAGATCTAGGGTTAGAAGTAAACGGAGTTGACAGGACCATTTAACTTCTATTCTTAGGTATTCCTCCTGTAATAATACAAGGATGACATAAGGAGATGCCAGAATCCATTATGTGTTTCCTACCCTGACATAATTTATCTAGTTAATACAGGACTGGTTTATTGCTGAAAAGAAATCTGTGGTATTTAGTCATATACTTTTATTGTCAATCTTGTGTTTAGTAAGCTGGTTTTCTGTCATTTTCCACTTTACCCCTAAAGTTTTTTAAATATTTGCCAATTTCAGATGCACTTTTCTGGATGGGTGGACCCCTTAGAAATATGAAGTCCCTGCAAACTTTGTGGTGAGAGGAGACTGGGAAAGAGAAATGAGGTAATTGTGTGATTTTGAACTAACAGTGAGTCTACATAGACAATCCATGAATCTATAGAAAACAGGGGTTTACTCTCTCTGATATTCAGAAACTAGTTAAAATTTTTCTTTTCTTTTCTCATGTCCACGTTCATGACTGGGAATAAACTGCACTCACAGTTAATCTTTTCCAGGTACATGCATGCTATCAAATTGTTGTCTCTACACGATGCACACTTGGTTCTCCTAGCAGTCTGCACTGAAGATATTTCTTCACTCTTTTATCTCTTTAGTTGCCCTCATTGGTGTCTTTCTGATTTATTTCATATTTTGGGTCAAAGCCAGTACTTTTCCACCAGCACCAACTTGACTTACAAAATAAATCTTGGCATAACAGAAACTAAGGTAATGGCAGCACCAGAGTGGTGTGTACAAATGCAGGCCCAGCCTCGCAGAGTTGATATAAAATAGTGCTTCTATTGCTCCCTTGATTCCTCACTGGGTAATGCTACTGTTTATGCATTTCAAAACAGCAATCACCTCTTTTCACAGCAGTAGCTTCACACTTCATGCTTGTCTGGCGTTAATGGGCTTAGGCTGTATTGGGATCTCTTGATTAAGCCCTGGTATGGTGAAACACTTCAGGTGTACTATGTTTGATCACAGCCCCAGCCTGCACAACAGAGCCTCTCTCTTTCCTCAGCAAAGCACCTTGAGCATATGGTTGTGGTTTTTCTCCTAGTGTTTGCCGCAGTTTAGCTCCCTCCTTGGCAGTTTAACTGCTCATCTTAGCATGTCTTAGGCTATTTAGGCCAAACAGCCCAATCTGGTTGTCTGCTGTTAGATATTTAATGCATTAACCAAGCACTAAACAAGTGGACTGACTTTTATTTGATTTTTTTCCCCTCAGTTTGTTTAAAATCAGTAGGATTCCTGAGTGCTTGAGAAGTCTGAACATCACATCGCTTTTGGGGCATATAAAGTTTAAGACTACAGCGTTGATCATGTCAATAAGTGGGATTTAGAAAAAGTAAGCTCCTCAGCTGCACATCCCAGGAGGGGCAGTGGGAAAAGAGAACCTGAATGAAGCTAAAAACAGGGTAAATCCATTCCTGTTTGTCTACCATATGTTACACCACACCCAGTCAAGGTAGGTGGAGAAAAGGCTACCCCAGCTCAGCTACTTCTGAACACCAAGTAGAACTTGTCTTTAGCAAAATTTCAACTATTACTGTGTTCCTGGTGTACCAGAGAAGAAAAAAGGTTTTAATTGCTTCTCCAGTCAGGCTGATTAGACTTCTCATGTAACTGATAAGTAATCTCTTACTTCCTTAAATAAGGATTATGTCTCTAGAAGGATGACTCCTGCTGGAGCTTGCAGAGGTAGCTAATTCAAAGACACTACTCTAAGGTACAAGTCTGCCAGTCTGAAGTTCAGCAGCAGAAGTATGCTGACATAGTTATTCCTTAAATGGTGTACTAAACATTGTTATGTCTAATGTAATTAACTGTCTGAACTGGTTTCTTTTGTCACAACTGCCCTTTTCTTTTTGACATGTAGCATGCACACAGCAAAACCAGATTTGTTTATATGTGTGATCTGTGTGTAAAATCTTAGTTTTTTACCTTGAAGGAGTGTAAGCAACCTTCTACCACCCCAAACATTTTGTCTGGAAATTTAAGTGGATGCTTCCCAAGGTCTGCCTTTCCTTTGAAACAAACTTCCAGTCCAAACTGGATCTTCTATGGGGTGTCACCTCTTGGTGATTCAGTGCAGTGTTTCATGGATGGAATATCCCTGGTAAGCTACAACTCCCATGTAGCTTAACAGAGCAGAAATCTTAATTTTCTTGAAACACACAAATGTTTTCCATCTTCCAGGTACTGCTCATAAAAATATAGCTTTTTGTAAATGAAATGCAAGTCCTGGATAGAAGATAACTCAGGAGAGCCATAGACTAAGTTTACAGTCACAAAATGTCTTTTTCTAGGACAATGTACCTTACAATCCGTGGTCACTTTTTAAGCAAGTAATTAAACATTGCTGTGAAGTATGTAAGAAAAAATTATACCCATTTAACAGATGTCTGAATGGAAACAAAACAAAGCAGTAGCTGGTAGGCCCCGGGAGAGCCAGAACACTGCATTCATTTCCAACTCCTTATCTTAGCCTCTAACTTTCTAACTCCGTATCTTAGCCTCTTTCATGGCATTGCATATTCTCTTCCAACTGCAATTTTTACAATTATTCCTCAGTAGATCAACTTTCTTTGAACTACAGCATTTGAGCAGATGTTTTAATTCATCCTCATCACTTCAACAAGCAAATGCTTATTTTCCTTGGAGACTGTTTCTCTGAAATTGCTGATTTTGCCTTGGACAGTGACCTCAGGAACATCCTGGTGGCCTTGGTAAAAGAGCCCGAAGCATTCAGGATTGCTGCATTGATAAAACAAGTTGTCTAGTCAGGACTGGTGAAGAAGAAGCCCTTGCAAAATAGTTCCTGGTGGTAACTAACCGTTCTATTATCCAAAATGCATTGTTGCTAAACATTTGCTGTGTCTTATTTTGGTCATGGCTCAGGTATTTTATAATGCAGTAGGCTGCCTTTCAAGACGAAGCAACCTGGACTTTTTTCTTCCTTATTTCTTTACCCTATGTTTTATAATCCAATTCTACTATAAGAATCTGAAAATGTCTTTACTTCTGCTGATAAAGCTTTTTTTTTTGCTTTCTTTTTTGTAATTTTGTGGTACAGTTATTTTAATGTAACACCTATTGTTAGAGGCTTATTTACCAAAAAGATCGTCATTAATGGTTAGAGCCTTGAACTAGAAGCTGTTCTTATTTGCATTACTGTAACACCCTCAGGTCTCTTAAGAGATTTTGCACTTGCCTTTGTATTACACTAAGATATTATAGACTAACAGTAAGATGCCATTTACTATTCCTATCCCTGAAGAGCCCTCAACCTTCTTGTTAGTTGCCTGACTTGTATGCTCATTACTTTTTCTTTTTTCCCTCTCATCCATATGCAGTTTGTTCTTCTTTCTATTTCACTATTTTTACTCATAGGACTCATCCCTACCACGGAAGTGTTTGAAAACAGCAGTTATATTATTCTGGCGCTGTACAAATACCACAGTGCCAACCTGAAATACTTACAGTTTAAGATATAGGCTTGCTTCTGGGGTGGGTTTATTTAAAGAGGGAATTGTGCCTGAATATGAATATGAATGGAGCTAGGCTAGTTTTATATTAGTTTCACTGTGAAAACAAACTTTCTTACTCAATCCTACATCTCCTTTATTTATTTTCTCTTTATAGCCATGTAATTCCATACACTTTGACAAAATGAATTATGTCTCATGCTAGCATTAACAATAAGAGGAATAAATGCAAACAACACATTATACAGGTAAACACTACAGGACATGGCCATTAGAGGATATACTGGAATGAAAATTGTATGCTTCAGATGCTGAAAAAGATTGTAATTGCTTGTGTTAGGTTATTTTTATTCCCCTCGATTTAGTCCAAAGTACCCAAGATGCTTGGTGGGTCTGTTACTCTAAGATAGACTACATGATGCAATTACTTTAGTAGAAGGAAACACTTGCCTGAAACTGTATGGAAGTCAATTTTATTCAGTTCAATTTGGATTTCAAAACAGTCTCCTACACGCAGAACATAAACACCCTCCCTCTTGTCTAGGTGAAGGCAGTAAAATGAGGCTCCTAATTCACACTGGGTGGTAGGAGGTGTGCTGGAACAGGGACCCACTGCCGCAGTCTGTGCAAGAGGAGGGAGTCCCAGGAACCTGGGAAAATGGTGCAAAGCTGTTACAGTTAGTACTGTGAGTTTTATAATGGCTCCACTGATAATTGTAATGTTGGCCAATAAAAGCTGGCTCTGGTTTTGTCTCCTTATTTCCAGATTTTGACTTTATTTTGCTCTTTTTCTTTTCATTATTCTTCCCCTTACTCCAGGGGTGGGTTTTTTTTGGTTTTGTTTTTGTGGTTTTTTGGGGTTTTTTTATGGTCCTCATCAAGCAGCTGTTCCTACTGTGGGCGTCTGATCACTGCTGCTTTTCATTTGCCATAGTCCCTCCAGGACTCTCATGTCATCAACACCTGTTTCTTATTCTTTTGGGTGGTGACTAAAAGGCTCATTAACCAGATCCTTCGGTGTCATCCACAGAAATTACCTATTGCCAAGGTAAACAAAGACTGAGATTCCAACTCTGTTATCTTCCTTTTTGCCTTTCTTTCTTCTGCTTTTTGGGTTTGCTTTTTTTTCTTCCAGCCCCTTCCATCATAGGAGGGCCAAATTTCCTGGTCCTTTTTTTTGGCACCCTTGCTAATAGGGTCCTTCCTTGCCAACCCACTAGCCACTCACCTACCAGCAAGTTAACAGCATTCTTAGTACCTGCTTTTATAGTGAGTATGTGCAAAATCTTCTGCTCATAAAACAACTCTAAGTTTAACTTTTTGGCCTCTAATTTTCTTTTTATTTCTTGCTGAAATGAAGCGAAATGGACCCTTCCTCTGATTTTGCCAGTAGTTACAGCCTGCAGTTTTACCTCTGTAAAACTGTATTCTAGTTGGTGAGCTAGATTTAAGTCTTACAGTTCACACTGCATAAGTCACTGCCCTAGTCCTCCTCTGAAATGTCATTTTAGTACATGTAAGAAAGTCATAACTAATGCCATTGTTTTAACTGTAATTGTTGCAATGTTTATTATTCTACATAGAAAATATACTCATTAGACTGGACTCATTCTCCAAGAAGTTTGTTTTGGCAGAGCTTTTCTTGGTGGGCAGTAAGGAGGACTAAGTTGTGTATTTTTTTTGGAAAGCTGTGATAAGATGTTTAAAGAACCTTATGGAAAACAATACTAAATCTAAATCCCTCTATTTTTAATAGGCAGAAAATGCAATTAACCATCTTTCCCTAGAGTAGCAATATAGCAGGCTCCAGCAGGTGTGTTACTATTGCAATATCAAAATAAAAAGTCTAGTCAGCCTTTCACTATAAAAATAAGTGAAATGCAGAGCAGATGCTGTAATAACCATTAATTTACATTCACCAACTATATTTGTTGTAAAAGTAGATGAGGACACTGGAAAAACAAGTTATTTTTGGCTCTTCCCTGCAATATCACAAGAAAACTACTGTAATGTGTTTAGCAGAGCAATGAATACATATTGACCAAATTTATCTCTGCTATAACCCTGCAGAAATGTAGAATGAATTTAGTTCTAAATTTTACTTTGTGGAAGGAAGGATAAATTTAAAGGAGTTTATTGAACATCACCAGAAATTTTCCCTATCTGGTACTGAACCAACTTTGAAAAACTTCACAAGGAAAACAGAATGATATGCAGATTTTACCTAAATTTTGCTGTTCAGAACTTACAGTTGTAACTTTCTATTGGAAACAGATTTTAATGAGCTGTGTAATAACCTACATCCAGAGGAGCTCAAAAAGAAAGTACCATTTCTTGGATGCTGATTTCTGTAAGACTTCTGTGCTTAGCATTGGGGTCTTTGTACTGATCTTACCATGCAGTATGTCCCTGCAGAACCACAAGAAGATGTGGGCACACCTGAAGTACAGGATGAAAGGGTCAACAGTATCTTAGGTTCTACGGTGTGTTTCATGTGGGGATGCTCAAGTGCTATATTTACAATTAAATGAACTCTGCCATAGGTCAATTTATGCTATTTATTTATTTTCACAGATGGAAAAAAAAAGCTCAACCAGTCTTGCCAGTTTATTAGAGGGGTTGAAAGTCCTCACTGCAAATCACACTGTTCAAATACTGAAATAATTTGCCCTTAAACTCATAGGATTTGTACCACATCTGCCTGTTGTGTAATATTTGACACCCCTTACTACTATTCTACTATGGCGAAGGATAAGAAGAAGTTATATAAATTCAAAAGTATTCTTGACTTCATTTTTCATGAGATACTGTGTCCTGGGTTGAGCATGAACCAATGGTGGGGGTTGGACACGCCTCCAGATCCCATATTTAAAACAAAGCAAGGCACCAAAAGCTCTATTTTAGTTCCGGCTTTCAAACAGGTAACTGCGGAGCCCGCGCGGTCCGGCAGGGCCGGGCCCGGCCCGGCCAGGGCAGCCCGGCTCAGCTGGGATGGCCCGGCCCGGCCCGGCC